>CAUJNA010001558.1:257500-407500 GCA_963377175.1 Effrenium voratum
TCAGGAAATAAGATTATATCTCCAGAAAACCAGAACTTCTATAATACAATGCGGGGGGTGGGGTTGGGATTGAGGTGCCCTTGCCGGCGCTCCCGGCCTTCCCCTGGCCGCACGCCCTGGGCCTCGCCGCCTCCGCCCGGGCCGCGCGCCTGGGGCCGCCGAAGGCGGCGCCGAAGGCGGCGACGGCGGCGGCGGCGGCGATGGGGCTGGAGCGCTGGCGCGGGGCGGCTCGGAGAAAAATGGAAGGGACACGGCCTTCACAGTTCTTTCCTTTTTTTCACATACAAACGTGTATATTAAGAAATGGCATATGTTTCTAGTCTTGTTTGTTTGTTTGTTTGCTTGTTTGTTTATTGTTTTTCCTTTTCAGCTTTTCTGGCCGTGTCGAATGAAGGAGAAGCCAAAAAGGCAAACATTTTTTTGGCCCCAGTCCCGATCCTTTGGGGCGCTCAGTAAGTGAGTTGCAGTGGATCTAAGTGTAACGGTGTTGTAAGCACCCGTGACCCCTATTGTCTAACCCATCTCAGGAAATTCTCCAGGAAATTCGCCAAACATCCACAAAAGGGGGGGAGCGGTTGGAGAATTTCCCGGTGGTTTCTTCGCCATTCGCAGGCGCTGTCGCTCCTGAAGCTGAAAGGGCTTCGACTCGCGCCTCAGACCGCAGGAGCGGTGGCGGGGAGCGTTCCGAAGACGTCGCCTTCAAATTTGTCACCAAAAAGATGCTCAATAAAACATTGCCCCATGTGATGTTGAGCCAAAGAGGGTGACAAGACACTCGCCCGCATTTGTTCCATTCTACCCTTTTGGCAACGGCATGGCACCTGGCAGGGTTAGGAAAATTGGTCTCGGCACCTTCCCACAGGTGTTAATGGGCGGGAGGCGAGGAGTTGTTTTAGCAAGCTGCAGGAAGTCCTAGCTAACATGAGCCTGACCGCGGTTCCTGGAATACCATTTGCTTCCAGCATGGCTCCAGTACTTGGATGAGTCTCTGACAATATTATTGGAAGTGTACTGCTAGTTTGGGAAGGACGAGACAGGGGGACAACCACAGGTTTGCACCGGCATCAATTTTTGCCGCGTCCTGTTTGGGAAACAAGTCATTTGGTTCGCTGACCAAAGTGAGTCAATTGCGTGGCACAGGGTCCCTTCCGCGTGTGATGGTTTTAAACATCACCTTTTGAGCCCGTACAAAGTTAGTTTCCTCGTGGTTGGGGTGATGTTTGCTTACTCCCGTGGAAATGAAGTAACATGGAAAACGGCTGCCACGTAAAAACGGGGTGTTTTGGGGGCTTCCATGCTAATCTGTAGGTTTGGGACCAATCAAAGTGAGCTTTCTTTTGGTTCTGATGTTTGCGGTTGGAAGCCTCGGGGGAACCCTTATGTGGGAATTCAGAGTCGGGGCTAGCAGTCTCTCGCCCAGTTTCCGTCTCGTTCAAGCGTTTGACGGCTTGTGGGTAGGTCCTATGGATGTTGCAAAGCAGTTGTTGTGCCTTTGGTCGCATGGGGTTCGGCTTGCTTTGGCTTTTCGGCGGATCGGGCCTGCTTCCCCGGGCGATTTTCCGCTCTTTGAAAGACTTATTTCCTATGCCGCCTTTGAGCTTTGAAAAACAAAGCCCGGCCCGGTACCTGCACCTCCCGGAACCGAATTCAGGACAGCATCGCCTGCAGCACCTGCATCAATGCCTGCAGCGACTGGGCGCTGGCGATGTGCTTGCTGGATGAGATCTACGTGCACAGCTTGCAGGCAGGTGCCGACTTGAGCTTCCGCGAAATTTTGGTGCCAGGGTCTGCTGGACCTTCCACCTTCCCCTTTAAAGGGTGCCAGGGCTGGTGGCTTAAACAAGCTTTGGCTAAAGCCGGATTTGTGGAAATCAGTTTTTTTTGCACGTTTTCAAACGGGATTTGAAAGCAACAACCCCCAAGAAGGCCCTGATTTTAAGTTTTGGCCACCGCGTTTGACATTATGAGATACCAAAATATGCGCCAGAGTGGCATGGATTCATTGGTGCACCACCAACCCCAACAGACGGAGGTTTTTGAAAGAGTGCGACCCGAACATGGTTGGATTTGGTTGCTGTTAAACACCAACCACAACATTGGTTCACCATTTGAGCAACACCCAAAGTGTGTCTCACCTCACTTCAAAGTTTGCCGACTTCGTATACATGAACCGACTTGGTATACATGAACATGTTGTACAGTAATTGTACATGAAATGGCAACGTGTTCCACGTTTGTCTTCAGGGAGTAAGGTTGCTTGCATACCTCCATACCCTTCAGCCGAAAACAACAAGCAAGGTGGTTGACAAGAGCTCCATTGTGACAGGGGCTACCTTTGCTTCGCACACATTAGAAGGTGATCTTTCATATCATATGGGCCAAGGTGAAGGGAGTTTCCCCGTGTGGCTCTCTCTTAAAAAAATAAGAAGTCTAGGATGGGTGGTTTGGATGGTTTGGTGATGAAAAGGAGGGGTTTCCCATGAACCCGCTACAAATCCCCAAACCAATCCAAACCACTAATCAAGGGTTACTAATACTTGAAGGTCAGACTCATAGGGAGCCCTGTTTCGAACTCACAACACGATGAGCGCCTTTTGAGGCAACAGCTTGTGAAGCACCAAGTTTCCCCACCAACCACCAGTGGCAAGTGCAGAATCCGCCAAAGGCTTTTGCCCGTTGCCAGTGTCAACATCGCACACACACACATGCAAACATGTACAAATTCTTATGTATATATATAAATACATATATATATATATATATATATATATATACACAAACACGCACACAGACGCACGCACAAAGGCCTTCCTTTTCGCAGAAGATACCGCACGAGGTCCTGGGCCACTCCCAGGCCTTCTTTAGCAAAGGCGGGGCAATGCTTGCACCGGTTTCCTCTCTCAAGTTCCCTTCCCCTTTCTCCTCAGAATATGACCAGCCTCAGGACCCGATTTGGAGCAAACCCGCGGGGGTGAGTTGGACAGGCGACCGGCGGTGGAGAGGGTGGGCCTTTGACTGCGGCAGTGGGCCTGGTTGCCTGGGTTAGGGCCTTGAGCCTGCTGCAGCAGCAGGGGCTGGAGGCGATCGTCTGCGGTTCCTTAGGCTTTTAGGTCTTTTGGTTGGCCCAGCTGCCCAGTGGATTCCGCCTTTTTTTAAAAACTTTTTTTTGGGAAGGGCTCCTTTAAACTCAACCAAACAAAAAAGGATGCCCTTTTCTTCTCCCATGGCCACTGGGCATCTGAGTTGGTTTAGCTGGAGGTGTCCCTTGAGCCCACTGAAGGCTTGTTTCGCGGGAACTCAGAAATTGCAAATGATTGTTTCAGACTCCAGGACCTGCAAAGCTCTCAATTGCATTTCCACTGAAAACCCGGGGCAGTTATCAGTCACGAGCATTCTCCGTTAAAGCAAAAACAGCAACAACACAAAAACAATAACAATGGGCAAAATTATGGATTTGTGCCAGAATACAGCCCCCCCAAAAGGAAAAACAACAAATATACACCAGATAGCCAAAAACATGCCGACGATTGTGCTCCAGCACCTTCAACAGCACCCCCCGAAACAGCACTTGGCCGCGCCGTCACTAGCACCTCCAACAGCACATTAGACAGCATCCCAAACTGCATGCCCCCTTGCACCCTGCTGTCAATCTCGAAAAAATGCACCCGCACCGGCACACCCCAAACAGCACCCCAAGGCAATAATGTCGCGAAAACGCCGCACCGTCACCAGCACCTCAAACAGCACCCCAAACAGCATCCCAAAACACCACCTGCACCAGCACCCCAAACTGCATGCCCCCTTGCACCCTGCCGTCAATCTCGCAAAAAATGCACCGGCACCCCCAAACAGCACCCCCAAAGCATCAATCTCGCGAAAAAGCCGCACACCGTCACCAGAACCTCGAACAGCACCCCAAACAGCATCCCAAAACTTCACCTGCACCACCGTCAATCTTGCAAAATTGCGCCCGCACTTTCACTTCCATGCCTGCTAGCACCCAGTCGTCAATCTCACCAGCACCTCAAGCAGCGCCCCAAACAGCACCTTCACCAGCACCCCAAACTGCACGCCCCCTAGCACCAGCCCATCAATCTCGCAAATCACTTCTCACTCTTTTTATGAGAAGTCAGAACCCCTATATGGCTTTCAGCTATCTCGGGAAAAGCAAACAACAGAGGTCCTTGGTTTTCTTTCAAGCCAACCCCAAGAATGACCTGCCTTCGACGCAAAAGAAAACACACCGAATCCTGATCCACGGAGCCTTGGTTCGAGGGCGACCTTCGCCCAGCTCCCAACCCTTGAGGCGAGCTTCGCCTCCAACCGCTTTCTCGCAACAGCGCCCTGGACGCTCGCCCTAGCGCAGCGGTCGCTGGCCGCCGCGTGGCCAGTAATTCTCTCCTTTGCTTCTCAGGGCTGGGGGCGGCTGATTTTTGCTTCGACATCAATGGCTCACTTCCTAAGTTCCCGGACTTTGTATTACTTTTTAGGAAGACAATTTTAGTGGTACACGGAAAGTGGGATGGCGCCGGTGTTTCCTCTCTTGACTCCGGTTCCTCTTCACAACGAAGGGCGGGCTCGCCTGAAAGTTCAGCCAGCCTCTACTTTTGAGGTTCGGCTAAAAATGCTAGTCGTTTATGGTTCATTTGAAGGGTGCGAGTTGGGCCTCGCCCAACTTTTCCCAAGAAAAGAGGAGGAGCCCCTCATTTCCCATGGCCTCTTGGGCAAACTTTCGTCATTTCGAGCGTGGCTCGCGCGCGTGTGTGTGTGTGTGTGTGTGTGTGTGTGTGTGTGTGTGTGTGTGTGTGTGTGTGTGTGTGTGTGTGCCTGTGTCTGTGTCTGTGTGTCTGTGTGTGTTTCCCGTAAACATGACTAGTGTCTCCTCCAACAATATTTAACGTGGACCAGAGTCAGAAAATAATTATCCTGGTTGAAACGACATGGCTAATGGATACTCGCACTCCTAGCTGCCTGGCTTCAACCAGACGAGATGTGGGCCGAGATTAGATACAGGGCCAACCCCTTTGCCTCCCGCGTCCCCCGCAAAGGACGGCAATGATGAGGCGTGGCCGGCTGGGCTGGGTGGCTGGAGTGAGTAACTCACCCGGGCCGTGGCATTACATGTTTCATAGTGTAGAAATAAGCAAACTATTCTCGAGTTTTGAATATACTGTATCTATCTATTTATATTTTATTCGTTTACCCGGGGCCGCTTCATCTCACAACATGGCAACCAGGCCCAAGGGAACATTGGTTTCTTTAGCTTCCAAGCTGGGATCTTAGTTCCGGAGAAGACAAGGTAATTGCTGCTTTATAGCTTCCCAATACCCTTTTTGGGGGTGGCTTTAAAGGAAACCAACAGGAGAACCGACACAAATCATGCGCTCTGCTGGTAGATAGAGGCGATTTACATGGGCTTCATTTTTTGCGTGGGCCCCAGGTATTTTGGGGATGGAAGGTATATGGGCCCCCCAAAGCGGGTGGGTTCCCTTTGGTTTTCCAGAAAGGGTACCTTCAAAAATAGACGCACCCATAGAATGAAAGCGCATTATGGCTCCATACTTGAATGTGCCCTATATGGTTCGAAAGCAACCGGGGTATGGCAAAAACGAGTGAGATCACCTCCCCCCCCATTCAACAGTGACACCTAAATGAGGGTCAGAACTTTGGTTTACAGGTTGTTGGCCCAACTTGAGGCTTGCAAAGGCATAAGTCATTTTCATGTATGCTAGCTCGATGGATCATGTCCGCAGTCAAAGCTACGTCCAGTTCCACGCGCCAGGTTTTGGTAGATAGACAAGCAGGCAGGCACTCCCAGGAGCAACCCCCGACGCTGTTGGTGTAGTTCGGCGAGTTTCATAAGACCTAGATTCCTGGTCTTCAGAGCCAGCTTCAGAGCATCCTTTGCTCAGCTAGACACAATTCAGGTGACCTGCCAAATCATGGGTTGTGGGAAGTCGAGTTTTTGTCAAAGCGATCCCCTTGAAACGAACGATGCGGCGGAGTGATTAGTAAAGGGCAAGTTGAACTGGGGGGGCCAAAAGATGGGCCTCAAGTAGTCGCCTGTGCCAGCTGCTGGTTGAAAGCTTTGAGCTTGCCCGGTGAGTTGGCTGCGGGGAAGGGTGGCGCCACAAGTTGCGGCATTCGGCCTGGGAATGGAAAAAAACAACAACTTCGGCTCCGAGCTTCTCTCTGTATTTCCTCTTTTCCTTTTCAGGGTGGAATTTTAGGAGACTTGTCGGTTTTTTGCCTCCCTATCAATCGCTATGAGACAAAGTATCAGTGCAAGTCGTGGGAATGACCCGATCGCAGCTTGCTGGGCTCGGATCGGATCGGCGGAAAGTGCGACAACTGCAGCCCAATTGCTTGTTGTAGTGTACTCGTGCTCTTCTATAAGTTCACCATTTTCGGGGTCCCCTTAAAATGGTTTTGTCTCTAAATGAAGCATGCCTCTCTGAAACTCCAATGGGTGTACATTTCAATTGGGGCTCCTCGCCAACCACTTTTCAGGTGGCTCCCTCGATTCAGCTCAGGGCTAATCTTTGCACCGAGCTCGCCTTTCTGAGGACGTCCAGATTCTCTCAATTGGCGCCATAGGAAAGCTGGAGGCAGCTGGACGAAACATGGAAAGCCGGACATCACAACAGGTCTCCGTGAAAAAGACGTATACATCCCAGCAACACGAGGTCAAACAGCCAGGTGCTTTTTTTCTGGTTGCCTTTCAAGCTTAAAGCTACTCTCAGGGCTTGCAACTGCCAATCGTAAAGTCTAAGACCTAATGCAAAGAGTTGGACTCTCAGCTTGCAACTGCCTACTTGAAGGGGGGGAGTTGTCAAATCAGCTGGGGAGTTTCTGAACAAAAAGCCAAGGCCATCCTTTGGACTGACTTGGGCTTGTGTCGCCATGGCCCCGAGCCAGCGGTCAGCGAAGCTGCGGCTGAAGCCGCCCATGCCGAGCCCGAAGCGGACGCCGCCCACGCAGCTCGGATTGGGGGGGGGGTTACCAGTACCGGACCGTAGTCAGATTTTTGGATAAGCTCGTTGGCTGCATGCTTGATGGAGGTGCCGGTGCTAACCACGTCACCGAGGGGCCTCCTCCAAAACGAGTTCAGGTTTTGGACTAGACATGGAAGATCTGCATCATATGTGTTTTCTGTGCGCAGACGTGGTTGCCAAGAAAAGGGTGGGATCGAAAAGACCGTCCAGACATAACCCAGACGAAAACAGTGGGTCAGCCCCTAAAGCGGCCAAGGAGGGTCCTTTTGCTTCGCCATCCAAAAGGCGGCGTTTGGGATTTCAAACCTGCGCGAGGCGAAATCGGAGGATTCGTTTGGGGGTTGCCCTGTTCTCACCTGAGTCGGGCAAATCCAAACACAAACAGCAGCTCACTTCGGTTTCTGGCCTGTTTGCCACTGACTGGCCTTCCCAAACAAGTATAAAGTTCTGCACCTCTTGTGTGTGCAGGTCACCTTGGCCCGGCAAACCTCGGTATGGTAGCATTTTTTTGGTTGTAGCCACCCACAACACATGCCAAGAAAGTTACGATTTGTTTCCGCCAATTCACTCAGCAAGTGAGAATAGGGCTACCCAAAAATGCTTAGTTTCCCTTTGGTTTCCCTTTGAGCAAGCCCCAAAAGGGTAGCTTTCAGCAAGTGAGAGACCGAGAAATAAACCAATTGGAGGTTTGCCTTCGCTCTGAGATCTTCGTCAACTCTGGGAAACTCAGGTTGGACTCCCCGAACAAAACCCGAATCCTCGACTCCCGCGTACAACCAGGGGGCTATGTGTTCTCTTCTTTTTTTGTTGGGGGGGGGGTTGAACATTGTCTCCATCAATTTTTCTAGATGAAGCCATGACGCAACAATGGCCATGGAACTCTTTGGATGACTACCCAGTTAGCAAGGGCATTTTGTTTCCGGATGCAGGCCCTTCTTGAGCGTATACCTCTGGGTTTCACATGAGTTGCCTCTAGTTCCCTCCAGTTTCCTCCGTTTTTTTTCTTCTGGGTCCTCTCAGGTCCGCTAACCCGGACCCGACCAGAGGGTCCCTTTTAATCGCAGGACCCCCCCTGTGAGGTTCTATGTTTGTGGATAGGTACCTATTGCAACATCCGCTCACAGGTACTGCTTCCACCTGGACTCGCCGAGCATGAGCCCGTCGTCCCTGGCCTCGCCGTGTCCGTACTTGGAGACTTCGGCGTGGTCGCCCTCGCTGATGGCAGCTCGGCTTCGGAGGTTTCCAACCCGAATCGAACGGGGATCCCCCGCGCGCAACAATCCATTGACTCGAGTCCGAACAGAGTTGAAGAGCAACGGTTTTTTGTTCAGCATAGTGACTTTGTAACGTTGACCTCGGATTCTTCAACCCATCCTACTATTTGTCTCCGGCCTGATCCATCCGGATCAACCACTCAAAGGGGTCGGGGGAACGACGCCGCCTTGTTCGCTGAAATCGTCCCTATATTGGGATTGTCAATTTTCGGAGGTTCGGCCCTGTTCATTCGACCTTAGAAGTGACATGGGTGACCTTTTTTACCCTGAGCAAGGGCTTCAGCTCAACAAGCAGGGGTTAATTATTTTTTCACACTCCAGCTTGAAAGAGTACCGCACAAATTTTGAGAACCCGCAAGCCAACGCACCGCTGTTGAACCACTGGGCCAACAACGGCGGCGAAACACATGGCAACACATCCAACTCGAAGTTCTTTTTTTTTCTCAGCAAGGCGTCGACGAACCACTGAGATGGGGAGCAACTGGGTCGGGCCTTGGAAGCCGCTCGGCTTAGGCCCCCCAACCAGGGCGCCTGTACCACTCGCCGCTCCCCGCCCGCGCGGGTGCGGGCCCCGCGCGTGAGCAAGCGCACGACGAGGGCGAGCGGCCGCCCTCCGAGGCATCTGAGGCGGAAGAGAAAGAACTTTCGAGGTCCTAGAGTCACCTTTGCAACCCTTGTGTTAATTCCCCTGAGTTGAACTTAAGACTTGCTGGCTTTGGGTCATGGTGAGTGACTTTTCCGAGCAATCCGCACGAGGGACTGGGGAGCTGGAAGGCTCACGGTTCCAGGCCGACGAGCCGGCGCCAGAGGAGGTGTCGGATCTCGAGGCGCCTCCGGAGGATCCCGAGGATGGGGAGGATGGGTTGGCGCCCCCGGAGTCCGACGTCACGGAGCTGTCCGAGGAGTCCGAGTCTGGGGTGGAGCCGCCGCTGGAGAAGCTGGAGGCGAGCAAGGCGGCGAATCAGAAACAACACTCGTTTTTTAGGCGGCAAAAGACGTGTTTGTTTGTTGTTTCCTCGGTGGGCTTGACAACATGACGCAGATATCTGGCAGAAATGTCGAACACCCGCTTGGGTTTGATTGAACCAGGCATGAGAGCAACACTTTCTGAAAACCGCGCAACCTCGTCCAAAGCGAATCGGAATCGCAGACACAAACATGGAAGCCCTTGGGGTGTGTCAAGGTGAGGTACATTAGAACCCCCCCCCGTCTGTTGCAAGCGTTTGGAATGGTGTGGGGTTTACGGGGCTCGACCCCCAAGAGTTTGAGCCCCGGAATTTCTCTCCGACAAGACCGAACCATCATGCTTCTGTGCGCAAAAGGCTGATGGGGAGCATTCACACCAGTTTGAAAAGTTGAAGCACATGCTTGCCATGATTCCTGGGGGGTCTTGAGACGCCCAGGTCCCGCGAGGCAAGCCCACGAAGCCTTCGGCCAAGCCCGGCGCGCCCAATGGCCGCGCTCTTGCGCCGCCGTCGCCGAAGCCGACGAAGCCGACGAAGCCGACGAAGTCGACGAAGCCGACGAAGTCGACGCGGCCAATGCCCGCGACGGTCGCAGCCGCGGATTCCGCTGAGTCCGAGTCTGGGGCGGAGCCGCCGCTGGAGCCGGAGGTGGACACGGCAAAATAAGACAAGAAAGAGCAACGAGTGAACAAGCCAGCTGACATAACGGTAGAACATTTGCTTAGGAACAGCTGACATAATAGAATATCTAGGGTGGGAGAGAACATGACTTCTCGCGGTTGGACTTGAACGTGACACAACTCGTTGTTCAACTTCAAGGTCGCACGGATTTGGACCGGTAGATACCTGAGAACGATACCTCCACCCAGTCACAAACATGGGAGTCGTGTAAGTCTGTTCGCACCTCCGTTCGGGTGGTAGAGACCCCTTGAAGGGAGTGGCGCTTGTTTGGCGTGCCCTCGGTCGGTAACTCCAAATCAGAAAACCCTTCGTGGGTAGTCTGGATGGTTTGGGGATTTGAACTGGCTTTCAAGGGTGAAGGGCTGTGGGTCCAAAAAACATGGTAATCCCAAAAAGGAACTCTGGCAAGTGGAAACATGGCCTAAAACCTTCGGTCCAATTCCTGGCGGTTTAAATATGACCCATACCCAAATGGGAGAATCCCCCCACCCCCCAGCCTCGAGAGGGAATCCGACCCTTGACGGTGTCCAGCCAAAAATCCGGTCCACTTTGGATGTCAATGCCCTCTAAGGAGGGCACGGCGGTTGATAGGGAACACCGGGGCTTTGTAAGAAGTTGCTAAATGTGTGGCTCAAAGATTAGCCAGGGTTCAGGTGGGACAAGTTCCTCTTTTTTTTGAGCCACGGTCAAATACCAGGTCCCACTTGTTGGCCTTCCGTGGTTTGGGAGTCGCCTTAGCAGACCCCCACCCCCCACCCCACCCCCCTTGAGGCCGCGGCGAAGGCGGCTTCCGCGGAGCCCCCGAAGGTCGCGCATGTTCGAGCCAACATACGGGTTGGGCATGGCGCAAAATGCAACAGGAGGGGCAAACCGCGGGTCTTGGTCCATGTCTCCACTTGCCAGGGCAACCCATTTTGGAATTCCGGTTTTTTGAGCAGCCACTTGAGGAAATGGCGAATCCTACCCTGGTGCTGTGTTTGAGGAAGAGTACCTTTTTTCGTCGACAAATCCAGCATTGTCTCCGTTTGGTACACTTTTTGGAGAGAGTTGTCCACCATATTCAGAACCATAGCAAGAGGCTTTTAAGGGCCACTTATTGGGCATTTTGACCCTCTGAGTATCAGGAGAAGCAAGCCGCAGGAAAATCTCCAGCACCCCTCCCCCCCCCCCTCCACCCCGCAAAAAGAAAACTGTCTTTGTTGCAGGGGGCTAATCATCCCTCAGATTTAAACCTCACCGAGAGGATCGTGCCGTGCAAAGTGTCCTGGGTAGTGACCACACTTTTGATCACTTGGCCCAAGGCAAACCGACGAGTCAGGCAAACTTTGGGGTACCCGCACTCAAGGGATCCAACACCCCCCACGCAGTCCCGAAGAATCTTGGCATTCTGTGAGTGTATGGTATTTGTTTTACGTTCTGTTCATCTTTTGGCTGGTGGCAAAAAGGAGACATGTCTTTTTCGCTGGGGAAATAATTTCTTGAAGCGCAGGGGCTCAAGTGTGGGCTAAAAAAAACCGAAGGTCCATTGAGGGAAAACCCATGAGTTGCCAGACCAAAGGCTTGCCGTTTCAACTTTGCCTTTTAAGCTGTCCATCATTTTCTCAGTGCCTGAGTGCCTGGACTTTGCACTTTCTGGTAAACAACAAGTAGGACCTGTATTGCCAATCCGCTGAGTCTAACGTTTTGCCCTTTTTGGCTTGCCATCATTTTCCTTAGCACAAAGTGACAACTTTAGTTGCCAGGGGTCAGCTCCCTTTGGTCAAGGTTTGGTAAATGATTGGAACAAACCCGCAATTTTAAGTGGTCATAGTATATAGCCTTTTTCTTACATGTCCTTACCTTTCCGTTTTTCCTTGTTCCCTGAGCGTCTTTTCGGTCCACTTTTTGGAATGTGGGCCCAAAAGGTTAACCTGTTATTTCTGTGTCCGTTGGGCAACTGAGTTATTTTGTTTCGTGATCCCAAAGAGTTCAACTTTTTGCTGCCAACGTGTTCGGCGAAATCGATGGCTCTTACAATCAAGTTGATTTTGAATTTGACTGACCGTGAGCCTTTGCTTCCAACCCTTTCGGCGAAAAGGATACCAGTTGACAACCGACTTTCCCATTGAGGGCAAAAAACATCTGGATACCTATTTTGACCCGGCAAAGGACCAGCCCAAATTGAACCCGCAATAGGTGATCGACTGTTTCTTCGTGCTTGGAGCAACCCAGCAAGTAAGGTCGGGCTCTCTGAGCCTTCCTCCGACGAGGGCCAGCCACTTCCTCCCGTCAGACCCCGCCCGCGCCCGACGGGACGCCCAACCAAAGGCAAGGAGCCGAAGACGGAGAAGGCCCGAATCCGGTTGCAAAACGAATCAACCTACGGTTCTTGGCATGTTTTTCAGTATACTTCAGAGCCTCTGCCTCAATCCGCCGACATTTCACCTCCAGCCACCGGAAACGCAGATACATGCGAACCGTTGGCGCTTTCGCTTTTCCGCAGAAAACACACCAAAATCGAACATGGATGGGGACAGGGGAGGCCTGACAGCAAAGCAGGTGTCCATATGTTGCACGCTTGTGCCCCCCCCAAAATCCCAACAAAACTGCAACAACCCAAAGCCGATCCTCGGTGAAGATTGACCACAGAGAAAGTCGCCGCGCAAAATAGACTCGAAGTGAGGAAGAAGACTCAAACCGGACACTCGCATTGGTATCAAAAGAATCCGGGCAATCTCTGCGCTGCAACGGCGCGGGAACAAAACCCAGAAGGTCGAACACCCAGCTGCGTTCACGCGGAGGCGCTTGAGTCATGACTATGTAGGGGTGACTGGGTATCAGTGCGGCTTGGCTCGTAAGCAGGTGTCCACATTTTGCACGCTTGCGCCCGGCCAAAATCCATTCAGGCCAAAGCGGCCGCAGACCCGAGCCACAGATATGAGCAGTGGGGGAGTGGGGCAGTTTCTATTCTGCACACTTGCAAAGCATGTAAGCCCACAACCTCGCGTAGTTCGATCCCATGTGGTGGAAGGATGAAATGCGGAAGCAGGTGGAGCATATTAACGGATGCTGCATTCTTACCGCACAAGAGAGTCCCGGCAGCAACCGCCTGAGGGAGGACTTGTTCAAGAATGTCGGGGGAAGGCATCTCCGGCAGAAAGCCCTATGGCTTCCGCACACGGATGATGAGCTGTGTGGGCTGGAAACGTCTAGACGTAAGCGCAACGTGACCAAGTGGGACTTCGACGCAATCTTGCGCCGACACAAAGCACTCTTTTGGTCCTCTCGGTGGAAGCCCCAGATTCGTTATATGACAAGCCACAACAGGGAGCCTAGTCTGACTAGTGACTATGAGTGACTATTCGGCAAAGGACAATCAATTCAGGGTCAAGACCACCCCTTGCCGACCCTTGACCCGCCAAAAAAAAGGGTGGTTCCCCTTCGGTCGCCCCAAAAGATCCCGAAAGCCGGTCTTGCCAAGAGAACATGGTTGTTGTTTGGAAGCATTTTACATTTCGCTTGTTGTGGTTTAGTGGGAAATCCCCACTGAACTGCTGAACAAAATATTTTGTTGCTCCCCTTCCAACGTCAACCGAGAGAAGCCCACATGGCTTTGGAAGGCAAAGGCGGAGCCGGACAGCGACGAGAGCTTGCTGGCTTCGAAGCCTTCGAAGCCTCCGCCTACGACACGCCCGGAGCAGCAGCTGCCAGGGTCCTTTTGGTCCGATGACGAGTGAGGCTGCCACAGCTTACCTTCGAAAGAGTACCTTGAAATCTTTGAGCAAAGGAGGGTGTAGTTTTTTTTTTTTGTTTAAGGCCCCAGGCTTGACCAATGGTTGATACTGCTGGTGATTCGAGGTAAGCCGCAAGTCTGCTCAAACTCCGGATCTTGCGGGCGATAGGATTTGGCCCTTGCGACATCCCTTTAAAAGGGAATGAAACAATTTTGAACCCAGAGGTTTACGTTTTACAGCTGGCTGGTTTTGGCTGGAAGCCCTGTGGCAACTGGGCCGAACCACGTGCCCCCGCGGGGGCCCTTCGAATTTACCAAGCCACAAATACATCATGGAACAAAGCAGCGTCTCACTCCGTCAGTTCCTGGTTTGGACCATTTTAGAGGCAAGCAACAGGTTTGGACTCTGTTCGGCCAGTCCACTCAAGTGAGGTATATAGCCATATTCTCCAGGTGGATACCAGTTGAAGCTGCCCAGGGGCACGTGGTTTGGTGCTGAGACACGGCTTGCTCCGATCCTTAAAGGATGAGCCACTGCCAGACTCGGACGCACGCGTGCCGCGAACCAAAAGCGCACGACGGCATTGGTCTTCTCCGGCTGGACTCTGCATTGAAACCCCAATGTCGGGATCGCGGAAGCGAGGCGGCATTTCTCAATTCACAGAGGGCTGTGAAGAACAGCCAGTGTTTTACTCACATACCACATTGGGGAAGATCGTGTTGGCTGGTTTTTGGCCCGATCTCTTGGAAACTGTTGCGTCACGAACAGTATGAGCGGTAGGCTACTCTCAGTTTGGGACGAGAAGCGGCTCCTCGAAAGTTCCAACCACCAACTTCCCATGTCCTTTTTTGGTGAAGCAGCCAATCTCAGATGGGCTTGCCTTTGGGATGCGGAAGACACGACTGTCTGCTTTTCTCAAGAGTCCTGATGAACGTTAGAGGGTGGCCTCAAAACAAGACAGGCATCTCACTGAGGTATCAAATCATCTTGTGGCTTGTGGAGATTTTGCCCACGTAGGTACACCTGGCCCAAGCATTGATGATTTGAGTGGTTAGTTCTGGATCCTCCAAAGAAAGAAGGACACAGGGCACAGCAGATCTGGGTTTCAAATGAGCAAGCGGAAATGAACCATGGCTTTTCTACAGGACATGGTTGGACTAGTTGGTTGATTGATTGATGGTCATTGGGGCCAAAGTACCTGACTCAGATCTCAAGTACCGCTATATCGTTCACCAGCCGTGTTCTTTTTGGTTTTTCGTTTGGTTGCTTGTTTTTGGGACTGGGTGAGTGATTGGTTGAGCACAGGCTTGTGTCCTGCTGGTCATCCCCTGTTTCCTCAGATAACTCTCGGGATTTTTTGGGCGTGCCCACAAGGAGAACCGCAGCCATCTGCAATCCTAAAAGGACGAGTCCTCCATGTCCAAACCGCCGCGGGTGGGTGGGTGGGTGGGGGGGCTTTTTGATCGGCGAGAGGTGGCCACCAACGCGGTGCTGGGCGCCTGCAGCCTGGCGCGGCAGTGGCAGGCTGCCACTGCGCTCAAGGAGACCGCCGGAGCCTCAGTGGAAATCCCCGGTGGATGGACGCGAAAGAAATCCGTTGCGCACGAAATCCCAAGCCGTGGACCATTTTCCAGGTTTTTTGGTTGGAACGGAGGCGGTTGCCAATTTCAGGGCTCCCCTCCCCTCCCTCCCCCCCACTCCCCCCACGCGCCAGGCTCCGAAGCCGAAGCCGGTGGATGCCTGGGCCTCGAGCGGATCTCCGGTGGCGCGGGGCGCGCTCTGCGCCTGCAGCCCCTGGGAAGCGGCGCTGCACTGGGCGCGGCCGGCGGCCAGGAGCCTTGGCGGCGGCAAAACGGCAAAGCAGATATTTGGGCCTGTCGTTTTTTTTTTTTTGTGTGGGTGCCCCTTGTGTGGAGTGGTTTTATAGGGAGTTTCAACAGGCAAGCCAACATTTGTTGTTTGATGTTGAAGAAGACAACTATTTGGGTCTGTTTTTGTTTGGTTCGGGATCTTTCAAAGCGCGGCAAGGACCCAGAAGACCTTGAACTCGTAGTTGATTTTGCAGCCTTCAGTCTCTTGGTCGCTGAGGGTGGCCTGCAAACCCACGAGCTTGCCAAAGCAGGCCTGGTCCCAGCCACACCTCCAGACTGAAAGAAATTAAAGGGATTTGTGGCATACCCTGTCAGAAGCAAAGACTTTGAGCCCGCACCCCCCCACCACCCCTCCCAACCTCCTAACCCCAACCTCCCAACCCCCAACCTCCCCCTACCTCCCCCTACCTCCTCCAACCTCCCCCTACCTCCCCCTACCTCCCTGCCTCCCTACCTCCCCCCGAGTTCACACCCAGTGGATTCCTGCAAAATCCATTTTGGTGTGCGTTGCCGACTTTCAGCATGGAATGTGACCCCCTTTTCAAGGGATTTTTCACGTATGGGGTTTGGGGTGGAGGTGACATATATATATACATATATATATATACATATATATATATATATATATCACGCAAAACATGTAAAGGTTTTCACTGCCATACAAGCTTATCTTGGAAAGCGTCCAAACCTCCAAACACCCACACCTCAGAGTGCGCCTTCCGGAAAAATCTCGCGACAAAAAGACAAAAGCAAAAAACACACACGCCCCCAACCCCCCCTCCCCCGAAACCCACCCCGGGCAGGGCATCGCTCGCTCCAAAGCGAGGAACTCCTTGGCCGGCAACGCGGCGGTCAGCGCCTGCAGCGTGGGCCTTGCCTGGGTCCAGGCGCTGGACCTTCTGCGCTGGCTGCGCCTCGGTCTCCCGAAAGCTGCGGCGGAGTTGTCCGGCTTTGGGCGGTGGGGTGTGGGTTGTTTTTTTTGGCGTTGGACCCCCATCGTTGGAAAGGAATGGGGGGGGGGGGGGCAACCATTCTGGTGTTGGTTAAACGTGGGGGCAAACACCTGAATGGTTGGTTAGACATGGGGGTGCTATTCAAAATCGCCACCCAGCGGTCTGGCAGCGTCCAGCGGGCGCCTCCAGCGCTTCGGATTCGTCGAGGCCGCGCCCCGACCGCGTGGCCTGGGGCGCCGCGTTCAGCGGCGCCGCGCCCTGGGCCCAGGCGCTGCAACTCCTGCGGCGCATGGCCCAGCGGCGCCTGCAGGCGGAGGCGGGCGGTTCGGGGTGGGTGATGGTGATGGTGGTGTTAAAAGGAAAGGACAGAGAACCCAACATAAGTGGTTGTTTTTGTTTTTTTTCCTATTTTGAGGAACACCCAAATAGGGGGTCTGGTTCAAACCTGAGGGGGGGGGGGTGGCAGTAAAAAAGTCACCCAAAGAACCAGCTGATTTGGGAACGGATCCCCTTGTAGAGATGGTTTTGGATGTAGGAACTTCGTAACAGGATGCGTGGCGAAATGGCCCCAAAGTGATTCATCCCTTGGCTCCTTAGGAAGATCCCTGGGTCCCAACGGCTTTGATTCCGTACCGACCAGCCAAGGACTTTGGGTCGGAACCGTCTGGTCCTTCGGGTTCCCGGGGAGCCGAAAGTCTGTCGGCTGGGAGTTCCGCTTCGCCCGGCCAGGGTGCTTGACGGTTTTTCTGGTGTATCCTTCTTTGAGAAGACTGCTCATTCTGAGAAACCGCTGCTTTTTCTAGGTCTCCTGGAGACAAACAAGCGTGACCTGAAATGAGACCCGGCGGTAACCTCAGACGGTTTGCATTCACTGGAACCACTTTCCTTGAGACCGCCATGTTGAAGGCCATCCCCCCTAAGCAAAAAAGCGAATGAACTCCATTGCACGAAGCACGACAGAGAAACCATACACAACGAACAAGAAAACATCAGACCCGGAGACTTGTTTCTTCGGCCTCTTGGCCCTTGATTGGCATCTGGGGTACACAGAAAGTCAGTTTTTTCTGACTCTGTTTCATATTGGAGATCCCAGGTTCTGCGACAAGTGAAGCTGTGACCGATCCTAAAGGGGCGGCTTTCCCTTTTGCCTTTTGACCCGTTTGTTGTCTGAACGGTGTTCTTTGTCGGGTCATTTGTCCCTCGAGCTAATCTATTGCCAGATCTTGGTCCACTTACCAGCACCTGCCAAACAACTGCTCCGTGAAAAACTCACTCCCGAGGTACTGGACTTTACACTTTTTTGGCCAGATCATTTTAGTGGTAACAAACGAGTTGCTTTAACAACCGAGTTGCTTACTTTTATCGGCCAATCCACTCGATTGGAAGTGAGCGGGGGGTGGATGGACGAAATCCTGCACCACCTGGAAACCATAAGAGGTTGGAATTTACAGGGGAATCGAATCATAGGGTTTCTTGGGTGGTGCGATCTGGATTTCGTCCATCCACAGTATGGGCGTTTTCCCCTTAAGAGTCCACCAAGAATCAATTTCTCCAGGAAAGCAAAGATCTGCCAGCCGGTGGCAGAACCAGTAGGGCCCAAAATATGGTTGATTCCCCTGCAAATATCAACAAACCATGGTTTCAACCATGGTTTCAAAGTGGTGCGTTTTATGGCAGTAGGTCAAGAATGGGTACCCAAATGGATTTCGTCCATCCATGTAAACACCAACAAACGATGGTTTCAACCATGGTTTCAAAGTGGTGCGAAACGGATTTGGTCCACGGTAGCCCCAGGCCATTTGCTCCAACGCCTGCGCCTCCGCCCTGGGCCGCCGCTGGCACCACGCCCTGCGGCTCGTCCTCGCAGAGGCGCGGTGCCCCCATGTCCTTTTTCTTCCATGTGCTTAAGAACCGTATTTTTCCCCCTGGTTGGTTTTAGAGGGAATCTATCACTACTGGATTGTTTTATTTTTTTTCCAGGGGACTTTTGCAAATGGAGGTTGTTTGGAGAGGGCTTCCTTCCAAACAACCAGATACGCTCCAAAGGTGCCCTTTCTCTCCCCATGGCCACTGGAATTCTGGGGTTTCTCGGCGATTGCCAGCCACAAGGTTCCTTAGACAGTTAGACATTGAGCGTTGGGAGGTATTTGCGACATATCCAAGTTGAACTTTTAGCAAGGGATCGACGAAGCACAAATATGTTCGGGGTCTCCAGAACTACTTTGCTATTTTAGGGCAGGCACAATATGGAACAGCGTCAGATATAACCAAAGGGAAACTATGTATGGGGTGTTTGGGTGATTCTCAAAATATTAAATGGAGTTGTTTTTTTCCCGCTTTTGGCTTCTTGGCTTTTTGGCTTCTTGGCTTCTTGGCTTTTCGGCTTCTTGGCTTCTTGGCTTTTTGGCTTTTTGGCTTCTTTTCTTCTGGGCTTTTTCGGCTTTTTGTTGGTTTATGCGGCTGTTGGTGGCTTTTTGGCTTTGGCTTTTCGCATCCTCTGCTTTCACAGTTCCTCTCTGGGCTTTTTGGCTTTTGCACCCTTTCATTGGTTTTTGGATTTGGCTTCCCGCATCGTCAGCTTCACCAGTTCCGCCCTATTTGAATCATCACTTCTTCGAACATCATGGGCCCCCCAACCCACCCGCTACTGTTTAGATTGTTTGCAGAGTAATTGCACCCCTAGTTGAATCAACAATTCTTCGAATATCATGGGGGGGCTGCCGCCCCCCCGCTACTTTTTAGATTTCTTGCAGAGATTGAATTGCACCCCCGTTTGAATCATCACTTTTCCGAGCGTCCAATTTCGCGAGAAAATGCTGCAAAATACGATATTTTCGGTAATCTGTGTAATTCATGTATATCTGTATGTATGCACTTCTTCGAACATCATAGGGGAAGCCACCCCCGCCAACCCTCCCACTGCCCACTTCTTCCGACATCATGGGGGGGCTGCCCCCCCCCCCAACCCCCCCGCTACGTTTTAGATTTTCTACAGAGATTGAATTGCACCCCTAGTTGAATCATCAATTCTTCGAATATCATGGGGGGGGGCTCAACCCCCCCTACTTTTTAGACTTTTTGCAGAGATTGAATTGCACCCCTATTCGAATCACTTCTTCGAACATCATGGGGGGGGCTGCCGCCCCAACCCCCCCGCTACTTTTTAGTGATTTTTTACAGGGACTGAAATGCCCTCCTATCATTTTTTTGACCCCGTCAACCCGCCAGCTACTTGCTCGATTTTGTTACCCACGATTTGTTGGTGATGCTAGGGATGTTGGTCGGACATGCGGGGGATGTTGAAAAAAGTGCTGGGGATGTTGAATTTCGCGAGAAAACGCTGTAAAATACGACATGCTACTGGCCCGGACGAAAAAACAAACAAAAAAACAAAAACCAAAAAACATATCCCAAAATAAATCCGCACCCATATTAAATGGGGTCCCGTTTCTGTCATGTTTCGAGGGGGAACCCAAAGGACAGGAATCTGAACAAGTTGGTCTCTTTGGAAAAACACAACATCCTCTTGGGGGAACAAGTTGTTTTGTCTCAATTGATACGCCGAGAGCCAGGCCAGCAACCTCTTCGTGGCCAACTCTGCACTCAGCGCCTGCGCCAAAGAGCAGCGCAGGAAGGGAATCGTTTGTGGGTGGTTGATGGCTGTGGGTTGTGGCTAGCTTGGGGTGGGGTTGCGGTTGGGGTGGTTACAGTTGGGACGGGATGGTGGTGTTGGGGTGGGGTTGGGGTTGGGGTTCGGGGTTGGGGAGGGGGCCCCCTAATTTGCTTTCAAACTCACAAAGCAATGCTTCTGTCGTATCTTGTCTGAGGCTGCCCCAGCCAAAAGATTGCACGTGGATAGTTTGTTTGCCTGTGTTTGCCGAATTGCTTTTGTCTGCATTCGGAACAGAACTTCGATCGGTATGTTTCAAAACGGTCTCGTGTTTAAAGGAAGACCAAAAGATCCGGCCGTTTGGGCAATTGCCAAAACCCTGGTAATTGGAGGGTAGTAAGGGACAATCCCAGCCAGAAATGGGTGCGGCCGCCTTTTCAATTCTTTACATGGTTTTGGATAGACCATTCTACCAGATTTTGATACTGACTCATTTGTTGGGGGACAGGGCACCTCTCCCGGAATCCGACCCCCGAAAAAAGCCCGACTTGTTTGAACCAACACTTTCAAGCGCAACCCTCATTGTCTGTTTGTTTTCTTCTTTCTTCATATTGGACATCGCCGCTGAGGAAGTGAGTGAGCAACTGGTGACTCCAAAGACGCTCGGTTCCTTTCGGCTCCTTCGGCTGAACTCACGCCTTTTGAATTGGCATTCTTGACATATTCTTGAGCGCCGGGTGTGTGTTCTTTGGTTTCTTTCCCTGACAGGCGGAATCCAGAAAAGGCACAGGCGCTTGAGCCAGCCCTGGTTCCAGCCCAGGGCGAAAATCCAAACAAAAAAGAACCTGGGGCTCGGAGAATGTGAATTCAAAATACGGGAATTAAACAACAATACACTGAAGCCCTTTCAAGCACATGCACTGTTCCTGTCTTTTTGGCGGACGGCTGCCCAAACTAGATTCCCCGTTCGCCGTCTCTACTTGGTGGTGGTCTTTGTATGGCCCACTTAAATTAGCCAGAGGTTCCAAGGCGAACGCCCCCCGCGCCAAAAGGAGCCCTCAGAAAATCATAGCCACCCCCAATCGCCTCGGCGCCAGGCTGCGGGCTCGCCGCTCCGGATTCGCATCCGCGTCCGCGCTGGAGAAAAGGTTGGCGCGGGGCTGGTTAAGCGCCTGCAGTTGGCGACCTCCCGAGTGCCTCGGAGTTTGGTCGCGGGCCAAAAAAGTCCCGGACAACTGGTGAAGGACTCGATCTTGTTGACATACGTTTCGTGGCGACCATTTCGGTGGCCAAGAGTTTAAGGACTTCTTAACTGACCAATCCAAAAAAGGCGAACTTGGTTTGGGGAAGGCTGGGGGGAAATCAACATTTTTCGCGAACTGAGACCCAACTTTCCCATGCCCTTTCGGGGAATCATGGGAAAGCTATGGGTCTGTCTTTTCGAGGGTACCCCTTTGTGGGGGTTATTTTACAACGAAACCGTTTGTGTTCCCCGATGTTGGAGACGAACCCCAAGCTTCCCTTTTCTGGGATCTCCTCCAGAATATGCTATTTTTACACAGTACAAGTAGTACCGCGCAAGGCGGTGGCGGAAGTTTCTAAAAAAGAACCACTATAGGAGGCTTGAACAACCAGGGCAAACATGTTTGGGGCCAAATTGAAAACCAATCATGTTTTGTTTGTGACGAACATGGCCAAACGGTCACAAAAGAAATCAACAGGTCATGTCTTCACAGGCAACTATTCCACCGCTCGGACAAAAACTGGAAAGAAAACCTGGCTGACAGGGAGCCTGCCTGACCGCAAATGTTTGACAAGTCTTAAGCCTCCATCATTTACCCTTTGTTACCATCCGCCCGCCCGTTGTCCCACCGGCTCTTTTTCCTTTTTATGCGGGCAGATTCACTTTGTCTCTGTTCAAGGCAGCACGGTCAGAAAAGACGCATGCTGCCAGGCAAGGCACACTGCAAGGCACACGGCCTGGCAAGCGCCGGGCGGTCAGAAAAGACGCACCCTGGCGCATCTCAAGCGCATTCAGCGCTGTCTTGTCAAGCGTTCAAGGTCATCGTGCACCTCTTGCGCCGCGGTGCGAAGCTGGAGACACTCGTCAATGTCATTTTGCTCGAAGTGTTTTTTGGCGTGCAGCGGAGTAAAGGCAACCAAGCCGGGTATGTCTTGGCCTTCGTTGCTGTGAAACTCAGGGAGCCAGCGGGGAAGGCCTATGAGCATCACGCGGTCATCGCCGTCTGCTGCTCTTTCGTCCGCACGGGCCACAAAGCCTAACTCCTGCAAAAGCGTGCGAAGATACTGGCTGGCCCGCTGGTCTCGCGCGCGCGGGTCAGCCCCTTTGCTTCCGATCTCCGTGTACCTCAAGTATCGCTGCGCGTTCAGAGTGGCCATGATGCCGTGTTTTTTGTTGAAGCCATGCCAGTGTGGGCACACGGTGCCAAAGCCCATAAGCTGCTTGTGCCTGCGACATCTTCCAAGAGGGCATGTGTCGTGCACCAAGTAGTGCTCGATGTCCCCCGCATCGTTTAAGTATCCAATGGGGCGATACTTTTCACCCCACATGGTGCAGCAAACGGGTCGCACCACAGAGCGGGCAGCGTGGTGCCTCTTGCGGTAGTTGTGCGCCACCCAGCCGGCATCGGCATCGCCAGGACGCGTGCGCTGCGCTCTGATGCCGCAGCCTTAAAGAAAGTCATACAAGGCAACATCCCAAGCCTCCTGGCGCGCCAAGTGCACGGAAGCACACATGCCCAGCATGAGCTCCACGTGTGCTCGCAAGTGTGGATGCATCACACTGTCGGGCCTCAGCGTGGCCATGATTTCAGCTCCCAAAGCTTGCAAGTGGATTTGCGCTCCAAGGGCTGAGACAGGGGCAGAAAAGCCGCCTGCGTGGCCAGCAGCAGGGGCAGAAAAGCCGCCTGCGTCTGACATCCACCAAGGCATGCCGAGATTGGATTGCTCGAAAGAGGCTCGCCAGTCCCTTGAAAGCAGGACGTGCCCCAAAGTCATATCTGCAGGCACCGGCAACGGGACTTGCAAGCAGACATCCGTCTCGGAGATCACATTGTCCCGCGAAGTGTTTAGGGGCTCACCAGTGTTGTCGCCCCAGTTCACCTCCATCGCCCCGGCCGAGCATCGAATGGCCGGCAAGGCTCTCGGCAAGGGCAAAGCGCCGCTTGCCTCCAAGTAAACATCGTGCTCCATAAAGGACTGCCGCGGCGGAAGCTCCGGCAGCAAGCCGAGATCGGAAGCAGCCACATGGCGCCGCACCTGCTTCAAGTCTGCCCGGTAGCCCTCGGGGATCAAAGGATCCCTGCACATAAGCGCGTACTCTTCCGAGAAGGCAGTCTCATCAATTTCGTGCGCCACGTCCTGCTGCGCCGCCCACCAAGCCTCCCAGTCGGCAGTGTCTGGCAGCAATAAGCGGAGAGCGTTGCCTTGCCAGCAGCTCGGACGCGCCGTCCGGTGGAGCCACGTGACGTAGCAGTACTTGTGCACCACGGCCAAGATATCAAAATTTTTCGCCTCCTGCAGCGGCAAAGCCACCAGTCTTAAGAAGGTGCTGGACAGCAAAAATGAATAATTCAAGGTGAGCACCGACCACATGTAAAGGAAGACCAGACACTGGAAGAGCGCCATGGCCGGCATACCACCAAGAGGCAACTCCGGAAAACCTCCGCGGCAACAAGCATACGCTGCAGCGCTGCAAGCTCTTGCTGCAACTCCCGACTAGATGCCAGCAACTCGCTAGCGTAGGCAATCAAGCCTTGAGCGTCCTCCGCGCTCTGTATGACCCGGAACGAAAGCAAGGTCGCGTCCGAAGTAACGTCAAGCAAGCAGTCCACCCCGCGCCGAGACAGCGTCTGCGCACCTGGCTGAAAGAGCACGCCTAGTGGGGCATCGCAAGGCAGCACCAAGCACAGCGCGGTGTCCTCCACGTCGGCCGCGGCAGATTGGGCCACCTCTGGCGCGAAGGACACCCTTTTCTTTTTCTTGGCGCTGGGCGCAGCCGCGGCGTGGGCAGAGTCGTCCTGCACGTCAGCCCACGCAGGTCTGCGAGTCGTGGCTGCTTTCGGGGAGGCGGTCAGAAAAGACGCACCTTCCCCGGCAGCGGCGGGCAGAAAAGCCGCACCACTGCCAGAGGCTGCTCTTGGGGAAGCGTTCAAAAAAGCCGCAACAGACGCTGCTTCCGGGGAGGTGGTCAGAAAAGACGCACCATCCCCAGTAGAAATGAAGTGCTCGTGTATTTCCGCTGCAAGCGTGTCCCAAGGCGTGCTGAGCTGAAAGGGACAGGCGCACAAGCCACAGCGCTCCGGGAAAGCTTGCTGCAGAGCGCGCATGATAGGGCACCAGTGGCGGGCCATACGCACGCGGGAAGCTTGCTGAAGTACAGCGCGGCCTTGAGCGGTAAGGGCAGCGAGGCCGGCGCCTTCCAGCCAGTCTGCCAGCCAAGCTTTTCTGAGCGCTCGGCGGCAGCCGCTTGGATGAACTTGCGCGTGTCGAGGCAAATATCGCTGTAGCCAGCGGATACAGTCGTGGACGTCTCTCGAAGGTCCTTGTCCAACAGCTGCACGCTGTGCAAGTGCGCCGGAACTCGGCCGCCAAGGAACATCCGTCGGGTGCGCGACACCACCAGGTCCGCCTGTCGGAAGCAGACTTTCGCCGCCTTGTTGTCGCGGCATTGAGCTGCTTCGCTCAGCTCCGCTTGCACTCGCCGCTCCGCGGCCCACTGCCAAGTAAACCTTCGCTGCTGGATCCCCAGCAGGTCGTAAAGAAGCTGGAGCACAAAGTATAGCATCCGCGAAGAGAACACGCTGCGATGCTTGCCAGCATTGCAAAGACAAATCAGCCGGACCTGTGGCACTTTCTTGCCTTTGCACACGTGGCGCAGCCAGCACACCACAGTCAAAGTCAAGGCCCACATGGCGTTGAACAAATAATTGTCGCCACCCTGCTCGAACTGATGCCAGAGACAGCCACCGTCCAGCGTGTGCTTCCAGCAGCTGTGCACCCTGTGTGCAGTCATGAAGTCATCAAGCCAGAGCAGCAACGCCGGCACCACCACTGTAGTGGAAGCTAAAGCCTCGGTCAAGCCATCCCGATCGGCCTTGGCCCCGTCAAAATCCGAGTCCCATCTCGGGTGGCAAACGTCCGTTTTGCCACCGGCGTAAAAGCCAATCCAAGAAGGCAGGTCGGACACCGAGTCTCGCAGAAGGTCTGCCAGCAACACAAATGCCGGATTCGGCGCAGCCATGGCGACGCCAGGCGGGCAGAAAAGCCGCGCCTAGGCTACTGCAGTTGCCAGGCGGGCAGAAAAGCCGCGCCAAGCAAGTTGCCAGGCGGGCAGAAAAGCCGCACCCAGCAAAAGCAGAACCAAACAAAACTTGCGAGGCTGCGCGTGCTGCGATGAGCCTTTAGGTAGACCTTGCGTGATGTGTGTGGCGATGAGCTTTTAGGTAGACCTTGCGTGTGCGTGTGTGTGTGTGTGTGCTGTGCGGTGTTTTTGTGATGCTGTTGAAGTATGCCAGTTGACTCATGCCTGATGTGAGGCTTTGAGCAGGTCGAGCATTTTCAAAAATCAGTCATTTCAACATGAGGTAAGCCAACGTTGACAGCAAGGTGCCCTGCAAAATTCCCGATGTCGGGAGCCTCGTTTTTCAAAAAACCAACCACACAGGAGACTTTGTATTCTGACAAACTTCTTTGTGGCAGTAGAGCGAAACCACAAAAAAAGCACCGACCAGAGGTGATCAACTTCCTTCAAAATGTTATCGAATGCTTACAGCAATGGTGGTTCCCCATAAAAAAATGGTGGCTCCTAGTAGGGACACAAATCACGGACCCGTAGTAGCGCGACCTATTCTTTGGATCAATGAAGTCTTCCATGGTACCAATCACAACACATGTGGATTCAAAAACCTCGTGCAATTCAGCTACCTGCAATTTCCCATTTCAATGCTTGGTACTTGTCTCACGTATGTTTGATTATAGCTGCTTAGAGACCCATCGTACTTGATTCAATCCCCATGGTTTCCAAGGCCAGGGGTACCCCTATTCTGAGACCTACGTATTTCGTGGCAAGTGAATCTGGACTTCCAAGGAATGTGAATGAGCTAGGGGGCTAGCATGGGACAACATGCGAACTGATGTCAAAATAAAGGGACCCTTTTTGGTAATCCTTGAAGGGAAAACAAAAGAATCCAACCACCTCCAAACGGTTTACACTATTTGCGAACTGAGTGCTAGAATTACTACAAACACGCATGTGTCAATCCGAGTAGTTTTCTTCGCAAATCGGCTGCTGACTCCTTCACTCCTGCCAAGTAACACGGCTGCGCCGGCGCGGCGCAAGTATACGGCGATCAGAAAAGATGCACCGTATACTTCCTGCAACTGCTCGTGCAACAGCTTGCACGGCGCTGAGGAGGCGGTCAGAAAAGACACACCTACCTCGCTGTGGCCTGGCTGCGGCCAGTATAGCCTGTGGCCGCAGACAACCTCGAGCTGTTGGCATCACGCTCACGGCGCTCTTTGCGGGACTTTTCTCTCATGCACGTTTGATCCACGCTCCACGATGAGCGCTCTGCCATGAACTGCACAAGTCCCTGTGCAATGTGCGCTTGAGCATCCCCCGGCAAGTGATGCCGCAAAGACTTCCAGAACTGCGGCCCAGACTCTCCTAAGACATCGTACGCTGCCTGCATGTCCTCCGGCACTGCCTCCCTGGGCCGAAACACAAAATCAGGATGCTGGTCCATGAAACGTTGCATTCGCGCTTCCGCCTCAGACAAATCACGCGCAGTCATGTCAGCTTTGCGGAACCCCTTCGCCTTTCCTTTTTTGCCGGCGTTCGACCCACCTTTTTTGCCGGCGGCTTTCGCACCGCTTTTTTTTCCAGTCCCATGCCAGCCGTACATGTTTGCCCATTGATCAGTGCCTGGAGGAAGCGGGGGCCACGGTGGGGGGAACCCTTTTCCCCACCACATGTTCCAGCCTGGCGGTTGGTGGTACAGTGATGCTGGCGGATTCGTCCATGCGGCAGAGACACTCGAGCCAGTATCATCGCATCCGCCAGCTGAGGAAGCAGGAGGTCGCGGGCTTCCAGGCGCAGTGGAGGCGGTCAGAAAAGACGCACCAGATGAATACTGCGCGGGGGCACTTGCGGCATTTGACTGCGCCGCATTTGGAATGTCTTCAAGGGCATTCATGCTTTTGATCACGATTTCTTTCGGAATGTTGCCTTTCTCGTAGTTGTCCAGAACACCGCCCCAAAACATTGCCGGACCCGGTGGCAGCATCTGGCCAAATCGCTTTGCCAGCGCAAGAAAATCGGCATCCACGTGAGCCATGGCGCTGCCTGGCGGGCAGAAAAGCCGCGCGCAGGCTCGCACGTTGTCAGGCGGGCAGAAAAGCCGCACCAGGCAATATAAAAAAAAGCTGCGAGATGTGCTCGTGCGTGTGGTGTGATGTGCTTCTATGCGTGTGGTGTGTGTGTGTGAGCTGTGTGTCGATCCGTGATGCTGTGGTTTGTGATGCTGCTGTGGTGCTGCATCATGCCAGTTGGCTCATGCCTAAAGTGAGGCTTTGAGCCATTGCAGCACGCATTGCGGAGATTATACCTGCAAAGTTCTCGGTACTGCCCGTATATTTAAGTCACCGAAGACAACACCAGCGGTTCCCCAATTTGAAGGCGTCCTGTTTTTAAACAAATCTATTTGACTGACTACTGAGCGACGATCAATGAGCTGCTGAGCACATGCTTTTCGTTTTTTAGTACAGTCCGTGTATTCACGACCAGGAAAAAAACACGAGGTACCCGAAAGCCCTATGTTTTTTAAGGAGCCTGAAATGAATTTCGGTAAGTAAGCCCTGAACGACAGCCATGTGTTGTCTCGATGGTATTCTACAAAAATTCCATCTGTGCTGCCGTCATGCCTTGCTTCGGAGACCCCAGCCCGTTTGGTTTTCCGTGCTCGCGAGGCCCAGAATACGTCGGGCAGCATATGGGCGGCCAGAAAAAGCGCACCCACATGCGTGTTGTCAACTTCGCTGCCACACAAAAGCATGCCACTTGTGCACAAGGCTCCACAAAGCGGGCAGGCAAAGCCAAACGGGCAAGTGGCTGCAGTATCCACAAGGGTTGCACGTGCTCAATGAACTAGCGCCGATCAGAAAAGATGCACCACTAGTTCAAGCCTTTAAGACCAAAATCCACAAATAATGCCTTTGCAAGTGAGCAAGTTGCGATCAGAAAAGATGCACCACTAGCTCGTGTCTGAGCTGGTGCCTGGAGCAGGCACCAGCCGTGCTTCTTGTGCGCCGCTTGCCGAAGATGCTGCCCGCTGGCGCTGTTGCATTTCTTCGTGCCTCCAGCCACGGCTGTAGAAGCAGCACTCATCGAACAGTCGCAAATACTCTTTGCGCAGCCGCTCATTCTTTGTGTACTTGATCTCCTTCCAGCCGCTGTGCTCCTGGAGAACTTCCAAGACAAGAATGGCATCCGCCTCATCGAGATGCTTGCGCAGCGCAAGCCAAAACACTGGAGACTCCCGAATCTCTCGAAGTAACTCGCGTGCCCGCGCGGGCGGCTCTTCAGTCCTCGCTGCACAGCGGGCGTCGCAGGCGTCCGATCGCGCCCACTCCATTTTCTCGTGCATGCCCCAGCCGGAAACTTTCCAGCGGCTGGCATCCACATGCTTCGGCAGACGACTGGTCGCCGAGTTCTCCATCGCGTTTGCGGTCAGAAAAGACGCACAAGCGAAAAAAAAAAAAAGGCGACAACTTGCTCGAATGTGGTAGCTAGCTAAAGCTGGTCCAACACTTCTGTTGAGATTGTTTGCAGTGAGACAGCTGCTGTGTTTGGTAGTGCTTGCTGATGCTGTGTGTTGATGGCAGTTGGTGTGTTTGGCTGGTGGTAACCGCATCTGGCTCATGCCCAAAAGAGCTAGAGCCGAACAGCAACGGCACGGCCGAGACCCCATTTGGTGCAGCTTTCGCCATATGTCACAACTGTCGAGGACTATCACTGTTTCGAACAAAACAACCACTAGGTGATCGCTGAAAACAGAGAAGTCACATGAAAGTGCAAAAAAGGAGCGCAGGGTGCTGAAGCAAGGTGCAGCGAACTGCAACGACAAAACAACACATGCCGACCGACCTTCCCATAACATACTGCTTGAGCCAAAGCGCGCGTTGAGTCTTATAGTGTTTTCCAGACTACTACGAATAAAAGTAATAAATGCGCCGTGCAGGATGTGCCTACCCTTCCTGTAAACATGCAACACGCCGACTTGCCAACATGCCAGCTCACCGATCTTGTTGGTGACGCCTGCCTTTCTCTGTGTGCTCTCGAACCTCGATGCTAAATACCCGAACTGAACTATGGTCAGAAAAGACACGCCTTTGAGTCAGGTGTTGAACAAGCCAGTATCCTGATGCGGTTTGCGCGGCATCGCTACGGCGGCGGCTAGATGCGTCGATAAGATGGTAACGGAGTTACGCAGCACGCTGGGACGAGGCCTATGGTCAGAACGACGCACCGCTGGAATCCAGCGGTTGTTTCCACCGGCAGTATAGCTTGGAGATGCGAGCATATTGCGGACACATTGCACCTTGCTATTTGGTGTCTGCTGCGTAAACTCTTCAGGTGGCACACGCTTTCGTGAGTTGCCCATGTCCATGTCTTGTCTTTGCCACTGTAGCCTCTCTTGCCACGCTTGCGCGTCGACGTTGGAAGAGTGCTGCAGCACTTGCCAGGCTTCAATATTTCCCTTTGCTACAACAGGCCTGGCAATGATTCGAAAGGTCGCATTTGGAAGCAACTCTCTGCCCAAGTCAAGCAATGCAGTAGTCGAAACCAGCCATGACAATGTCATCTTCGGACGTGACTCGCTGCCAAGATCCGATGCCTCAACGCTCACACGCAAGCCGGCTTCGTCTGCCTCCTGTCGATTTTGCGGCTTTTTATTTCCGATCTGTACCAGTAACTCGACGCAATCGAGCAAGCAATCCTTCGGCCCTGTGATTTGCTCAGCGGCATCTACAACAACCTCCTCTGCTCGCACCGCAGGAATTCCACTGCAGCCGCCGCTCGCTGAAAAACGTAATAAAGGCTTCGCAGTGCCAGTCCATGTCTGTGGCAGCATCCGAATCTGTAAAACCTGTAAATAGTTGCGCGCCGCGCGACTTTGCCAAGCCTCCTCCTCCATGATCGCAAGTCGCACAGAAAAGTTCAAGCCGCGTAGTGTTTGCAGTACAGTAAGCTGATCTTGAGGCTCGATGCTTCCAGGAGTAGTGATGCCGGCTGATGCAAACATTTCGTCTGCTTGCGCAGTAAACATTTTGGCTTCCAGCAATCCTGTGTGGTCCACAAGTTGCACGTCGATTGCATAGCACCGACGCTGCGCGCCTTCGTGCTGAGCACAGGCACTCTTGAAGCACTCGGAGCAGCCAGTATAGTGCCAATCCAAGGCGGTGCGCCGAGGATTAATGTCCACCAGGGTGACCCACGGGACTTCCCAAACTTCCGCGTTATCAAACTTGCGGCAGCCAGACGACGGCAGAAAGCAATCTAATGTCGACGCGGAAACATAAATGGCACGCGCCTGAGACAGCTGCTGTGTTTGGTAGTGCTTGCTGATGCTGTGTGTTGATGGCAGTTGGTGTGTTTGGCTGGTGGTAACCGCATCTGGCTCATGCCCAAAAGAGCTAGAGCCGAACAGCAACGGCACGGCCGAGACCCCATTTGAGGTGCAGCTTTCGCCATATGTCACAACTGTCGAGGACTATCACTGTTTCGAACAAAACAACCACTAGGTGATCGCTGAAAACAGAGAAGTCACATGAAAGTGCAAAAAAGGAGCGCAGGGTGCTGAAGCAAGGTGCAGCGAACTGCATCGACAAAACACACATGCCGACCGACCTTCCCATAACATACATAACTTTTTGTCAGCGCGCCGAGTCTTTACAGTGCTTTCCAAGAGACAACATGAAACAAAGTACAACAGCTCGTGCAGGGATGTGCCTACCTTCCTATAACATAACACGTGCCGACTTTCCTGCCAACATGCCAGTCACCGTATCTTTTTGCTATGACGCCTGCCTTCTGCGTGCCTCAAATCCCTGACAGCAATACTCCAAACTGGCAACGGCGGTCAGAAAAGACACGCCTCTTGAGTCAGGCAAGGGAATGTAGCCAGCATCTCTGATAGTGGCTTTGCGCGGCACGCATGGCGGCGGCTAGACAGCACGGACAGATGGTAACCGAGCAGCAGCAGCATGCCGGGATGACAACGGCGGTCAGAAACGACGCACCGCTGAATTCAGCGAAGAGCTTCACTCGGCAGTATAGCTTGGAGATGCGAGCATATTGCGGACACATTGCACCTTGCTATTTGGTGTCTGCTGCGTAAACTCTTCAGGTGGCACACGCTTTCGTGAGTTGCCCATGTCCATGTCTTGTCTTTGCCACTGTAGCCTCTCTTGCCACGCTTGCGCGTCGACGTTGGAAGAGTGCTGCAGCACTTGCCAGGCTTCAATATTTCCCTTTGCTACAACAGGCCTGGCAATGATTCGAAAGGTCGCATTTGGAAGCAACTCTCTGCCCAAGTCAAGCAATGCAGTAGTCGAAACCAGCCATGACAGTGTCATCTTCGGACGTGACTCGCTGCCAAGATCCGATGCCTCAACGCTCATACGCAAGCCGGCTTCGTCTGCCTCCTGTCGATTTTGCGGCTTTTATTTCCGATCTGTACCAGTAACTCGACGCAATCGAGCAAGCAATCCTTCGGCCCTGTGATTTGCTCAGCGGCATCTACAACAACCTCCTCTGCTCGCACCGCAGGAATTCCACTGCAGCTGCCGCTCGCTGAAAAACGTAATAAAGGCTTCGCAGTGCCAGTCCATGTCTGTGGCAGCATCCGAATCTGTAAAACCTGTAAATAGTTGCGCGCCGCGCGACTTTGCCAAGCCTCCTCCTCCATGATCGCAAGTCGCACAGAAAAGTTCAAGCCGCGTAGTGTTTGCAGTACAGTAAGCTGATCTTGAGGCTCGATGCTTCCAGGAGTAGTGATGCCGGCTGATGCAAACATTTCGTCTGCTTGCGCAGTAAACATTTTGGCTTCCAGCAATCCTGTGTGGTCCACAAGTTGCACGTCGATTGCATAGCACCGACGCTGCGCGCCTTCGTGCTGAGCACAGGCACTCTTGAAGCACTCGGAGCAGCCAGTATAGTGCCAATCCAAGGCGGTGCGCCGAGGATTAATGTCCACCAGGGTGACCCACGGGACTTCCCAAACTTCCGCGTTATCAAACTTGCGGCAGCCAGACGACGGCAGAAAGCAATCTAATGTCGACGCGGAAACATAAATGGCACGCGCCTGAGACCTGTTGCCGGCCAAAGCAGACCGGTTAGACAGCTTCCTAACAACATCTTGGCTGGTGTTGGACAGTGTGTCAGGATTCTCGCCGGTCAGAAAAGACGCAGCAAGTTCGCCGGTCAGAAGAGACGCAGCGGAGCCTTTCACCCACTTGAACGCGAACCCGTTCTTGTCTTGCGAGGCTTGAACTGCAATCCCTGTTAGCAAGTATGCACTGCCAGCTTGCAGGCCAGCAACATCAGTGGCAAACTCCGCAAAACCTACTAGCTCGGCTTGCCAGCGCTCATTTTCAAATTTCTCCTCCACAAGTGCCTTACCCAAGCTTTTGCCTGACTTGGGAGTGAAAGCGTTTGCTTCGAGAACGCGACACTTGATGCGAACTAGACCTTCGCGCAAGCAGCTGGCGGCTTTGAAAGAGGTTTCTGGTATTGTCCGCGCTAAGTCTGCCAACTTAAGCTCTGGAAATCCACACAAGGAGCGTGAACTTTCTTCGTCTGCGGGCGCTACTTGCAGGTGCTTGTCAAAGCGAACCATGACTTGCACCCCTGAGTAGCTATATTTCATTTTATCGGCCTTGCGCAAAGACAGGGACACACAGGTTAAGCTTACCAGCTGTCCGGCATGAAAGACTTGCTTCGCTGCCTCTTTAAGTTCTCTCCAAGCCTCAATTTGTATGACTTGCTTGCGGCCCGGCCCGCAGACAAGATAGCAGGAGAGAACTTGATCTGTATCTTGGAAATCCACCAAGCGGCCCACGAGACGTCGGTCGGCTCCGAGCTTGCTTCCCTTGGACAACTCGTGTGGCTGTATCGCCATAGGCTTTTTCTCAGCAGCTGCATTAGTACCTGACGTCGATCGGGAAAAAAACGAAGCAGCTTCACCGAGCATTGCAAAGGGCGCAATGTCAGGCGGGCAGAAAAGCCGCGCCAGACAACTAGTGGAGTGTGTAGAAGTGTGTGCTCGTGGAACATCGTGACATAATGTGCAGTGTGTGCTCTTGAAGTGTGGGCTCTTAAATGCTAAACATCATAATGTTGCCATGATGGACTCATGCCGAAAAAAGGCTGCAAGCAGAGAGTAAGCCAAAAAAAACAGGTGCCGTCGCGAGAGTGCCAACATGCGTGTCTCTACCATCTATTTTTGGCCTTACAAAGACTTCCTTTGGTAGGGCATGACATGCTCCGTGCTCCCTTCCTATCATGCTGACGTTTTCCAAGCGTTGACAAACCAAAAGCACCACAGATTTTGAGCAAGCACAAACAGTACATATGCCTATGTTTGCTGCCTAGCGTATGCCCAGCACAGACACGACAGAACTGCACAGGCCCGCCGTGTGCTTTTCCAATGCGCGCCGTCTCGATGTCGGTGGAACAGTGGCCGCCAGTCGCGCAGTCAGAAAAGACACACGCGCTGGCAGCGGTAGCTCTCGCAGACTTATTCTTGTTGCCTCATCCGCCACGCGCCAGGCCTGCGCAGTCTATTGTAGTCATTTTCCCATGCTGCGTGCCACCAGCGGAACTGATACCCGCCAGCACCAGTTTGACAACGTCTGCAAGTCAGCGCTTCACAGGCTTGTGTGGGCAAGCGCCACCCTGGCGCACTACTTCCCCAGGGACATCTATGGATGATAAGAAACAGATCTTGAAACTGCCCAACTTGCGCGGGCTCCCGGGCACAGAACGCCTCAAAGGCTGAAATCATCGCTGCAGAGTCCACGCGTGCGTCATCGATCCAACGAGGCAGATCGGCCATGGCAGCGATGTAGCCGGATGCAGTAGCAGTGCGTGTCAGTGGCGTAGCTAATCTAAGTGTCAGAGGTGAGGTTCTGCACGTGTACTTGTCATGAACCAATCACAGCCAGTACAATACATAAACGTGTGCAAGGAACTGTTCGGCTATCATGTAGGACATTGCTGTAAGACATAACATTGCAGGCATGCCGCGCAACCTGATGCTTCCTCAACCAAGACCAAAACACATCACCGCCTCGGATCTAAAAGAACTCACATGGAACCCGCGTTATAACATCGACATTCTCAAGCCCAGGGTGCGCACTTCTGTTGCTCGATACCAAAACAAGCCTATGTTTCCTTTGCTCCCCTCCCAGTGCGCAAAGCTCTCATGGCATCACCGTGACCGCCTTCGGAAGTCAAAGTACTCACCTGGCACCCATCTTGAAGTCATACTATTAAGCACGATAATACGTACCACTTATCTTTTTGAAAAAAAAGGGGCTCAGAAAAAAACACTGTTTCCGCGCACCCAGTGCTTTTTCCAGTGAGGTGATGCCGCTGTTCACAGATCACGTCTCGGGCGATCTGAGCTGTGCATTCGCAGTGCTTGGCAGTGGCTTGACGCCTAACTACACGTATCACCAGCTCACGCGGTCAGAAAAGACACACGACGAGCTGCCTCTCTCCCGGCGCGCAAAACGGCCAGAAAAGGCGCGTTGTTTGCACGCGGCTTCAAGTGAGCGCTTTGGGCAAAGCAGTTTTGCCCACGGCCAAGGACGCCGAGCGCCGCATGTCCTCCTCCGACAAAGCGGCGCTGAGCTTGCACTTCCGCCACGTAAGCCACTGGGCTGCAACCTCGTGGCCCTCGAGCGTCAAGCGCGTGCACTGCCTCTGCCGCTGCGCAGTTGGAACTTCCTGAGTCAAGACATCGAAGCAGTACTCACAAACTTGGCTCATCTGAAACTCGGTCTCCCCCGGCTTGGAATACCAAAAGTCCCGTGTGCGATGGCAGCAGCAGCACTCGCTCGCCTCTCTGCGCTGCGGCACTTCCAGCGCCGCTTCATAGCGGCCTTTCAGCCTCTGAAGCAAGTCTCCCTCCAAGCGGTACCACTGCGCATCTGAGGCAGCCATGGCACAGCGGGCAGAAAAGCCGCGCTGCTAGAAGAAAAAAAAGCTGTGATTTCCCTGCTTTGTTGCGGTGATGCTGTGTCGGTGCCTGGGCTTGTGATGAAGCTGTGTCAGTGCTTGCTGTCATGATGTTGCAATGTTGCAGCCATATTTAGCTCATGCATAACCAGCTGCGGATAAGAGACAACTCTGTTCTGTGTTGTGTTGACAAACGCAGGTGTCGACAATGAAACACAGAAAAACATGCTGTAAAAACCCCAAGCTTGCCTTCGCCTCTGTTGCCTGATATCTATCATGGTCGTCGCGATCACTCCAGCTCCCTCGCACATCACTCCCAAAAAACCGTAGCCAGGACACAACTCACGGCATCGCGAACGTCTGCATTGTTTTTTTTGCCATCTGTCAGATGAAGTATACACGCAGCACCAACTCACGTGGTCAGAAAAGACGCACGTGACCTGATGAAAACGAAGGAATCTGTGTCCGTTGAACAAACCGTACCGTACACAAAGCAACAAACAAGAAACCAATGTAACAAGGGGTCTCCACATGTCAACCCGCCCACCCTCATCCCGTGACTCCACGTGTGGGAGTCTGAGTTGACAGCGGTGGAGCCGGCTTGGTACCAGGGGCCAGTATACCAGACAAAAAGAACTAACCGTACCATGAACCAACCAAGTGATTCTTCGTTTTCAATTGCTCCCAAGGAAAGCTCACGTAATGTGGATCATTACCAAAGCTTCAACTGCGACCAGGAAACACCAATGATCATCTTACTACCAATGTCTAAATGATCCACGACGAGCTTGTCTACGCTACGACTCTGCAGTGCCACTACTTGGCGTCTAGATTCTGTGGCACTCTTGGCGTCTAGATTCCTGTAGATGCCTCCCCTCAAAGTACCCTGCGCCCGCTGCGCAGCTTGCTGCTCGTGCACACCATCTGCTTGCCAAAGCGTGCCAAAAATGCCCACTCAATGCTAGGCGCTACCACTGGCTTGCCAAAACCGGTCAGAAAAGACACAGTCTTTGAAGCAATAGATAATCCCTCACGCATACCAGTCTTCGGGGCTGATGCCCATTTCTTCTCGCGTCAGGTATGTCGAGTTCTGTGCATCCAGCTCTTCATAGAACTCAGCAAGAATCTGACGATGCTCTGCCTCCTCCTTTATCTGCTGCAGCTGATCTGGAGTCAAAGCATCATCATCCTCGTGCGGCATTCCGTCTTCGTCTTCTCCCGCAGCGACTTCGTCGGCACCTGCAACACCGCGCATGGTGCGACGCTTGTTGCGGCCGCCGCCGAGTTTGCTGGCCGGCAAACGTTGTGGCTTGTCCGTGTAGCCAGGGTCTGGCAGCACGCCACGGAGGGACAGCATTTGAGTGCTCAGCCTCGCTCAATGGGGCTCCAGTTTTTGCTTCCGACCACTTTCTGTGACGCTCGAGGTCATCTTGCAAGGAGGCTTTGCCAAAGAAATGGCGTCCAGCAGTCTCATCGTGCTTTTTGTCCAGCTGTGCCTCTAAAGTGGAGCGGTACCGAAACAAGGCGGTCTCTGCAACGGCACGAAACACCCAGTAGTCAGGCACGTGGCGAAACGCCATGTGCCTGAAATCGGTCACGCGTGACAGCCCAACAAAGGCCAAGCCAGGCACCGTGCGAAACGGCTGCCAAGTAGGCTCGTGCGCCATATCGAACACACAGCCATCGGACAACGTCAGTCCTTGGCTTTTGTGCACTGTCATGCCATAGCTCAATACCAGCGGGAACTGCTCGCGGTAGAGCATGGGCATGCGCTCATGTCGAACGCGTTGCAGCCCAATGCACACGTATGTTGGATGGCCTTCTACCATGCATGGCCCAAGGTAGCCCGGAAAGTCCACAATCAAATATTTCAAGCTTGATGCTGAGCAGCCTCCGACCTCTGCTGCGTTCCGTGATTTCGCTTGAGCTGCTTGCTGACCTGCTGCGCCGTCAGAAAAGACGGGCGCCGCTGCATGCCGGACAACTCCGACGATCTTGCCACGCAAGCCGTTCACCAAGTTCCACACTGTGCGAACATTGGACGTCAGCATCACGGGAGCGCCCCGGGTGCAGTGCAAAACTCGGCGCAGTCCGCCAAAGGAGTCACAAGAATGACGCTCTACCAACGGGCTCGAGTCTGCCGACCACACGCGCAAAATGCCCGTGCCACCTTCTGCTGCAGCGTCCTCGCCCAAACGGCGGCCGTTGAACTGGCCGGCGCGCTGCTTCTCACAAAAAAGGTGCACGCATTCTTCGTGGAAGCGCCGGATTTCTTCGGCCGTCAAAGTGCACTCTGGGCTGGTGAGATCGTGTGTCTTCCACAACGCGACATCTTCTTTTGTGTGTGCAGCATCGCGGAGTCTCAGCAGTGACTCCTTGTACAGCGAAACACCTGCCTGCCGATGCACACGTCGCAGGCGAATCACGTTGCGGATGCTGCCAAACAATCTTGCCCCAAGGTTGACATCCGCATGATCTTTGCCCGTGGCCTGGGCGGCCGTGCTGAGCAAAGTTGCGTCATCCTTCACTGCCACGGGGGGCAGCTGGCCAAAGTCGCCCGCAAGCACGACTTTGACGCCACCAAAAGGCAAGCGCGCGCCACACTTGCAGGCGCCTTTGCGGTCACAGTGCTTAGGGTGGTAGGTTGCGTACCGCCACTGCTGCAAGCGCATGTGAATGTATGCCAAAACTTTCTTCTCGATCATTGACACTTCGTCCACTTCAAGCACTGCCATCTCTCCGAGCTCTGTGGCCATGGCGGCCATGTCCTCTTCGGAGAGCGAGGACAGACCGCCGCCACCATTTGGGCGCAAGCGAAACAAGGACGCTATGGTGCGCGCGCCGCTGCCCATGTTGCTGGCAGCCACACCGGTATACGCGGCACGCACGATGCGGTCCTTGATGCCGCGCTGCCCCATCTCTGCATTGGCAGCTTGCACTGTTGTCGTCTTGCCTGTGCCTGCAGTCCCTAACAACAAGACGGGGCCGCACAGCTTCCAAAGACCACCCAGATCTGCTGGCAGAGGCAAATTCACGCCGGAAGCAGATGGCGCGCTCAAGTATGCCTCACACCAGGCGGACATGTGAGCAACAAAAGACTGCTGCGTTGGATCAAGCTGTGGAAGCTGCGGCGCAGAGGCATCGACGGGCAGGAAAGCCGCATCGACGCCTGCTGGCTGTGGCACATGCTGCAAGGCGATAGCGTCGGCGGGCAGAAAAGCCGCATCGACGCCTGCTGGCTGTGGAGCACGTTGCGGGGCGGAGGAATCGGCGGGCAGACAAGCCGCATCGACACCTGCTTGCTTTGGAATCAGGGCGATCGCATCTGCGTGCGAAATACCACCCTGACCAACACGTAAAGTCCAAGCATGAGTCTCAGGCAAAATGGCACTAGTCATATCATCTGGCAAAGCTTCCAGGCTCAAGCTGGAAGCAAAAGGATTCAAAGCATCCCACTCGGAGCGAGTCTCCTTGTCCACACAAAGCAAAGCATCCTCGTCCAAAGGCACAAGCGCTTCGTGCAACGGGTTATACCCGGGCCGGCCCATGCTCTGCTCCTGCATGGCTCCGGCAACAAACCTGGCACGCTTGGCTTTTCTTTCCTCAGGATCTTCCAAGTCTTCATCGTCCTGGCGCCACGGATGGGGACAGAATACAGCATAGCGCCACTGTCCCTCTTTGCTTGGCGAGGACAGATCTGCTCCCTGACTGACAGCTATGCGGTTTTTGGCGCCGTGGCCGACGCATACACCGCACTCACGAAGAATCCTGTGCTTCACTTCTTCCCATAAGTCTGCATACAGTTTATTCTTGATAGCCTTCTGCTCCTTGCCGGCAGGTTTTTGGGAGCCCATGTAATTGAAATGCACTGTACAAAGCTGCTCCAAACACTTTTTTGACAAGCCGGGCTTGACAAGGCCATTGCCGCGCTTGACATACGGCACCAAATCAAGCGCAAGCATCTGAAAAACAACTTTTTGCATGAGCTCCGTGGCGGGGCCACCTTTCCGCGGCCTCTCTCCCAAAATTGCCTCCAAGTAAAGCTCCAGCTGTAGACGCTTGGGCGTTGGCTTCTTGCCTTGACAAGCTTCCTGCACCGAGTATCTCATTTCTCCGTGCGCTGGCTGCCACGGAAACCCATGCTGCTCCGCCACAGATGCTCTATTTGCGGAGGTGTCCTCCAGAACACTCTGAGCTGTGGCACCAGCAGCAGGCTTTGCAGCAGACAGCAAAGTTGCATTGCTACTTGCAGCGACGCTACTTTGAGACTGACCTTGCTGCTCAACTGTGGGAAGGACGGGCAGAAAAGCCGCATCCTTCCCGGTGGCTACCAGACATGCTGCGGTGCTAGCACTTTGCACGTCTACGGGCCGCCCGACGGATAGAACAGTCGCGTCGTTGCTGGCGGCGGCAACACTGTGAGAAGGCTGCTCGGCAGTGGGCAAGCTTCCCACGTGAGCTGCCTCCTGGCCGCAGTCCGCTGCACGTGCCTCGGACGGCGCAGCTGCTGAAGATTTCTTTTTCTTGGCTTTATTCTGCTGAGCAAAGCGCTTCTTCAGCCAGAAAGGGCACTGATTGGAGGCCACAAACGCATGCAATTGCTCTATGGCCTCACGATCCGACAGCTCTCTGGGATCTGCCTCTGCCGCTGTAAAAGGCCTGTGCAGTCGCAGACAATATCTCGCCATGTCGCTAGCATTCGGTCTGCGGCCGTCTAGATTCAAGTAAGGCTTCTCCTTGACGATCGCGGGCTTTTTGCGCAAGCTCAAGTTTCTGCCCCGACGATCTATGCGTCCAACAAACTGAGACAAGGACATTTTTCGCACGGCTTCGACGGACAAGCCGCCACCCAAACGCAGCTTCTCCAAGCGGCTGGCATAAATGTCTACCTTAGTTTGCTTAGTCACGGTAGTTTGCTCCGTGCCAGTTTGGATGGCTTGCAGCTCCTTGACCACAGGCTGCTCCTTGGCATTCAGATTCACAAAAAATCGGCTGGACAGCACGCGCGGCAAGTCCATCAAGACGTGCCATGCTTCCAGTGAGCAAATCTGGTCAGGCACAGCCGTATGGATGAATAGCTTCGATAGCAGCGACGTGACAGTCATGGTCTCATCGTCGCGCATGCGGCACAGTATATCATCTAGCAGGCCACCGATCCGGCTGGTGGCCGTGTGGCCGCTGCCAAGCTTGCCCATATATTTTGTGAGGTAGTTAACTGCTGCCTGTATGGTCAGCACTACCTGATCGTCAACGTTTGCCACCAAGCCCATGGCCTTCAAAGGATCATGCGTGTTGACATGATGGCAGTTCCTGCGGGCGTACAGGCGGTACAGCCCTTTACGCCGGGGGTCTTCCAAGATGACCCCTTTGCCTGGCGGCATGCGTGACTTCTCGTAGTCTTTGCTGCAAAAGGCATATGTCTGCGTCTTGCGAGCGCAGCTTTCATGTTCTGCCGGACGGCGTGCCACTTTGCTTCCCAGGCCGGGCCGCACCACGCGCAAGTACTCTGCTTGCGGCATATTTTCCAAACCTGCGCCTGCCTGGACAAGAAAGCGGCTGCTGATGCAGGCATGGTCGGACATGCCTACTCCCCAAACACGTTGAAAGCTGCCCTGGACGAGCCGTACGGTTTGCTGCCGCGCCGACCTCGGCACTGGACGGTCGCCGGGCTGGCTCTCACTGGCGGACAGAAGAGACGCACCAGGAGGCTGCTGAGTGGCGGACAGAAAAGTCGCACCCTCATCTTCCGGAACTGCACGGCGAAATGCGCGCGACAAGAAAAAGCAACGGTCGAAGCGCCATGCTTGCACACTGGGATGGGACGTGTCCATCCAGTCGTGACACCAAGTGCCTGACAAAGTCACCTCTGCACCATCTGCCTCCCAAGCATCTTGCCAGCGCTCCTGATAGCGCTCAGGCATCTTCTCTGAGGCATGCGTATTAGTGTCCCCGGCAAAAATGCAGCCGCCCACCGGCAAAGCTTCCAGGGCATTCCAAACTACTTCCATTTCCGAGGCTCGCTGCGCTGCAAACTCTGCGCTGGCGGTGCAGTGCGCAGTGGCAAGCGCCAAGCATGCTCCGTTTTTGGTTACCTGCACTTGAACATGCAGTAAGTGCCGGACGCCTGCAGCTGTCAAAGGTACGACTCCCACACGAAGCCGCGTCACCGTAGCGTTGCGCAAGAGCATGCACACATCAAAGCCTTCCAGCGTGCTGTGGCCACGCTGCGCGGGACTCACTACATCGTAACCTAACTCGCGGCCCGCAGACAAGATAGCAGGAAGAGTGCTGGGCGTCGCCTCTTGCATGCAAAACACATCATACTCGCCAATCCTGGCGCGAACATCTTGGCGCAAGGGCTGCTGGAACAAGTTCAAGCTGCCTACAGCAAGGTCAAAGACTTCTTCTGAGATAAGTCTCCGACCAGTGTCGCCTTCAAGCTGCCCTGCTGCCTGCTCCATGGCCACCTCCACATACACCGGAGGTACCTCCACACCGTGGCCACTGTGTCGGTCGTGCATGTTGCACTTCTCTGTAAGTTTGCGATACCACTTTCGACGCACGCGTCTGACCAGCTGGCAATTGTTGGTCATGAGCAATGCCTTTTGCTCTGTGCCTATGCGGCAGGGGTGCCACTCTGCTTGTGCCAAAAGTGCCTCCAAATCTTGCAACAGTGCCTTTTCTTGGCAAGTCAAATGAACAATTTTTCGCTTTCCGGCACCGTCTTTCACGTACGCCATGCGAGTGGGACTAGGAAACACTCGTGCAAAATCTGCATCCACTGGCAAGGCTTGCTGGGAAAACTGCTCCCTGGCGGCCAGAAAAGGCGCACCAGGAGGCTCCTGCTGGGATGCTGCTGGCGCAGCTTCTGGTTGCAAACGCGCACGCTTGCGCGCAGGCTGCGCAGTCTCCTTGACACGGGATAGCTCCAAGTCTTCGGATCCGTCAGACTCTGCATCCGAGTGCAAGGGGGAGTCTGCGGCCGTTTTGCGGGCAGGAGCATTTTCAATGTCCTGCTGAGACCATTTCTCCGCTTTGCCGAAGCTCCAGTCCGTGACATATTCCTCGTGCACACGGGCAAATTCTTCAGCAGTGCGCACGCTCTCGGAACTAGGCAAACGCCACTCCTCCCTTGCAGGGTCCACGCGTGGCATCTGCGCGCCAAAATTGATGGAATGCAAGTGCATGATGCCGCCGGCACCCCACTCGAAGACGCCTTCTCCATCTTCGTACTTCAAGACATGCTTGTAGAAGAGTTCCATCTTGTAGCCGGTGTACCATGCTACCACCCCTGGATATTTCAACACCAAGCGTCTGTCCAGGGACAGCTTCCTTTCTGCCGGCTCTAGTGGGTCGGAGCGACCATGGCGTCGCCGAGTCACGGCGGCGTCGTACTTTTGCAAAATTTGCGCTAAGTCCTGCCAGTGGTAGATGGCAGTCGTCAAGGTCGTGAAGTGGCAAGGAATTTCTCCCCCTGCTTGCAAGCAACTCAGCCAACAAGGCACGCAGCTCTGGGTCTTCGGCTGCAGCTGCATCCACAGCGCGGTTAGAAAGGACGCGCGCTGCGTCGCCCACGCGGTCAGAAAAAACGCGCGTAGACGCAGTCACGGCGCGGTCAGGAAAGACGCGCGCTGCGTCGCCCACACGGTCAGAAAACACACGCGCAGACGCATCCACAGCGCGGTCAGAAAAGACGCGCGCTGTGTCGCCGACGCGGTCAGAAAAGACACGCGCAGACGCAGTCTCGGTCACGGCGGAAGCTCCCAAAACAGCCTCAAGTGCATGCTCTGCAGCCACGCATTGCTCCTTCAGTGCCTGCTGCACAGGTGAGTCAGGCGCCAATGCCTCTTTCTCGGCGCTGACAGCTGTGCGCCACACCTCCAAAACTTGCTCTGCCTTCTGCTCGAGCGTCTCTTGTTCAATCTGCTCTACCAAAGCTTCAAGATCGCTCCTCTGCTGCAGCTTCTCTTGCGCCGAGCCAATCATGGCTTGCTCGAAAGCAGCAATCACCTTTGTGAACTGAGCTTTCCCCATCTTCATCAACTCTTCGTTGGTGTACGAAGCACTCGTGTTCAGGCCGACTTGGCGCTTCACAAAGTAAGTTCTTGAGCGTAGTGCCTTATTACGCAGGGCCGTGTTCAAGGCAAAAAAGTAAAAGCGCGGGTGCGCTTGGAAGCGACCGTCGGCTCGCAGCAGCATGTGTTTGATCCACTCCCAGAAAGAGAGCGGCTGCTGGTTCTCCGCTCGCTCCTGAACATGGGCCCAGTAGTCCCCCTGTCCCAGCGGAAAGAGTTTGAGGAACCCTGCAGCGATGTAGTACGGGTGATCCTCACGGATGAGCACGTTGCGAGACAGCACTGTGGGGGGATCCACAATGGGCAGGCCTGCCACACGACCTGCGCCGTGGCGCTGAAGACTGGCTGAGGCCAGCACATCTGAGCGATGTGCATCGCCCAAGGCATTCCAAAGATCCTCTTGCATCTCTTGCTGCGTTTGCTGCCCCGCCAAGTCTTCGGGAGACCAAAAGCCTTCGGGAGTCAGCGGCTGCTCCTCCCAGGCCGACAGCTCTTGCACGGCTGTCAACTCATCGTGCAAAATTTGCTCAACTTGGTCGTGTCCCATGCTTGGCTGGTCTGTCAAAGGGCGGTCAGAAAAGACGCACCGCTGCTGCGAGACTAAGTACCCCACGAGAGTCGAGGTGACCAACTCATCTGGGCCACCGACAGCTGCAAAGTCCAGCTCGTCGAGCTTTTGTCTCAAGCTACACCAAGTTTTCTCCATGCGGTCAGCATCACTGACGCTCTCTGGCGGCTCGTGCAAAGCTCGTACTTGCGAGGCCAGCTGCAAAGACAAAGTGCTGGAAATCCACATCGCAAAGAGCCTCTTTTCGATCTGGGGCCAGATCTGCTGCTGCACTTCCTGCACCTCCAAGCCCTCAGGCTCTGCTCCCTCTTCAGTGTTGGAGTACTGCTCCAAGTTTGCACGGTTCACGAAGCCGCAGTATCCTTCGGGAGTCAGGCCACCCGGGCGCAACGCCGCGGAGCCTCCATCTTCGACTGGCCGGCACAGTCGGTTCAGGGCACGCTCGAGACGCCGGCGCGAGACCAGAAAAGGTACTCGCTGCTTCCTGTGCACATCCTTGCTGCAGCGGCGTATCAGGAGCATTTTCATGTCTCCAACTGCAGCAGGAATGTCTCGCACGAACTGCGGGCCGTTTTGAAAAAGGTTGCCCACGTGGCCTCGCAGCTCACACTGGCCCGTGCCGTACAGCGTAAAGATCCGCACCAAGTGCTGGATCGGGGACAGGATCTCTTCCTCGAAGAAAGTCAGGGCATCGATCTCCGGGAGAGTCTCTCCCGGATCTGCGTGGTTGGCCGCCGTCAAGCGGAACGGCTCCTTGGGCAACATCGCCTTGGCACGTTCCTTGGCTTCGTGCAAGCAGTTCTCACAGATTGGCTTGCCGGCTTCCAGCCAATCGGCCTCAGGTGCCCGACAGAAGTTGGTCTTCTGAAACGCTTGGGTCTCGAAGCCTCCGGGCAGGCCACTCTTGCCTTTGCCTGCGGCAATGCCGAACCAGCCTTCCTTGCAGTAATGGCAGTCCTGAAACTCCATGCTCAGCATGTAGGAGTCCACCTCATGCACACGGTGGAAAAACGGCATTATGCGGGCTTCGGCGTCCATGCTGTTGCCGTACAACTGCCGTAAGCTCTTTGGCAGCCGAGGCCGCGGCAAGTGGTCCCCTAAAACTGTCTCACTGGCGTGCAGCTTTGGCTCATGCCATGCCTTTAATGGCATGTGTTCCACTTCGATGAGAAGCGGCTGCAGCGCCCTGCGAACACGCTCTTGGTCCACCAGGGACAGATGGCACCAAGTTCTCCGGAGGAAATCATAGCCGAAGCGAAAATCATCATCGGCTTTCTTGCCATGGCCGCTGAACAGCTCCTCGGCACAAGTAGCTCGCAGTGCCTGCAGCTCGGCCTTTCTTTGCTGAAGCATAGTCAAAAACTTTTCGACCAGAGCGGTTTCGGAGACACACAAGTCACGCTCCCAGCCTTGCACGAGTGCTTCTTGCTCCGGCGACAGATGCTGTCTGTATCTTTTGAGAAACATAGCACAAAAGGAAGAGCTTACATCAGCTCCCTGGTCAAGGCTTTGCAATGCCTTCACCAGGGAGCTCTTTTCTTGAGCTCGCAGCACGGCAGAGTAAGCTTGGACAAAAGCACTCAGCCTTGCAAAGCTTCGTTGAAGGCCGGCCAGAAAAGGCGCAGCCTCCAACTTGGACTTGTCACAAAGCACAAACTCCCAGTCTTCTAAATGCTCTTTCTGGTCGGCATTCAACAATGCCACGTGCCTGTCGAAGAAATTCTTAGCTTGCTTCCAACGTGTGTCGGAATTCGCGCGGTTGCTGCTGACAACAGCTGACAAGCTTTGCTTCTGTAGCTGAGCAATTTCAACAGCATTCTGAGCGAAGAAGGCTTGCACTTCGACAAAGGCAGGAGCACGACGCGATGCTGCAGCTTCTTTTGCCGCAGCACTCACTTGACACAACTCAGCTTCCTTTGCAAGCAAAAAATCCTTTTCCGCAGACGCCAAGCGGTCGCTATAGCGCAGCAGGAAAACACGGCAAAAGCTCGACATTTGAAATTCCTGCATGTGTCGACTCTGCAAAGCTGCCAGCAAGCTTGGCTTGCTTGAGTATCTTATCGCCTCTGCCGTCTCTGTCAAAAATGCCTCCACGCGGCAAAAACAGCATTGAAGGCCGGCCAGAAAAGGCGCAGCCTCCAACGTGGACTTGTCACAAAGCACAAACTCCCAGTCTTCCAAAATCTGCTGCTGAGCTGGCTCCAAGCTTGAAAGTTTTCGTCTGCAGAAATTTCTGGCTCGCTCCCACTCTGGTACCTGACTGCGCCGCTTGCTGTTGAGCAAAGCTGTAAGCGTCGGCTTCTTCATTTGCACAAGCTCCTGCGAGTAGGCTGCCAAAAACGCCACCGTCTTATCAAATGCGTCTGCCATGGCGTCCGGAGCGGTCAGAAAAGACGCGCTCCACCGTGCGGGATACACAAGGAAACGATGTCACTGGCATGTGTCTGTGGAAGTATATGCGTTCTGTGGGAACACAAACTAAAAAAAAAACATCAAGAGGTTGTCCGCCTGAGCGTGATGCTGGTAGGTCGGCTGGTGACAAACAACAAACTAGAACATTAACATGTTCTCGGCCTGTGTGTGGTGCTGGTGGGAGTGCTGGTGAAAGTGTAGTGGTGGTAGTGGTGGTGGTGATGTGAGTTGCCGCTCCGCGATTGAAGCCGGGACATGAACAAACATGAACAGTGGTGGTGGTGATGCTAGTGATGCTGGTGACGAAAACCGGGACATTGAACAAACATGACATACGCGGAGCAACTGACAAGACAGAGCCGAAACGCCACACGGTCACAGCGACATTACCTCCCTATCTATCTATCTATCTGTCTATCTACCTATCTATCTGCCTGTCTACCTCTCTATCTATCTGTCTACTTGTCTCTCTATCTTTCCAGCTTTCTATCTATCTATCTATCTATCTATCTGTCTGTCTGTCTATCTATCTAGAGCGCGACTAACTCAACAGGGCAGCGTAGGATGCCTTGCGCGTTGCCATTCCAATGCGTTTTACCACTGCCAAGCTGCATTCCATCTTAGAAATGCGCACCGCGCGCAAGCGCCACGCATTTTTTCCAAATTGGATGAAAGCCTTGCGCGTTGCCATTCCAATGTGTTTTACCACTGTCAAGCTACATTGCATCTTAAAAACGCGCACCGCGCGCAGGCGCCACGCATTTTTCCAAGTTAGATAAAAGCCTTGCGCGTTGCCATTCCAATGCGTTTTACCGCTGTCAAGCTACATTGCATCTTAAAAACGCGCACCGCGCGCAGGCCGCGTGCGATTTTTGAAAGTTGGAGCTTCCAAAAGTAGCCCGACCCTCTCAGGTTTTTACGATTTTGACTTCCAAATGTGCACCGCGCGCAGGCCGCGTGCGATTTTTGAAAGTTGGAGCTTCCAAAAGTAGCCCGAGCATGTAGTGTTTTTACGATTTTGACTTCCAAATGTGCACCGCGCGCAGGCCGCGTGCGATTTTTTGCCAGCAATTCCGACCAAAGGCTCCGCACCCGCCGCTTTACCGAAGTAACTTCTGGGCCGTCTGGAGGCTCAAAACATTGAAAAATACAGCATTTCGCGACCTTTCTAACATTTCGCACACCATGCTTCATCTTTCTTCATCGCTTCTTCATCTTTCTTCATCGCTTCTTCATCTCTTCTTCTCTCTCTCTCTCTCTATCTCTCGCTCTGCACTGCTCTGCTTGAGTTGTCGATATTGTCGGAAGTTAGACTTCTAAACTTCCTTCGATAACTTGTTTTTGCTGCCTTTTTCACAATACTGTACAACAGGGACCCGCACAGGTCCCTTTCTGAATTTTGAAGGGTAGAATGGGGTCGAACACTCGGGGCAACTAGAATGGCGTCCTTTCATTTTTGGTTTCCCTTCAAAAGCCGCCAAACAAGGGGTACCAACTCAAAAAAGGCACACCCGCATGTTCGGACCAATGGCCCAATTTGGGCATTTCCATATGCCAGGCTTTTTTCAGGGACCCCCTCTTCGGATAAGGGACAGTTCGGGTCGATTCCTATACGACACCCCCCAAAAATCCGTTTGGGGTTCTGAAACTCTTGGGTCTGTCAATCAATCGGTCTTCCTTTTGTTCCTCACCACAAACAGGGCGTATGCATTCCCAGAGAACAGCCACACCAACCAAAAACCAACCAACCAAACCAGCCAAAAACCCCACCAAAACCCCTTTCCAACCCCCCCCCCGGCATCGACGCCTCGGGAAGCGCTGGCGCTGCAGGAACCCCGAGGCGGTGCAGGAGCATCTCTGCAAGTGCTTCGACGCCATCAACCGCGTCACCTTCACGGAGGCGCGTCTGACGCGCGGATGAGCGGGCGAACAACGGGGAGGGTTGGCGGGGCAGAACTCGTCGGCCGGAGGTTTTTTGGAGATCCCCCCGAAATGGCGAAATCGGAACGGCGTTCTTCTTGGTGTTGCACCAAACAATGGGTCTCACCAAAAAAAAGCACTTTGTTAGAATGGGGGTGGGCACTTTGGAATCATGTCGAGTCATGATTGTAGTGCTATACCTGTAAAGTGTTTATATAATGATTTGGGGCCCTTACATTAGATCATGTAGCCCAACCCAGGAAACTCTACCGGGCGTAGCTGGGTCACTCAAAGCCCCGTGGGCCTCTTCGGGTTCCCATGTTTCGCCCCAAAAGGTCTTAACCTGCGAGTTCGTTGGACCATGTCGAGAGAAGTCTGTTACACCCCTTGTCTGACCCCTTTGTTGGTGCATGGCTGAAAAGGGCAGCGAGACCCAGCACCAACTGGTGACCGGCTCTTGAAGCAGCGACATGGCCAGAAGTCAAAAGCCAAATCGTACCCCAGTGAACATCCCGATCCCCACTAAAAAAGACTAAAATTGGGTGGTGCACCTACCCCAAAATTGCATTGGTTTTGACATGGCCATGGAATTTTATCGAGGCACCACCTGAAATGTGGTGGTTGCCTCAAGCCCACGATAATCTGATGTCCCACGGGTCAAGAGCCACATGGAGCCCAAGAAAAGGCAAAGACCGCCTTACGAGAAATCCGGGGGTCTCCCTTGGAGGGACCTCTTTTTGGGGTCCCACGCCAGCTTTCAGGCTCTTTTACACCCCTACCTGGTTGTTGTTTCCTGCTTTTGGTGTGTTTAGACTTCTCTTACAAACAAACGAAGAGCCACAGCTGCAAACTGGTAGCCAATTGAAAGCTTGGTTTGGCGCTAGGAGAAGAAGAAGGACATCATCGACATGAACGACATGATCAAAGAAAAGGCGGGTCCTCTGTGGTGCAAGGCACACCACAAATTTGGAGCATCACGTGGGTGTGGTTCCTTGATGTGCCTTGTTTTAAAGGATACTTGTTGAGGGGGGTTAAGGGAAAAGGGACACCAAGCCCCATGTTGAGGGTTCCTTCATTTAGACACAATCCCATGTTGACCCCGCATGTTTGTGTTTGCAGAGGTCCCTCAATTTCTTCATTGGTGGGTCGGACCTGTTTCATCTGTCCAGCAAACCCCAATTTATGAGGGAACCCAGGTAGCTCGACCAAAGTGGGCAAGGAATTTGGGTAACCCAGCCAGAATTCGGGCGGGCAACCCTTGGTTCCAGCCAGTCCGTGGCATCTTTTCGACATGTTCGAGCTGCGCCCAAACCTTGATATCGCAAGGCCCAAGAAGGAAGGCACTTGCCCAGAGCTTCTGGCTTTCCAAACGTTCTGAGAACAGACCATCGGAATTTGGAGCAAGGGGAGTCCAAAACATGAAATTCCAACCTCCGCCCATGACACGCCTACCCAGTGCTCCAAAACCCCCGCTCCAAGAACCTTTAAATGATTCTCACGTTGCGTTCCGAAGCGCACCGGGTAACCGGAAAGAAGCTTGGCTGAGTGCTTACAACAAGTCAAAAAGTGCTTCTGTCGACTTTGTGACTTTTCGGGGCTTTTCGGGATTTTTGCGGGACGTTTTGACTTTTCGCAACTGTTCGGCTTTTCGTGGCTCTTCGACTTTTCAGCTTTTGAACATTCCTTGACTGTTTCGTGAGTTCGTGACTTTTGGCTTTTCAACTTTTCGACCATTCGGCTTTCGACTTTCCGGGCTCTCATGGCGAAATCAGGACTTTTTGGGCTTTGCGATCTCTCAATTTGTTGACTGGTCTTGCTTTTCTCCGGTTTTTTGCTGATTTAGACATTTCAAGTTTTCGACTTTTTTGGCGGTTTTCGCAATTCTTATATTTGAAATTTGTATTTGTCTATTTCCCGCATCAATAACAAAGAAGGGTGGCTCACCCCAAGCAAGGAGTTTAAACATTAATGTACGGTGCGTCACTGGTTTCTTTGATGTGCATTTTGTGTTTTCAACTTTTCATCATGACTTTTCAACTTTTCGTGACTTTTCAACTTTTCGTGACTTTTCAAGTTTGGTGACTTGTTGACTTCTCGCAACTTTTCGACTGTTCGATTTTTGGAGTTGCGTGTTTTGGAGTTTTCAACTTTTGACTTCTTGACTTTCCGATCTGTATCTTAACTTTTTGGGGTACCTCGCAACTTTTCTGATTCTCACAGGTAGAGACTTGGGAGGCGCGTCAAGTTTGAACGTTCGCCGCGACTGGCGGTTTGGGCCAGGTGCCCTTTTGCAACCCCGTGCAGACTTCCTCCCCTGTGGAGAAATGGCCGGGCAGCCTAGGGCTACCGGGGAAACGTGTTGGCTTAAAGACAAGTATATTGGCTTCCGTTCATTTGGTGAAATGAATGTTGGTATCTTTCCCCCCTGTTGCTGTTGGTTTCAAGGAATCAATCACTACTGGAAATATGTTTTTATTTTGCCAGGGGCCTGAAGCAAACGGAGAGTTGGTGCTTGGCTGAAAGACACTTGAGAGCTTCAAGACATGTAATTTGCTGCCGCCCTCTGACAGGTTTTCGGCGACCACTTCTTGGTGAGTTGGTCGAGCACTGCAAAGGGCTTCGCCTGCGCGCTTCCAGGCACGCCACTCTAGGCAAACAACGCGACACAGAAAAAAACATCTGCGAAAACCTAGAGGTCAAAAACTCGCAAGCAGCTGCGAACTAGAGGTAGAAACAGCTGGACGTCGCAAGCACCCACCAAAAGTGGCACGCCTGGAAGCACTGGGTGCCCCTCGTGGGCCTGGCTCTCCGAGGCTGGGTGAGATCGAGGTGCGCATGGTGGAGAGCTTGCATCAGCTCACCAAGGCCATGGGTTCTTGTCAGAAACGGGGGGACGGCGCGGTTCTCTTCCATAATACCAACGCGGCAACGTGCATAATAAAGACACATATATTGGCTTCCGCTCATTTGGCGAAATATATGTTTGTATATTTCCCCCCTGTTGGTTTAGGGGAAATCTATCGCTATTGGGCTTCTCATTTATTTGCAGGGGACTTTAGCAAATGGAGGTTCTGCGCGGATTTTGGGTTACCCCAAGTCCGGCTGGTCCCAAAGTAGAGCCAAATGAACAGGGATTGGTTCACCATTTTACCACAAAACAATGGATCGCGCACGGTTTTTAGCGCTGGTTCACAGCTTCTGCGCGGATGTTTGGGTTGGCTCAAGTCGGGTCAAAGTCGCAGCCTCGCTGTGGCAGCAAACCACTTGGTTTTTTTGCTCGCCGCCGCCCCTCTGAACATGGACAGAACTAAACACATGGAAATTGGGCAGCCATGGACGGGGGGGAGGTTGTAGGAGTCAGAAAGGTTTTGGTTGATTTGCTTAAGCCACCCTGGGTAATTTGTTTGTTTCACCCAGCCGCAATTCGGCCCCTCAAAAGGCGACAACAAACGGAGGTTGTTTAAACAGCGGTGCGAACATGTTGGCGGGAAGGGTGCCGTTTTTGATTTCCACTTGAACATGGGCAAGGTTTCATTTGGGGCTTCAAATGAGGAGTCGAATATGGGTTCTCTAGGGCCATTGGGCTTTGCGGGTCACGGACAGGATGCCAGTTGGAAAGTAGCCGACCAAGGCATGGTTGCGGACAGTTGGGTTCTATGTCCACTTTCTGTGAGTGGCCAAGGGAATCGGTATCTTGTAAAACTGGGTGTGTTGTCCACAACCATGTGGCTGTTTTTTGGGGATCAATCGCACATGATCAGGAATTTGTTCTCTATTTTACCACCAAACAACGGATCGCACACGGTTTAGCAAACTGGAGGAACGGGGTATTTTCCACTATGCCCTGTAAAGCAGTCATAAAAAGGGGTGGAATCCAAAAGGCTATCACTCCAAAACGGGGCCATGGTATTTATTTTCCAGGCATAGGTGTCCTTTTTGGTTGGTTTGCTTAAAAAATAGAGGGCCCTGGTTTAGATGATTTATTCCATTTAAAAGGGCCATCTAGTTTTCCAAAAGGCCACCTATGTTTCCAGGGCCATGCTCGGAACTCTTATTCTGCGTGTTCATGGGATTGTTTGCTTCCAGGCTGCAGTGGAGGCCTATCCGGAGGCGGGGGAATGGTGATTTTCTGATCCAAGCTGATGAAAGGGCTCCGACCTTTTTTTTCCACTGTGTCTTGGCGCGTGTTGTTCGTTGTAGCTGTTTGGTTCTTCTGAGTTTTAGGGGCTGCATGTCTGCGTGTTTTTTTTTGGGCTTTTTGGCTTTTTTTGGGGGGCCTGCAAAAACCAAGTTGGTTGCTGCCGCGGCCACGTTTGGACACGTTCGTGCTTGCTTCCAATTCCAGGGCCGCAAAAGCAAACCGGATTGCGTTCTCACTGATTTTTTAGCTACATCCGAATGCACGCACTTTTGCAGTAGCAAACAGATGCTTTGGCCATCCGGGACATGACCAAGCTGTCCTTTGTCCTCTTAAGCGACATCTACAAGTTCTACAAGGGGGCCCTGTTTTAAGAAACGCTCAAGTGACACTATTCTTGAAATCATGGCTATGGGGGTGTTTCCCTAAAGTTTTTTTTTTTCATGCCGGTTCAAAGGGGGCACCACCCAGTCAACCAAGAAATCATTCCTGCGGATTAAAAGCAGCCAGATCTGCACCCGCAGAGCGCATACTCATCCCTGAGAGCGCCGAGTGGTTTGGTTATGTTGCTGCGAGGACACCCAGTAAACTCCATGGCTTTCACACCCGGCCAAACTGTTCCCAGGCCAGGATGAGGGCGGCGGAACTAGTTCGATCAATGGCTTCATCTTGAAAGATTGCCAGTCCATGCTCCTTTCCAAGAGCATTGTCCCTTCCATTTGCTGAAGAATATATTTGTTACTCTTTTCTGTTGCTTTTAAAGGGGATCTATCACTACTGGGCATATGCCTATTTTTTCCAAGGCCTTGAATCAAATGGAGGGTGTGCGTGTTCCTTTGATAAGCCAACTAAGAGCCTCGTATCCCGGCATGGCATGCAAGGCACAAGTCAGGGTTCTCTCTCCCTTCCTCTCTCTCTCTCTCTCTCTCTCTCAGAGGAGCCCACTCTTTTTTCTTTTCTTTTTTTGGGTGGGTGGGGGGGGTTGCTCAATGGACAGGTGGCTCAAACGAATGATCTTTGAGTGTTTCAGGTTACCGCGTGCTCCCGCGAGAAACATGAATCAAGTTAACAGGTCAAAGGTCCAAGCGAGGTGGGCAATTCTCCAACTTGTGTCGGAGGGCTTGGGGAGAAAACCAGGGAGTTTTTGGGGGGAGGGTTGTATAGGCGGGCTTTTGTAATACATATTGGGATTAACATCCACGGGCAATTTGATCCACTTCCAGAGACAACCCTTTCTAGTTCATTCCAAGGGTTTCAAGAACCTGGGAGCTTCTTTTCCGCGAACCAGGACGGCATCATCCGCAAGGATTGGCTCTTTGGGCCTTACCCCTCGCAGTCGGCCAGCCCGCCGAATTTGGCCGAATCTTCGGGCATCGAAATTCGGGCTGTTTGGCGATGTTTGCGCGTGCTAAGCATCTTGCTGGTGCTCAGTAGGGAATGACTCAGGGTTTGGCCAAAAAAAGAGAACCCACGGGACACATATCGCTTCTCCCCAAGAAGAAGCCGGCAAGCATGGGGTATGAGTCAAAAATTTAACCACCAGAAAAACCGCAGGTTTTAGTCTATGTTTCCATTTACGAGGGTTCTATTTTGGGGCATTCTCCTTCTTTCCCCCTCAACCCAATAACAGACACTGTGCGCTATCGCAAAGGCAAAAAAGGATTCTATTTTGGGGTTACCCTATTTTCGACCCATACCCAAGTGAAGTCCGCACACCAGGCGCTGGCAGTGGATCAGATCATGTGGACCAAGTGCGCGGAGGACGCGCTGCAGCTCACCGAGAGAGGCGACGCCGAGGCGGCGCTCGCTGCGTGGACTCGAAAGTTCATCCAAGGGCTATGGGGATGGGGAGGAAAGCACCTAACCAGTGGGGTTGTTATACAAGCAAACTTTTTCCTTTTTCCTTTTTTTTTTTTCCGATGCTAAACGATCACGCAACCACTGTTTTTCTTTTTAATGAAAGTACAAATACATTGTTGTAATACATATATATATATATATACATATATATATATACATATATATATATATATTATAACACTATTAAGACCTGACGGGCTTATCATTGGCCCATCCTCGGCTCCAGGGATAGTCCAATAGCATGGCCACGATTTGGGCTTCCGGTGGTCGAACATTTGGGGTTTCAGTATTGGGTGTGTGGCATAGAAGCCAATTTTTCTGATGCTTCCCTTTTAAGCTTTCCCCTCCAACACACCCTTGCTCGACCTGAAGCAGAAGGGTCGGGTTTTCGGTCGACGGGTCGGTTTTTTTTTGGGTTAGAAGCCTCACGTCCCGGGGCCTGCGGAGCGGCGACGGAGACTGCCGAGACTCGCGCCAGGCCATGAAGCAAAACATCGCCTTCACCAACAAGCAGCTGGAGCCCGGAACCCTGACTCTCTGCCACCATTTGAGAGCTGCGCCATCCAGACGGCTCTTTTTAACGAGTCGCCAGCTGGACTCACTCAATGTCCCATGGGATTTTTGGAAGATGACTTTGGCTCGGTTGCATGAGAAAGGGCAAAACTACTGACTGTAAAGGGGGTGACATGGAAAAAATATGTCCATCAAGCGGGTCTTTGCATGGGATCCGGTTTTTTAGGGATTCCCACCATTCAGTTGCCCCCCGAGATGCCACTCGGGACACGGGTGAAGGCGAGCTTATTGAAAGCCCTGAAGGGTGTCCTGCATGTCTTTTGTTGGCAGTTTGAGGCATCACATTTGAAAGTGATATATGGTTTCCTGTTGGTTTCCTTTTGAGCACAAGCAAAGTCCCCATTTGCTGGAAGCAACCTTTATATTCAGTGGATTTGAAGCTGATAATTAAGGGTACTCTCGAGTAGACAACTGAATCGACGTTCAGGAGGCTCGAAATGTCGGGGGGGTCTTGCGCATTTTCGGTTCTAAGGCATTTCCGGTTCCTGTTTGGAAATCACAGGAAATGGGGTGGGGGCGGTGCCATGGACACCTAGAGTCTATTTTGCAACCAAGAACCCTTAAAAAAACAATACCCTAAAAGATGGAGGTTGCAAAATAAATAGACCCCAAGTGTCCACCATGCGGGGGGGGGGCGGCTGCCACGTTTTGAGGCACAGTGTGGAGCTGGTGCGGCTGGATCTTACCAAGCTCCAGAGGGCCGGGGCCCTGCTATTCCGAGCCTCACGTGGCTCGTTCAGACCGTTCGGTTTGCTTGAGGTACCAGTAAGATGTGTTTTGAACCATCATGAAGCAACTGTCTGCGGCTTTTTGTTTGGTTTCCTTTGGCTTGTTCTGCGCCCCATTTTGGTGTTTGCCCTCGGTGCGTTCTTGATTCAAGTCATCGTAGCCACTTTGAGCCCTTGGGTCAGACACATCAATATTCCCACGGTCAAGTGGGTTCCATGTAGCTGGCCCGTGGACCACCCAGGTATTATGATATGTTCTTTACTGGATTTGCGAGGGATGGGCTGGGGACCCCCTTGTTCTGGCCTGCATGCCCCGTTTCCCTGGCCTGACCAAGAGACAAGAAGGGCTCCTTCTTGCCCAAGAGCCATCGGTTGCCCTGAGGCTCAAGATCTTTCAAGGGTTGAAGGTGTGGTTTCCCTTGGTTTCCTTTCAGTGATGAATCAAGGTTGTTGCAGACAAATCCCCACAATGATTCTCATTGTAGGGTTTGCACTGCATTAGTGCTCCCGAATGATGGCGTGCTTTCCTTTGCCATGTTCGAACTCTACGGCACGAGGGGCAGGTCCCTTGCCAACAAGCAGCATGCTTACTTGGCGAAACAGGTGAATTGTCTCTCCCGTGCTTCCACGCATTTCTACCTCTAGTTGTGTTTTTCCCTCATGATGGTTTCCACTGGTTACCAACTATAGCGGTAGCAGGGACATCGCCCGTTTGTGCGGTTCCCCGATGTTCCTCTCAACAGATGTTACTACACTTTAGGATCGACTAAATATGGAACAGAGTCAGAGCATCAAATTTTCGGTTTCCCCCTTTTCCCCCTTCTTACGGGCCAAGCTAAGGAAAGGGGAACATGACGTCAACGGATGAACTGCTTAATTAGGTGTTTCATACTTGGAGGGGATCTGTATCAATCGGCCTTCCGGCAAGGATGCAACCTGGTTGGCCCAATAAGCTGCCCTGGTTATCTTTCAACATGCCCCTCTAAAAGGAATCAGACTGCATGCATTGAAGTGACATTCTCAAATGCTACCTCTTGCCCAGGGGGATCTAACAATAATCTGGGGAGGCCCTCAGACTTTGAACACTATAAGAGACCCAGTAATACTGCCTTTTTTACATAGAACCTAAAAAGGGGCTCCACGTAGAGTGTTTGTTTTTCTTATTTTTTCCGTGTTCATCCTTTCGGGAGTACACCAGCAACGACCTCAGGTGTTGATGGGCGCCCTCATCGTGCTGGACGTCAGCCCGGGGGCGGCGGATGGGCGGCCTGGACCTAGCGCTCAGGTAACCCTTGGTGGATTGGTGGCTTGGGGATTTGACCCTCCCACCAACTAACATGGAAGTGCAACAAGGCCAACTAACCAAGAGGAAAGTCTTCCATGCTAGCTGGTGGGAGGGTGAACCCCTGGTTCTTGTGGAGGGTAAATGGTAAAAATCACTGCGTTTCACCACCAATCCAAAGCAATTAGAGGGAAGCTGAGGAGTGAGGGCCTGCAACCGTTTTGTGATTTGGGATTCCACCGGATAGGTACATGGCATCTCGGTGCTTGAGCAGATCGAGGCAGCCAAGTGCAGGCGGCCCCGAGGGAAGTGCCCAGGTTCGGTACGCGAAGGACCGCGCTTGGCTGGTCCTTTTGAGGCTGGAACGAATGGAACCACACAGGGCCCATGGGTTAGAACGTGGTAATTCCCTATAATGTCGGGCCCCTTGGATGGAAACAAGGACCAAAAGGAAAAGACCAAAACCTGCAGTTTGCCCCAGCTCTTTCATTTTGAGTCATGCTCACATGGGTACGGGTCGTTTTGGGGAGAAGGACTGGAAACGCATCCGATGTGCAACCCTAAGCCGGGGTTTCAAGCGGATTTATTCATGGTCTGTCTTTTTTGGGGGCCCCTCCGCGGGGGGGCCTTAAATTTAGACAAACAGGAGTTGTCAGAAGGTCAGAAGGCATCCAAGTGGGGTGTCTCAGAATGAGGAGCCCCGAAGCCACTTGAGGGGCTTATCAACCAGGGCTTTTGCCACACGCTGGGTGGGTGTGTCTTTTTCCCGGGTGCCCCTTTTTGTTGGGTGGCTTAAGAGGAAACAAAAAAAACACATCACCATCACGGGCCATTTTTCCCCCATTTGGTTTGTTGAACGGAAGCAAAGACGACGCCCGTAGGTCGGTCAACGATTTCGACTGGAGCAAGCAGCTCCGCTACTACTGGGCCACCGAAGACGTGCTCCAAGTTGAGAGATGGGCTTCAAAAGAAGCTGTTTTAAGGAACGCTGGCTTACACCATGGTTTAGATAAGGGATTGGCCCTCAGTGGAAACCCCATCGAATTTGCCTAGGGGCGGAACCTTTCGGGCCCTGGACGTTTCCATCCCGAGAGGAAGGTTTTGGGAGCGTCTGGGGTTCGTTGCCCTTGTGCCCCCAAAGCGCAGGGGTCTTTCCCGATCGGTGGAATCAGTTGGGAGCCCATAAATCAGGCGCCCAGGTTTTGTAGAGCATGAGAGCCGCAATCAAAACCCGGGTAAGTGAAGGTTGGCAAGGGAAAATCCCAGCCAGAATTAGTTGCGGCCGCCTTTGTAGTTCTTTGCATTGGCCTGGGTACACCATTGTATTCCCAGGTTTTGATTGTGACTCACTCTTGACAGATGCCCCGGGGCCGGACGCTGTCGGGAGGGTTGATGAGCCCTAAATAAAGCATACATGTGTGTGGATAATCTTCGATTTTCTTAAGAATATATATTGTTTGCTTGCCCTTGGTTTTAAAGGGAATTTATCACTATTGGACATATGTTCATTTTTTGCAGGGGGCTTAAGCACATGGAAGTTGCAGAAGTAATGTGTATACTTATTTACGTCATACTTCTGCGGAAAGATTGCACACTCTTGCGGGGAAAATCCTTGACTCAGGGTTTCGTGACGGGTTCCTGGGGTTGCTGGGGTTGCTGGGCAAGCGCGCAGGTACTCATGCCCGGCCCTCGTGTGCGAAGCGAGTTGGTAGGTGGTTTATCCCGGTATTGATGGGTTTCAGGCATTCCAACAGGGGCGAAGTGGATTTCGTCCATGCCCAGGAGCAATGCCAGTGCAACAGGGACGAGCCATATATGTAGCCGGTTGGGATGCGACGGGACACCGGGCGCCTTCCTGGAAGTCGCTGAAGAGTCCAAGTGCTAAACTGATAGGCCCCTCTGCCTGACCCAGCCCAGGGATCCTGGGAGCGTTTAACATGGAATCTATCAAGCCAGTGGAACGCCTTTTCTGCAGTTTCCCGCAGCCAAGACATGGATCTAAACATGGCCGGAGAATGCCATCCACAACTGGGGTCCCCTGTTTTTGGACCTCCCCCAGCAGTTGGGCGATCTCGCAGACGTTGACAGATCAGTTGCAGCGAGCTGAGCAGCTCTTGTTCGGCTCAACCTTCAGTTTCATCATGGTGTTTCTGGGGTTAATGTCAACCCCCCACTTGTTGTTACGAAAGTCTCATTTTTACTTAGTGGGCGTTCGGTTTTTTTCCAGGGAGGCCCCGCAGATCAATAGCTGGTGGGTTTATTCATCAGGGGTTGACGTTACACAGAATTGCGGTTCTTGGCATGTTGGGAATGCAGCATCATCTTGTGCAGTTTGATAGATTTGGGTGTGGGTCAATTTTAAGCCACCAGGGGACCGCAGGTTTTAGTCTTTGGTTCCATTTACCAGGGCAGGCCATTTTGGGTACCTATTTTTGACCCACAGCCATTTCAAAACATGTGCCAGGATATTTTTTCCGGGTGTCAATCCTTGATTGTTTGGCTCAGACCTGCGAGCCGACTCCACGCAAGCACGCGCCGTGTTTCGCGATTCAGTTTTGTAATTCTCAACTTCCGTACTCAACATCTCAGTCTTCATGGAGAAACCCAGGGAAAGTTTGGCGCAGTACGGCTTGCCTGAGGTGGACCGGAACACATCAAGAAGTTACAGTGGTCTCAACTACGAGAACCAGCAAGTTGATTGGGGATCTCCGCGCGAGCAACCTGAAGCGCACGTACGTTTGCCCCTCTAGGTTGAAAGACAGGAACTTCGAAGACAACCACATTGCGTTGTAGATGCTATTCTCTGCGCAAATCAAGTTGGGCACATCTCGTTTCTCATGAGAATCAACAGTTCTTGTGTCAATCAACGCACGCGGCCATGGCGACCTTGGTCCTTGTTCGCTTCATGGGCTTGGCTTGGATCCGTGCAGCCGATGCATTCGATATTCCACGTGCCCCTGCGAAAGAGGGATTCCGACGAGTAGAGGTGTACTTGATGCGACACGGCCAGTCTGAGGGCAACGTGTTCCCACACCAGGGGCCGTTCGGCCTGGTTGACCCAGCCCTTACGGAAACTGGCAGAAGCCAGGCGACCCAAACAGGGCTGAACTGCCTCTCTCAGCATCGCACGCCGGACCTGGTCCTTGCTTCCTGCTTGCTGCGGGCCCAGGAGACTGCTTTACTGGCCTTCGGAAACAGCTCCGTCTACGTGGCGCCTTTCATCTCAGAGGACCACTGGGGCCAGTCCTTCCTCCATCCAGGCTCCACGCCAGGGCCTGCGGACCAGCAGCGGCAACGCATCGAAGAAGACCTGGGCCCCGAGGACTTGGATCGTTTGGTGCCGGCCGAGGAGGGCCAGGATTTGGGTCCTCCCAGCTGGAGCTTCTTCCTCGAATGGCTTCCCACCAGCGCTGCCATGCAGCGGCTGCAGCAGGAGCCTCTCATCGCCGTCGTCTCGCACGGCAACTTTCTGCAGGACACGATGGCGGAGTTCGGTTGGGATGACGGCCACCCCAAGAACGCCGAGGTGTTCAGAGCACGCATGGATCTCACCGAGAACGGCTTCGGGCCCTTAACGGTAGAGGAAGTTCTTTGCCCTGGATACGCGGGCGACAAGGATGCGCGAAACGCGTGGATCGCGGTTTTTGCGTCTGCCATCATCATTTGCATCTTGGTCTGCGTGCTGGTCTGGTGGTGTCGGCGAGCAAAACGCGGGTTGCAGAGCGCGTCATACGAAACCTCCTTGCAGTCCGTAAGCTCCGACGAGTGACAGACTTGACTTGTAAAAAAAAATGCTGCTGTGGGAATCTCTTTTCTAGCATAGGACCCGTTCAATGTGACCAGAAGGGAGCCGTTTGCACTTACCCTTTGGCCTTTGTGAGTTCTGCACGTGTCCACTCACTCGTGCATGGATGTGGTCAAACAACCATTAGTTTGGGGGCGTACCTGTTCTGGGTTGCTTCATAGGAATGGGGTGGCAAATCACCTATTTCAGGGAGCGCCCTTCTGATGGAGCCAGACAAACAACCGTATCTGTAGACTCTCGATCTTGGCCTTTAAGTGCCGTACATGGGATGTTCGATCAATATGGGTTTGCCTGAAAATGGTCGGCTTCCCTTTGTTTCCCTTCAAACCAACCTCCAAAGGCGTTCCATCAAAAGCAGACAGAATCCTTTGTCAGCAGTTGGGAGGCAGGGATGCCTTTTGCACAGTGTGTTTCTTTCATTAAAGTGATGATGCTAGAAACAATTAGTTTCCTAGGTTTGGGGTCGAACATTGATCAAGCTTTTGGGTGTTAAATCAACCACCAACAAAACCGGGCGGCATTGTTTCTTCCCATGGCCACTGTGGGTCTTGAGCCAGCCTAGCATGGGCCAACGGGATCAACATCTGGGACCATCGGAGACATTGCCCTTGACGAAAATGATAGAAAACAATGTACCCCTCCCACCAGCTAACATGGAAGTGCACACTCCCACCAACTATCAAGAACGTGCAAAAAAGGCCCTTTCCAACAGCAAAGCAGCCTTTCTACAGGGGCCTGTGCATGTTAGCTGGTGGGAGGGTAAATCCTAGGTTTGCATTCAGCTCACTTTGGGCTTGTGGGGGTGGTTTGGATGCTATGACCAAAGGAGAGCTCCCTTTAGTCAGAGCTCGGGGTGGAGCTTTACCAGTGGATCCAGGCAAGCACCATATAGTTGGTAAAAAGGAACACCATCACGTAGAACCTGGAAGTTCATATCCTGGTTTCCATGGGGAGCCTATCGCAGAAATTATCCTTCCAAGGCTTTCGTGCACTCCTCTTTGCGAGTTCAACTGGGAACCACCCATTTTCGGGGGTCTATGTCTCTGTAAATTCTACAATCCCAAGCTTAACAAAAAATGGTCCCAAAGCAAGAGTTATTTCCACGTATACAGTAGCGGGTCTGTCTTTGGTTGAGGGATACCCTTTTGTTGTGGCGCTCAAGGAACACCGAAAGAAACACCGTTTTCGGGGATCGCCGTTTCGGGGGTCCACCGCTTTTGGATGCTTTTGGGGTTGCTTTGAAGGGCAACCAAAGGGAACACCCACTGTTTTTGGGGTCCCTTATCTTAACACACAATATGAGCAAGGGACAATGTGACTGGTCTGTTGTTGTTCATTTGAAGAGGACATTGGGGGCCTAGCCAATTGAACCACCCGGAGTTTCAAATTTCTGGACCCCTTGGTTGGTATCGCAAGGGCAACCAAAAGGACGCCGTTGTCGTTCCAGGGGGACCGATTTGTTTTGAGAAACCCACCGTTCTGTTTAGAAATCACACATCTTCCCAGGGGTTCGGCCCATTGTCTGAAGAGAAGGCTCCTTGGCGAGAACGAGCAAGGTACAGCTTGAACTGTACATAATACTGTCCGTGGCTCATCTGGGCTTGTCTTTTTTAGTGGTGCCCCTTTCTTGTGGTTTTGCAGGAACACCAAAAGGAACACCACCCTTTTTTGGGGGTCCCCCCCCAAAAAGAGAAGTGACACACCGTGGCTCCTGCCGTTGGCGGAGCTCGGGTTTCAAACATCCGAGGTCGGACGGCACCAAGCCCTCTGATACCTGCGTGGTGAAGCAGACCATCGCCAACATCCGGCGCGCTCAATTTGGCGGGCGTTTTTGTTCTTCTTTTTCTTCTCCTTTTTTTTGTTTTCTCCGTTTTCTTTGTTTTATATATATATATATATTTATCTATTTAGATGTTTCTTAAAAACAACCACTGTTTTAATGATGTGTTGGTTTTGGTTCGAAAGTCAATGCAAAAATAGCGGCTCTTGCCATGTTTCTTGGAGTTGTTGTTTGTTGGTTCTGGTGATTCTTGGCCGGGTGTGCCAAAAAGACGGGAGGTATTTGTGCTGCCAAGGGTTTGGGAAGACAAGTTGAGGGTTTGTGGGAAGGAAGCGGAAAGCCGCTCGGCAACAGCCGGACCCTGGAGCAAGCTCATAGGCCGACCCCTCTTTCTGAAAGTGGGCTCCCTTGAAACTCGATTCGCAGTTTTCCCGTTGGAATATCCACAAGTTTGGGTTGAAGTGACCGCTGTGGGGCATGTTCACAATTGGCTTGAAAAACCATTTGGTCCAGGGCAAGCCTAATGGCCGTGGTAGTTTTTGGACCCCCAAGATTCCCAAGATGGCATCGATTTTCCTTTGGGATTCTCTTTTTAACCAGTGGCCGGACCACCAGTAATTACTTCTGATTCAGAGGAATCTCCCATAAGGGAACTACCCTGGCAGGACTTGTCCGAAGTTGACGCATTATTTGTAAGGGGGTGGCAGATGAGCGAATTGGGTAGCATGCTATTTGCAGCAAGAGTGTCTTTGCCCAAGGCATAGTGATTGCCATTGCCAGACTTGCCTCACCTCTGTTTCAACGCTTCGCCTTTGTGGTTTTCCTTCATTTTGATACGTTCAAACCGAAAGTATGTGCTTTGCAGGGGGTCGAAGTTTGACAGCCAGTTTTCAGGTATCCCTGAACTGGGGGGATTGGATTGGTTGATGCTTGTAGGCGAATGGGCAACCACCGAACCGCCAATCCAAACCACAAAAATTCAAAGCAGCTGGACGTGGATGGCGCCAGCCTTGGTCCAGGTACTCTTTCGAGTACTTGGGCAACACGCCCCGGCTGGTGGTGACACCTCTCACCGACAAGCCGAGCCCTCGAGCAGCCTTTCAATGGGGTTGGTCTCAAAGGGAGTACCACTAGGTCCCCCAGTGCCCTTTCTCACCCCTTTTTTGGTTGGGAGGCTTCCCCTACTAAAATAGACTGCAGAAAAAGGGGGTAGCCTTATTCTAACCTCTCTACTGGAGGACCTAGACCAACTGTTCCTCGTGACCCTCTCTGGGAAACCCTGACTTGCAGTGAGCCTCAACCCTTCGAAGTTGAATATGGGATGGGCCAAACCGCCGTCTTGGCGCGGAGATCTGTTCTCGGATTCGCGATAGGCGTACGGTAGACTCCTTTCCCAGGTTTTGAGCATGCACTTCCCGCCCGAAAGCAAGCGACCTTTGAATTGTAAGCACTGAAGCCGTTAGGTCCCTACAAAGCCCTACGATTCGGCTTGGTTTGGATGTGCTCCAGTCGGTGTCAGAGGTTTTCCTCTCAACCCTGTGCTCAGCGCAAAATGCAGTGGCCCTCTGGAAAGGTTTGGGAGTCACAATTGCTCACTTCCTGAGATCTTCCTGGACGTTTAGTGGAAAAATCATGGACTTTGTTTGGTGAAACCAACTATCGTCAACAAGAAGCACCCAAACAAAGAAACCATAAACCAAGCTAAGGGCTTGTGAATTGAACCATTGTGTGTGTGTGAGAGTTTTTTGCGTGGTTTCTTGCGAGTTTGTATCCTTTAAGGGGGTTGGCTAGTTTTGGTTGGGTTACAAGTCTCTTTTTGGAAGAATAGGTCAACCTGGAACTTGTTGGGCCTATCTTTTTTTTTTCCATGATAAGTGACAAGTCCCTGCCGCGTCAAAAGGAAAACATCCGGGCGATCTCTTTGCGGAAATTGAGTCGTTTTCGAGCAGCTTGGCTCAAACATCAACACTGCTTCTCCGCGACTGTCTTTCCAGCCAAGGCTCGGTCCGGTTCGCTCGGTGGCGATCGTTTCCTGCTTCTCCTCCCCCTTTTTCTCCAAAGAAAGACCAAACAAAGAGAACCCAAGCAGTACCGCCCCACCCCTGTTGAGGCTCAAAATAAAGTTGGGGCAGGTCGGATCCTAAAGTAAGTCATCTTTTTTTTAGTCCAGCCCCCTTTTTCCATTAAGTTCATTTTGGCGTCTGTGAAAAAACCCTTCAAAGTTGGACTGAACTCATTGCAAATTAACATGAGGCAACCCGCGACTTCCCCAGGAAGTGCCGTTTTTTCAAGGCCATTCAAGGCCTGGAAAATGTTGGACTGCGGCAACTACATTTTTGACATGGCATTTTTAAATTTCAGTGTGGAGTTGGAACATGTTAACTTTAGGGGGGCGGGAGGGCGGTCAAAGAATCATTGCTTTGATCGCACAATGGATTTCGGACTCCTTTTGCTTCGTATTTGTTGTTGGAAATCCTGGAGGATTCGGTCCGAATCCAATTTGGAGAATCACAAGACCAAAATCTAGTTCAAAACCTTACGGAAACCATGGTGCTTTCAAGGAAACCATGGTGAGCCCAAAATAACCATCCGAGTTGAACCCCCCCGACTTTATTCTCTGAAAAAGCGAGTGTGCAATAACAAACATGAGTTGGACCCCCCTGACTTTATTTTCATCCAAAAGTAAAATGAAATACGTTTTGTCCAACTTGGACTGTTCAATCCAAACCCCTAAAAGGAGGCCAAAATGAATCGCGATTTGTCAAATTATTTTCTGTCAAAGTTGGACTATTTCATTGTATTTTCCAACAAGGATGGACTAACCCCATTTTATCTGATAAAATGGGAGGGGGTTCAACCTTGGAGCCTCTAACGGGGGTCCGCCCCCAACCACAGGAGGGGAAGGGGGTTCAGACCTGGATTATAGAGGTTCAGCTGAAGTTCTTTTCAACACTCCGGGATTGCACTCCCCGAGTTGGTCTTTAGTTTGGAGTGGGACGTACGTGGCAGACAGAAACGCACCGACCCTTTGGTTTCTCCCAATATGCCTCGACCGTTTAGTTTGTATTCAAAGACAAGCCAAAAGGACCCCTAAAGACCAATGCCCATTTTGAGAAGCACGCTTTTGTCCCATCCACAGAAGAGGGTTGGGTTTGAACCAGTCAGCGACCGTGCAGCTTTGTTGAGCCCCGTCAGAACCCATGTCGGGCGGCGGCTACACGGTCGAGGCGTGGAGTCCACATCTTTGGGTGCTACATGGGTGTATCAAAATGAGGGTCCCCCCGAAAAATAGGCTGTTTCCTTTTGGCTTTCATTGAGCCACCACCAGGTTGAGAACCCCTCCCCCCAAAAAATTGCGCGGAATTGTTAGCTTCCCCCAAGGGAAACCAACAGAGGATGGACAATTTGCTGATGTCCCCAGACCCATCAAGTCAGGTTGCCAACAAACCCCGCTTTGCAGGCTCGGAAATGGGTTCCACTGGGTTCGTCGGCAATCTGGCGCGCTTGGGGACTCTAAATTCCCTAAAAAGGACATTTTGATGTACCCATGCCCACGGAGGGTGTAGCACATTTTGGGACCCTGGCATGTGAAAGTGTACATCCCACTTACAATCGATGGTGATTCTCTGGTTAATGAAGCCCTGGGATTTATAGCTTGCAGTACTTATGGTTGACTTGTTTGTTGCCTTCAGTGGGGTTCCCTTCTAGACAAAGCCTTGGCACATCGCCGTGGCGTTGGGCGTTCTTTTGGTTGCGTACACCGTTTGTGTTTGGCCAGCCAGGAAAGGGGGCAAACACGGTTTTGACGCATGATGGTTTCCCTGTTGTTTTGTTTCTCTCGTTTTTGTTGAGGGAGGGGGGGGGAAACAGAAACATGGGGCACCACCGTAAAACTAACTTCCAAACCACCAATCAGGAACACCGGCATAGAAATTTGATGAAACCCATTGGCTTCGACAGCACTCCCCATATTTCCCTGTGTCGGCTTGAATCAAACCTTTTGCCAATTTGAGGTGAACTCTCCTTGGTACATGAGATTTGTGGGACATGTAGGGAACGCTTGGGAACTCCCGTGGTTGTCAGGCCCCCTGCCCCCAAGAAAGAAAAGCGAGGCGCCGCCTTAGCCCGCCTTTTTGCCTTGGCGAGGTCGCTGAAAACTCGAGCCCCTATTGGGATTGGGTGTTTTCTGAGAATCAACCTTGGCAAGCGGTCTTGTTGGTGGTTTCAAGACAGCCGCTCTTGGGATCTATTGGGATTGGGGGGGTTTTGTGTGGAAAAAGAGCCTTGAAAGCAGGGATTGCCTGCTCGCCAAGGAAGCCAAGAAGGCCGCATCCTTCTGGGACGTGCCTGGCGTCAAGGCCCTTGAGAGATTGCATGGAGCGAGGGATGGGTTTTATTTGTGTGCCTTTTGTATTTGCTTTTCCCCAAAAGCTGAAAAGCCCAGATAAGGTTTGGGGGTGGCTTGGGGGAGCTCTGGAGTCAGGTTCGAGGGTTCCAGAGGTTCAGGGTGGTCTGACGCAGGCCAGGTGTAATGTTCACGCCATGGTTCCGGAGGTTCCGGGGCGCGGCCGGGGTGCAGGTTCCGGGTGCCGGGTGTAAGGGAAGGTTCCGGAGTTGCGGGTGGTCAGGTCCGGAGGTTCCGGTTGTCTGGTGTGTAAGGTTTGGGCAGGGTCTGGTGTAGGAGGTTCCGTGTCTGGTGCAGGCCAGGTGTAAGGTTCAAGCAAGGTTCCGTAGGTTCCGGGCAGGCTGGTGTAAGGTTGGCCGTATGTCCGGAGGTCGGGGTGTAAGGTTCAAGGACGGTTCGGAGGCTTCGGGGCAGAGGCTCAACCGCTGAAAGGGTTCCGCAAGGGTTGTGGAAACGCACCGGTTCCGCGGGTCACACACGTTGCAAGTCAATCCGTACGCTGAGCAGCATCTGCAGAACCCATACGGGTGTGGTTCTGTTGGGGATATCACCTGAGCTTATTGTTGTGGCGCTGTTGTTTGTTGTTCGGTTTTTTGGGGGAACACCCCCAGAGTAGACGCACAAGGAGGAACAGGAGCCCGTTGATGTGGGAACACTCCGCTTGCATTCGGCCCAGTGGCCCGAAATTGAGGCATGGGGTCCTTGCTCAAAATAGGCCCCCTTGGGTGATTTACTGTAGTAAACTCCCAAAAAATACACCGAACTCATGCCTTTGGTTTCCGGATTTAGTGTCCACCATTGTGTTTGCTACCAGAAGCAAAGGTTTTCAACTAGGTTTGATCCGGATTTTCAACATCGCTCGCTTTCTCCAGAAACTGAGGCCTGCCAATTCCGACTTAGGGTCTCGGATTTTGCATGGCTATGGCCTTCCCCCCGTGTGACGTGAACGGCTGCAACAGGCTTTGGTTATCATGGTTCGCTTGGCGATTCGTCCCATTCAAGTCTTTCTTTCGGTGTCTCTCTCTGTGTGTGTGTGTTTTTGCCTAGGGCACCCGTTTAATGCGTTGACCGTTGGGTCATGGCGGTGTGTGTGTGTGTGTGGCAGGTCCTGGGTCACATGGCTCTAAAACCCTTTCAGCAGCGTAGACCCCATGAACAAAACTGGGCATAAGCTCCATAGCTCCTTAACATTCAGACCTTTAGGCCTCAACCTTTGGGTCCCTGAAGGTTCTAAAAACAAGTTATTATTATTATTAGTTTGTTCTTCTTCTTCTTCTTCTTCTTCTTTTAGGTTACTTCTGGTTTGGGATTGGGGTTGCTTGCGGGTCCTCAAAATTTCTAGGCGCAACATTCGGAGCCTCTCTCTCGCAGGCGGGCGTGGTCACGGGAGACGTGGCCTGGGGCATCCTGCAGCACGCCAAGGCCCACGGCGCGGGACCGAGGAACCCGGCAGGGCCGCTGGTCCTGCGAACCGCTTGAAAAGGAAGCCGAAGAGAACGGTCTGCCCCGCATTTTCTTGGGGGAGTTGGAGACTTTTATGCTTGTGGGGTCCTTTCAAAGCAGATTCTCGGGAAACAAACCCAATGGCGTGTGGTTGCTTTGTTTTCTCCTTTTCTTCTGCCAAGCATGTTTTAGAGTTAGAATCCGAAGATTGTTATTTTTGGTGCACAGATGAAGTGTTTGTGTGGTTTTGACGGCGCAGAGGTCCGACGTTGGCTTCAAAAGGTCGATGGTTGGCCAAGCTGACGACCGAAGAGTCACACGAAGAGTCACAGGTCATTGAAACCCATGTCTTTGTGACCTTCGCCTTTTTTGGCCCCGGGCACATTGTTCAGGGTGAAGAGCAACCCGAATAAGTAACCCCGGGGTCCTTCAGACCTCAGGCGGAGCAACGTGAGTAACCAGCCGCCGACCTTTTGGGGCCGCATCGCGTCCGAGGCTATGCGATCCCGGCCTTCAATTGCACCAGCACCAGCACGAAGCTCAGTTTTCGGCCAACCCCCGGATGGGTGTTTTTTTTTTGGGTACCTAGTTTGGGGTTTGTTGAAAGGAACACCAAAAGGCAAACCACCATTTTTGGGGGGTTCCCTTCGTTCTATGTTGAGGTCATTTGATTTTTGAACCTGAGGTGAACATGTCCCGACTAGCTTGGACGAGCGGCGGTAAAGTTGAGTTTGCACCATTGATCAGCTGCTTTGACTCAAGATGCATTTTGACCTGACAAAGGCCCCAACCCAAAACACCGGTCTCGGTGCGACAGGCACAATCAACTCCGTCTTGGAGGCTGGTAAGGCGCAGCGCTTAGGTTTGCATGTTGTCGGGTAGTCTGGCATGTGGCAAATGGTTTGGGAGTTTACAATCTCAGGTGAACCACCTGCATGTTGGGGCATGCTCAGGAAGTGGCAAGTTGTTTGTGTCAATCATGAGTGTTTGAGTGTGTTATGTGGCACCGGCTCCCCACGATATTCTTTGACCTCCGAGACTTGTAGACCCAGCTTTGAGAGACTCCCTAGAATGGCCGTGTCCATTTTTTGGGGTACCTCCTGTTTTGGGGCGGTTTTGCAGCTCACCATGTTGGGGCGCCTCTTTTTCTGGCTACCCCTCTTTTTTTGTGGTTTTGAAGCTTTGGGTCGCCCTTTTGTGGGGCGGTTTTGGCGGGCAGCCCCAAAAATCCCCGCCGCCTTGGGAAAAAGGTCCGATGCCAAGACCGCGGCATGGGGTCCGATCACATGGGCAGGAGCTGAACCGTCCCATCATGATCCAGTTCTCCGAGGACCGGATGTCGGACTCACCACATGGCTGCGTCGAAATGAAAGACGAGGGCCATTTGTTCAGCTGGGATTCCGAAGGGAATTGTAGACCAGGAAGAAGAGACTCACCACATGAAAATGCTTTCTGTGATTGAGATGTTCGCCTGTTTTGGGGGTTGGTTTGAAGGGAAGCCAGGCAACCCCTTGATCCCTTTCTGGCAGAAAAGGTTGTCTTGTGAGCTTCGGGCTGCCGGAAGGCGGACGCCCGAAAACTTGAAAAGCAAGCGGGATAGTTCGGGCGATATGTCTTTTGGGAACACAGCCCAGTTGGATCATCCGAAGAAAAGCGAACAGTGGACAAGTCATTTGAGCTGCAAGCCAAACACGTTTGATGGACATAACTTAACTATTGCAACCACCACAAACCACTCAAGTAGACTTTGTTTTTCCAATTTACTCGCCACATTATAGCGTCAACTGTAAGCACCACGTCTCCTCCTGCAGGTTTGTCTCAGATCAAGCAACCTATCCGGGAAACGACTTTGTTGCGACCTCTCCGCCAGAGTGGTGGTTTGTCGTCTGTGGGCAGGCAGGTAGTTGCAAAACAAGTTACCTCCTTTGCGGGAAGCAAGCGCCCAGAGCAGAAACGTAATTGCTTCTCCCGCTACGTACAAGATCAACAACACCGCAGCTAGCGCAACAACAACAGCAGCAGCAGCAGCAGCAGCAGCAGCAGCAGCAGCAGCAGCAGCAGCAGCAGCAGCAGCAGCAGCAGCAGCACCAGCAACAACCCGCCCAAAACAAGAGCAGCAGACAACTTGCCAGGTGGTCACGAGCGTTCAACCTTTCAGAGCATATTTTTCGATCACCAACGCGCCAAACCTTGGTTTTCTTGTTTGCGCAGGCCTTGTTGGAAAGTGCGTTTGACCTCATCTCACTCAGTTCCTTGGCCTGTTCCAAAGGGCCCTGCTTGTTAAACTTTCGCACATGGGGGACCAACAGAGTGGCCAGCAAAGTACTGGGGCCGCCCAACGTTTCCAAGTCTTCTTGGGGAACGGCACAAATTGTCCTTGGCACCTTGGCACCATCCCTCATATCAGTAGTTCTCAAAATGATGCTTTGACCCGGCACCATTTTGAAAAAAAACCCTCAAACAAAAGGAACACACAAAAACAAATCAACAGACAAAGAACGCAAATGGTGGTTGTAATCTGTGTTTTCCCTTTAAACCAACCGACCAAAAAGGGTACGCTTAAGAAAACCTCTTTAGAGGGAGGCCTTTGAGCCGGCTACCTTGAAACTCCAACCCCAAAGAAGGGCACAAAAAAAACACGTGCCTTCTCCCCGCTCGCCTTCCCTCTTTCCAGGGCGGCGCCGCCTTCATGGCGGGCAAGGGGCTGCCCAACGAGAAGGGCGTGCTGCAGGAGACCCGGGGCCCCCGGGGGGCGGGGCGCGGGGGGGGGCCCCTGGGGCGGCGGTGAGTCGACCTGTGTCGGGTTGCCCCAAAGAATAATTGGGCGGTTTGTCCAGCCGTCCGGGCTTCGATTCTGAGTTTTAGTTGTTTTTTTCGTAGTTGTTTTCGTCGGTTTAGTGGTGGTGTCCGTATTTAACCCACTAAAAGTTTGACAACTTTTAGCAGGGGATGTGAGGACAGCCCGTAGAAGACTGTAGCCCAGGGTGCTTTAACCTAGTGGGGAAAATCAACCACTGGATTTAAGTCTGCCTTCCGCGACCCATAACATCAGGTTTCATCGCGATTCAGAACTGCACTGTTTTTGGCATGTTGCTGAATATCTTCTTTAAGTGGGGGCTGCACAGCAAATACCGTTTCGTTCTATCATAGGCTTGGGAAGATACGGTCCTGTTTGATCAATATGGGGAGGGTCCATTGGAACAGGCCCCATGAATCTGCAGATCCGGGTCGCCGACATGGCCTCGAACAAGTATCACACACATCTTGCTGGTGCGGAGAGATGCAGGGAATGAGAAATGGCATGAACCTTATCTAGGTCCCCCAGTAGTGCCCTTTCACCCCCTTTTTTTGGGAGGGTTCCCCTACTAAAATGGACTAAGGGTACTCTTATTCTAAACTCTCTACTGGAGGACCTAGTTATAAACCATCCAACTGGTGGTTTCCGTTGAGGGGACCCCTTGTCGTTCATTCCCACATTCCCTACCTCTCGCACCAGGAAGACACTGACTAGATTGATCAAATGCCTTCATATGGGCGGTCTTGTTTGAGGCTGCCCTTGCTGGCGGTTCAAAGAGGGAAATCCATCAGTTTGTGGGCCCCTGTGACACATACCCACATGGTTGGTGGACATAAAACCCAAACTAAATGATGTCCACCAAAGGGTCGAAAATGGAACTCACGACTCACACCCATATTTCTCGGCGGCTCCCAGCCATCCCCATCGTTTTTTTTTTTTTTTTCTTGGTTTAATGGTTGGGTTTCCGTAATTCACCCACTAAAAGCTTATTTTTCGACTTTTCATAGCGGCTTTGTTTGCACAGCCCAGTTTTTTTTTTTTTACCCACTAGAACTTTCTTCAAACTTTTAAGGGCTCAGTTTGGATCAGCCCATGGACTTGCGACCCCAAACTCCTTTCTTCTTCTTTTTTCGTCGATCCGCGGGGCTTCCGCGGAGTCCTCCATCCTCGGCGCGGTGGCGGGGGCGCAGTTCGTGCGCGCCGTGGCGCCGGCCTATGGCATCCCCGCCGCTCGGCAGCTGAATCAGATCCAGCGGGGAGGCAGCTGATTGACGATCCATCCGGTGGGGTGGAAACCCATGCGAGATCACCAATAATCATCGTTTGGGGGGGTCCAAAAGTTCTTGTCAGTTGGCCAAAAAGGGAACCCATGCCCTAGGTGGCAGAGATTCAGACATTTTCGCTGCATCATACCCCAATGAGCCTGAGGAGAATAATAGGCATTTCCTGTTCCTGAGTGCCACATGACCAGGGGACCATTGCATACCTGTGTCCAAGATGTTTGGGTGTCTGTTCCAGGCAGATGCTCTAAATCCATCAGTTGTCGGAGGTGATCCTAGGGACTGCGTGGGGTGACCTGAAAAGTTACTCTGCCAGGGGAACCTACCACCCGTTGGTTCTGGTAGGTTGTTTGGGAGGTTCCCTGTGCTTTCAGGTGGGAAACCTGTATTTCTGAGAGGGGATTTGCATGGAAGATACCACAAGCGGTTTTTGGGTTCCATGCTATGTCGAGCTGTAATTTTCGCATCCCTTGTTGCATCACCGATTGGAGACGTGATTGTCCCATCATTTTCAGAGATTTCCGCCTGAGCGAGTTCAAGTCTTCGTTTGGCCCAGTGGCATTCCAAGTTTGGCCTTTGGTCCAAAGTTTGGCTCATCAACCCCTGGCCTTTCGGGGCGTCTTTGTAGAAATACCTCCCTGCAATAGACTGAGTTCTAGCTGTTCAGGGGAGAAGCTTCTTGCTGGCTGCTGACTGAATACCCAGCGGTTTGTGGGAGAAAAGCATGAGTTGTTCTTGGATTTCCGAAGGTGGATTGCAACTTGGCGTAAGAACCATCAAACTGCAAGCGGTTTAAGCCGACAAGCAATCTCAGTCTCTGAGTTTCTGGACTTTAAGCTTTGGGGAAGACCACTTCACAAAGCTTGGAGTGGCCAATCCACTTGGATTTGAGCAACACACAGCTGCAGATGTGACTTTGGAAAAGGCTCGCCGATCTTGGGTTCAGGAAAGTGCGAACGGAAACTCAACATGGTGGAGATCATTTCGGTGGGGTGTCCACCGACCACTTTTCAGCCTTGAAATTCACACCCATTGCTTTCCTGTATTGGACCACCAACGCCCAGCCATTTTTGGAGGAAGCCCCCGTTGGGGCACACCCCTTCTTGGGTTGGTCTCAAGGGAAAGCAAAAAGGACACCATCCTGGGGTCCATTTCATACTTTCGAGGCATAAACCTATTTCGGTTTCCTTGGAGACCCTCGTTTTTGGATTCCTTGTTGAGAAAAGATATCGGGAAAGCAAGAGGAAACTACGTTAGTAGCCATTCGTTGGGTCCATTTCTTCATTTTGAGATTTCGCCATTTTGGGAGTCCATGTTCTAATCTTGGTTGAGACGGTACCCCTAAATCTCAAGAGGAACCTCCCTTCTTGCACCCCGCTTTTTTGCGGTTCCTTTTGACACATCAACCCATTTAGCTGTGTGTGTGTGTGTTTTGAGGCTCTGCTGAAGGGAAACCAACCTGGCCGGTTTTTTGAGGTCCCGCAAATGAGCACATCTACACAGAAAAAGCAGGAAGCCATTTGGGTGCGGCCCAAAATTCAAGAGCTGGGTTACGCAGGTCTTGGTCATTGTTTCCATCCAAGGGGCCCAAAAATGGGTACCACTTTTTGACCCATTTGTAGGGTCCCCCGATTTGGAGTTCGATGTTCGAACTGGGGCGCGATCGGCTTCTGAGGTCTTCGTGCACTCGGACCATTGCGCCAAGAAGCTCCTGCCCTGGTTCGACGGCATGCTGGACGCGGATGAGGCAGAGAAAGACATCGCCGGGTGGGGATCGGGGTGTCCCATCATCCGGGTGACCAAAGGAGAGATGTTGTCCAGTCCAAGAAATCAGCTTCAAACAAGCTGTTTTGGATGGATTTCATTTCTTCAGGTGACTTCTGGATGTATCCTTGATGGAGGAACTCTGATGATGGAAAGCGAGTGGTTGACTATGGTGGTAAGCAGAACGGAACAACCCAAGGGACACAAGGGCACCTGAGGTTGGTTCTCCAGAAGTCAGAAAACAAGGCATTCCGTCAGCATTCCCAACCAAAGTTTGCAGGGAGGTTCGTTCTCTTGGGCACACAGCTTTGTGAGTTTCCGCATTTGGTTTAGCAGAATTGGTCGGGTGGCACCTATGGCTCGCCAAAAGTTGGTCAAGCTGAACACATTGCCCGGCTCCTTTGGCCTTGAACAAAGATGACCACGCCTGAAGTGGTAACTTGGTCAAGGGGGGTTGGATAGGTTTCCCTTTCACACCTGCCATTGCTCCTGAGCACTGGATTGTTGGGGTTGTTCCGCCGGCCGGCCGAGTCGGATCCATTCAGAGCGGAGTCGGAGTGAGCCTGGCAGTGTCAGTTTGAGGTGCTCCTTTTCGGTGTTGGCTTACAAATTTGGGTTTATCCAGACGCTCGGAGTCGATTCATAGGGCCAACAGCCAGGTGGCAATTCCGATCAACTTTTATTTGGAATTCCTTTTTCAACTTTTGGTTGGAAGCTTCCCCTAGTCAATGGGTAACGGGTGCCCCTTTTTCCTCATGGCCCCTGGTCTAAGCTGTACCGAGATCAACCTCAGCTTCTCCCGGCACGGGTCTACCTATCCCCGGATTGCCAGGCCTATTTCGCCAAGACCGGGGAGCCCTTGTTCACCTCCCACATGCTGGATTTGTCCGAGGCGCGGGCAAGGGGTTCCGGCGCCGCGCGTATTTTTGTCTGCGCCCGGGAAAGCAAAACCCGGGAAGGCAACAACTATAAACAAAAGGTGCACCAAAAAAAGCGTGAAAATGTGCCGTCAGGAAAAGAAACTGCCAAACTATAGATAGTGTCAGATCCTTTTATCTTTTGCGGCCTGCTCTCAAGGCGCAGACTTCATAGGGATTCAGTAGCCAAACATTTTACCCATTGGTTCCCTCTAGTGCTTCAAACCAAACACGACTTGTCCAATGAGTGCGTGAATTGCCGTCTGCCATAGATACCATCTGCGGTTATCAAATAGACATTACTGGGATTGTTTGCAATCGCGAGTTGGGCACTACTTGGGCACTGCATCACTGGGTGCCTTCTTGAGACTACCTCCAACCAATAGCATGGACAATTCAATGCGTTCGTGATATGACGGTCCATCTTGAACACGACACCAGGGAAGGTTGTTCTGAATGGATGTCAGGAGGAAGTCACATTTGCCTTCGCACACTTGTCTTGCTTGAACATGTGAGTATGCCAGATGATTGGCCATTGGCGACTTATGAGGGTTCATCGTTTGGACCTCTCCCCAAAACCAGAAAAGCCTGATCGCAAGATCCACTTGGTCCTGACCCCTGACAGACGCGCAATTGGCGAGTGTTAGTTGCGCCAGGAAGTGGACGAGGAGAACATCGCCATCTGCGCCAAGTACTTGAAGCGCTTGGGGCCCCAGCCCAAAAACAAACCTCGTGGCTCGGCCTCCAGGCCCCGCGCTCATCGGTTTGTTGGAAGGGGCGAGTTGCGCTGAGGCATGGCACCCATGAAGCAGATCCTGGAGATGGAGCCAAGGCCTCAGGCAATAGAAAGCGCGTGCGTGGCGGGTTTTTTCTTACGGGGCTGCAAGGTTCGGTGGGATTCCATCTGGTTTCCCTTTAAGCTGTTAGGACTCGCAGGTAAGGAAGGCCTCGCAGCTGGGGGTATCCAAATTTGCCTTTCAAGAGGGAATTAAGGAGCTGCCAGGAGGTCAAATGACATAGTTGAGGCGACGCAAAGGAGTGTCCCTGAATATGGGGCTGTCTTTTTTGAGGGTGCCCCATTTTGTGTGGCTTTACGGGATAGCCAAGAGGAGCACCACATCGTTTTGTTTTTTTTTTTGGGGGGGGGAGGGGGGTTTCCGAACAAAATACTAAGCCAGATGAGCACCGCTTCGGGGTTCTTGGCGTTGAACTTGTTTTTGTTCTTTGCATCGAAAGAAGCGTCTGGTTGGGCAGCTTAGCTTGGCGCAAGGTTTGTGGCCTGCGTGTTTTCAGTATCCACCAGTTGGGCCACCTGATTTTGAGGTGAGGTCGCCTTTTGCGGGTTTTAGACATCACCGTTTTGAGTGAACCGCCTTTTGAAGTTTGGTTGCAAGTGGAATATGTCGGAAATGCACTACATTGGCCTGCGACTGGCACCTGGTTTTAGCCAGACCCCTCTGGGATGAGTCACTGACACTAGTTGTAGTCTGTTGGGAGAGGACATGCAGGGGCCAATTTTTCCGAGACCAGGGGAGGGGGGCCACCAATTTTTCTTGTTCTTTCCCAAAAGCGTTGGAACAACTTGTCCCCGCTGCAGCTTCTTCCGACTTCAGATCGAGTTAAGGATCGGCATCACCGGAGGAGTCGAGGACGAAAGAGACGCTGCCGGTTCCATTTGACTGCCCCAAGGTCTCGACTCGAACACCCCGTGGCCCCTTTGGTGGAAAGCAACCACTTTCCAAGTCTAGTCAAACATGGGACGGGTTTGTGGTTTCTTGGGGTTGTGCATGGGGTTCAACCGGAGATTACTTCAGCGATTTCTCTCAGACTTTCAATTTTGGGGATGATCACGAGCCCTTTTAGGGGACAAACCTATTTGCTGACATCAGATCAGCTTTCCAACCCGAGAAAGCTGTGCATATTTGGTCTTTGGGGTTTTGCTTGTGGAATGCACCTTTTTTGTTATGACGCACCTGGTCGGGTCCAGGATGGGGTGGACAACACAGGCATGTCGAAGGACAAGCTCTACTCCACCCCAGAGGATGTCTTCAAGGCAAGCTGTTTTTTTTTTGCCGCGAAGACCAGGACACAGACACCAAAGCCCCTTCGGCAAGGGGGGTGGCAAGCCAAGGAAGGCTAAACAAGGCCAAATATGCCCAAAGAAGGCCAAGGCCAGCTTAAGGCCAACCGTGAGTTGCGAAGGACGATCTGTTGCGTAGATGAACACTGGGCGCAACATCGGTGGCGCAATATCGGTGGCCGTTAAGACGTCTTCATTACGAGCGATTCAGTAAGAACGTGTTCACCATGCAGGTCCCAGGCTTGATGTCGAAGCTCCCCCCCCCCGGTTCCCAGTAGAATCCCCCACGCACGAATGGTGTCTTTTGCGAGGGAGCAAGCACATTCCAACTCCAGCCGTTCAAAGTCAGGGAGCCCCAACCCCTAACTCACCCTACATTTGTGCTTGCTCTTCAATCCAAGGAAGTGTGTGTGTGTGTGTGTGTTTTGTTTGAGGTTGGCTCAAAGGAACACCAAGAGGAAAGCCACCATTTTGTGGATCCCTTGTTTTGGCACATACCCATTCTATCCCATTCTCCGTTTGCTTTACCAATTGAAGACAAGCAACACATCCAATCCGATTCCCTGAGTAACATGTCTTACATCTATCCGAATTCTACCCAAAAGATGGCTGATTACTCCTTCGTAGCGAGGTCCAGACCTGGGACAATGAAATGAGTCAGTTGGAGCACAGAATCGATGGGCGCCCGAGCAGTTTGGGTGTACAGCTTCCCTCATGGGCTCGAGGAACGTCCCAAAGAATTGAAGAACGGCTCCGCCACTTTTGGGCGAGCATCGACCATGCGACGCCCAGCGGGTTGCCAGCTAAAGTCGCGAGGTCTACGAAGGCTTGGCCCCCATCTCCCACATGTTCACCATCGATCCGTCCTCAGATGGGACGAAAAGTCCGGGCTGGCACGGCGGAATGGGGTGCAAAAGGGATTTGGGGGGTAAAGCGAGCGACACAACCCATGAAGAAGGTCCTTACTTTGCTGATTTCTTAGTTCCAGCTCGGAAATATGGTCCTTTGCCCAGCAAGGATGTTCGGTTTGCCGGCTTTTCCAACACAAAGACCCCGGCAATGGTTTCCCCTGCACGGCTTCCTCCTTCAAAGCCTGTGGCCTGTTTTGGTCGCATTGACGGCGATTGGACAGAGAGACTTGCCACACAAAGCCGCGATTTCGGAGGCCTTCTTCGGTCAGCTTCCATGGAGTTGGCTCTGGACATGGACTGCTTTCATGCGTGGGAAGTTCATTGGTTTTGAGCCACAAGGGAGGCGAACCGCCGCTAGATCTTTGGGACAGCGGATCTTCCCTACACAAGGCCGGGAAAGACCCATTCAGTGGAAGTTGTTTGGGACGTGGGTTTGTCTTCCGAACCCTAAAAATGAGTAGTTTTCCTCTTGGCTTCCTTCAACACAACTGCCAAGGGACAAGTTGGCCTCTTGGCAATTGGTGCCATTGCTGCCTTCGTTGACCTCGGCCACCCGCCTGTGCCGATGGGTCCTTTGCTAACAAAGGAGTCGTCACCTGGGTCACCCAGCTAAAACGATACAACATGGGTGGATTTGAGCGCGCGACCTCTAAGAAGGGATTCTCAAGAATATGGGTCCTCGCAGGGCGAGGCTGATTTTTCGTGCCGCCTTCTGCTTCGATACCCGTCACATTTTCCGGTCAATCAAGGGAATTGATCTTCCAGGTACCCTCCCGCAGATGCCTTCTGTTAGAGGGAGGAAGGGTACATCCACAGCCGCCTCTAAATTCTAAATGGCTGTGGGTCAGAGTCAAAATTAATGGTACCATTTGGGGTAGGTGCACCACCCATTCCAAGTCTATTTTAGTGGGGATTGGGATGTTCACTGGGGGTACAGGCTTTTGACCCATGGCCAAATCAGCTGGCTTTTGTGCGATGGTGTCCTTTCCGCCGTCGTTTCCTTCTGAGGCCGCAGCCTTCGGCAACGTCCACGGCGTTTACAAGGCCACTCTCCCCTGGATGGTTGTGGTTTTGCGATCGCTGGTGCGATCGGTAGGGAATGTGGTTGAATGAACCCAGGCTTTGTGCTCCTAGGAAACCACCAGTTGGATGGTCCATAGGGTCTGCCATAGGGGTCATTCCCTCCTTCCCTGCTGAGCGCCAGCAAGCTTTGTGGAAACCTAAGGAACACCACGTATGCGTTTTTGTTGGGGGTCCCTCGCTTGGAGACCAAACCCTATGCCTCATCCTCTCAATGGATGCAGTGGCTCAAAAGAGTACATGGAAATGGGCTGTCTGTTTTGGAGGCTCGGTACCCTTTCCTTGAGGCCAAAAGGACACCACCCGTTTGAGGAGTGTGGGGTGTCCCTTTTCCCCAAATGGTCATGACTCAATCGTGGTACTTCAAGCGCCTGCGCATGAACGCAACTGTGTTGTTGACCTTTTGGGTTTTGGTCCTGCGCCGTTGCGGCGCAGAAATTGCCCGGACTCCTTTGATACCGATGCGAGTCTCCGGTTTTAGTCTTCTTCCTGACTTCGAGTCGATTTTGCGCAGCGATTTTCTCTGTGGTCAATCTTTACCGAGGAAGATTGGGTGAGCATGCATCCCATCTGAGCTTTTCAGAAGCCACTCATTGGGGCAACCCTTTTCTGAGAAGGATCAGGGCTAGATGACCCCAACCCCCCCCCCAAACCCACCCCCCCAAACCAACCCACCACAAAGCAACCCATCCCCCCCCAAGCCATCCCACCCCACCCCTCCCACCAACCAGCCTCCTTCGATTTCCATTAGGCGGGGAACGTGGTGCTGCGCCCCGAGCTCTTGGGCGACTTCCAGAAGTACGCGGCCTCCAAGGTCGGCACCGACAAGGCGCGAGCCTTCGGCGAGCGAGAGGCTTGAGCGAGCGCCGGGCGTCGGGCACCGGGCGTGCGAGCGGAAGCGAGCGGCGACCCCTAAGTCCCATGTTCCCGGCGCTTCGTTTGCCCTCCGAAGACTGGAAAATGGGTTTGCCCCCTTTTTTCCGGGTAACATAGTCACTTGGAGTATGCGGCTTTAATGGTTGCGTGGTCCTTCCGAAGAAAATGGATTTGTCCGGCATGGGGGTCAGAGTCACGACTCATGACCCAGAGAGGGTGGTTGCAAAAGATAGACCCCAAAGTGTCCACCGTACCAGATGGGGCTGGCGCTTGTGCAAAAGGCGTTCACTTACGAGGCTTTTGCTCCCTGGAGGTAGCAACATGGACCGACTTTAACATGGATCCTCTCGGCTTGAGATCTGTTTTAAGCAAAGTGTTTCACAGAACGTCCAAATCGTACGCCGTTTTCTTTCTCGGATGAAGAACGCTTTGTGGGTGGTTGACGGGGGCATTTTCTTCAGGTCATCCCGGACTGATGTAGAAGGGAGATAGCATGAAGCACGCAAGCCCCATAAGTGTGAGGAAATGGGTCAAATTCTGGAAACCGAGGACAATGGCTTTCGTATGATTACCCTTTATCAACGTACCCAGTGTTCAACCCCTGTTTTCATAGGTAAGGGGAATGACCACGCTTAACCTTCCCAAGGGAAACCACGAGGGCATGGATATTTGCTTCTGCAACATTGCTTAAATTCTGGATGGGTGCATAAAGGGTACACGACTTGAAAACTCGTGGGGACAGGACCCTCTTGTCTCCTGATTCTGCACGGGGGTCGTTTCCTTTAGTTTTCCCTTGAAACCGGCCCAAAACATATCAAAGGCGCACCAGGGGAGTACCGGAAGTGGCGGGAACCTGCAAATGTCCGTTACAGAAGCCACAGCAGCTGTACCAGGGATATGTTTTCTTTTTCTTGTTTTTTGATAAGGGCGTTCCTTCTGTGTGGCTTTGGAGTGTTGAGCATAGGTGTCCTTTTTGGCTGTTTTGGCAGAAACATAGATGGCGATTCCTGGTTTACCTGCTGGTTTAATCATCTACCAGGGAAACCCATCTATTTGCCCTAAAAGGACACCTATGGTGTTGAGTGTTGCCCCGCCCAGCCCCTCTACTTTGTCTTCCATGGCGGCAGCGGGTCCGAGAAGCATCACATCTCCACGGCGCTGGGTAACGGAGCAGCTTGACCAAGGGGGCAATGTGGCTGTGGCTCCAGAGGGAAACCCACCAGTTTTTGGGGGCCCCTGTGACACATACCCTGGTGGACATACATCCCCAACTAAATGGTGTCCACCAAAGGGTCGACAATTGAACTCATACCCACCATTTCTCGGTGGCTCCGGCCATCCGGTTCCTTAGCCTTTTAGCTTTTTGGTGTTTAGTGGTAGTTTCCGTATTTAACCCACCAAGAGTTAGTCAAGCTTTTGGCGGGGGGATCAGAAAACGGGCAGCCCAGTAAAATGGCACCTTGGTATGTGGAGCCAAAGACTAACACCTGCGGTTTGCCCTATCTCTGATTTTTTTTGAGCCACACCCTTGTGATGCCAATGCCCTGTGGCATGTGACCTGGATTTGTGTGTTTGCTTGGTGGCTCCCAGCCGTCCCCCCCTAGCCTTTTTTTGTTTTTTGCTTTTTAGGCTTTGGTGCGGGGGCGGGGGGTCTGTTTAGCCCGCCCACCTAGGACTCCTACTATTGGAGACACCTCTGTGAGGAGCGAAAGCCCCATTGGCCATGTTGTTATGTATCTATAATATATATATATATATATATACTTACGTATATGAATATATGCATGCGTGTTTCTACTGTTTGCCTTAATCGGGATTATAATGCCGCGTATGTAAGCCTTAGTAGCCATGTTGGCAGAACCCAAAGTCAACACGTGAAACCGGCGCCGCTCATGTTGCAACCAGCGGGTTCGCCCGTTTTGCTCTTAGCCACATTCTGTCGAGGTCGGAGGTCAATTTGCCAACGCTGTGTAGAACTGGGCTGGAAGGTGTGCAATGTAAGGGGCTAAATGATTGGAATGGTGTTTGGCGGCGAGTTATTTCTGAACAAGGCAAATAAAGTCAATCGCAAGATCGTGTGAATCATGATTCAGCCCCTTTGAATCGTGTGAGTAGTTTCTCAGCCCCTTAGATCTCCGTTTTTCATGTGCCGCAAGATATGGCCGTGGCTCAAAGACATGTGCCAAAATAGTAATTACCTTGGTACATGGAAACAAAGAATAAAACCTGCGCAACCCTGGCTCTCTAATTAGGAGCCACACCCACATGCTTTGGGGAAACTGGGCGATCCTCAGGTCGTGAAGATGAATGTGGACACGGACACGCAGTGGGCCTACTGGGAAGGCGCAAAGGGGCGAGCCCCGTTCCTGCGTGGTTTCTCGTCGTTTTCCACCACAAAAGGGCACCCCCCCCCCCCCACAAAGCAAAAAAGAAAAAGAAGAACAAAGACATATGAGGTGCGCTCCAAATCAATGAGGCGAGCGCATTTGTTGCTGCCCTGCCTGTTCTCTGTAGTTTTCATGAACCCCCAAACAGGCTTCCATATATGGGTGTGGCAAAACATTAATTATCAGGAGGTGAGCACAGATGTTGCAGCCTTTTTTCTATACTGGGGGTTGGGGGGTACCCATTTTTTCAGCCGCACCCATAAAAGTGCCCCAGTGGACTTGAACAATGCCGTTGTTGTTTGGAGGCGTATAAGATCTTATGTTGGTTGTAAAACCTATCTTAACCGCTAAAACCATTTTGGTAGAACCAAAAGCCAACTAGTCTTGGGCGCTGCTCGAGTGAACACTAAAACAACATGCGCGGAAGACGAGACCTTAAACCCTTTTGGCCTGATTGAAAGCCGTTGTGTTATGGGTTCTCAAATCCACCTGTTCAAAGGCGCATCGTTTTTTTTCTCCCCCACTGCAGCTTTGCCCCCCCCACTAGCGGGTCATTGAAGATGCATGGGGGGGATTTTTTTTGATATACCGGCACTCACTTGCTGCCAGGCAGACCCTTGGCTTTTCTCATGTTTTTTCCCAGCAGGTGACGGTTCCGGATCGCAGTTGCTGGGGATACCATCTGGGCTTCGTTTTTGGTCTCGAATAGGGGACCCCATTTGCTCCCCTTTAAACCCAACCTCAAAAGGGGTACCAGAAAGGAAGACATCCCAAATGCAGCGGCAGAAAGAACAAAATGCCCCCTACTAAATCGCAGGGATTGATCCAAGGCCCATATTGCCAGGTTGTGATTGCGACGCACATGAGCAACGGTCAATATTGTTACCATCATGTACAGCAGAGGGAATGACGCAGGTCTCACACACCAAATTACCATTTGAACATGGTGGTACTCACCAAGATCTCATGACAGTTGGGATAAACATTTGACCAGACAAATCCAAGTTGATTCATCCGCAAGCTTCTCATTTGGTCCCCCCTGTAAAAAGTATTCAAGAGGGCCCATGATTTGAGAAACATCCGTACAAGACCCTCATGGATGGACATAATCCACTTCGCACAGGGATGGATGAGACCCGATTTGAATGGTTGAGAAACCACCTACCAGCTGTTGCCGATCGGCGTGATTTTTGTCCCTTCACAATATGACACCCCATCCCTTTGTAACCTTTTAACGGGAGTTCATTCCCGAAGCGCCTGATTCCCTAAAAAAGCCGGCAAATGTCTTTGAAATTGGGGGACCATGACCCTAAAACGGTTGGCGTCTTTTTCGTGTCGCAAAAACCCAAAGGAGGGGGGGGACACCCCCAACCCAAACGGATCCCCTGGAACCGGATGTCAGATTCGCCAGGTCTTCTGAACTTCTACCGCGCGAAGGAGGGCTACCTGCAGGGCCAGATCGGCAACCCGGAGGGGGAGGCCGGGCCGAGGCGGCGCCGAAGGAAGACGCGAGGTGCGACAGTTCGGCTCAGGTGATTTGTAATCCCGAAATGGGTTGGTTTGGAAAATGGGACCAGAGAACTAAAACCTGGCGGCGGAATTTTGAGCCATACCCGTTTTCCCCCAACCCGACAGGGTCGGATTTTGAGTGACGCCCGAACGATGTGACAAGCCGTGACAGAGCTTGGGAAAGTAGGGGTTGATTCCTTGTCCATGCTTTTCAAGAATCGTTCTGTTCCAAAACCAGGCGTTTTCCCTGGGTTTGTGGAGGTTTTCTAGAAAGAAATTCTGGAAAGAATGGGGAAGGTACCGCTAGAGTGACGGCTGTTTGTGACAGTCCAAAGGCTCCCGCCGGTGCCTGGGCGGATGGCACATGAAACTCGGGTAATCAATTTTGCCACAAAGCAACGGATCGCACACGAGCAAACGGGAGGTTCCACGCACCAGCCTAATTGGTTCTCTTTTGGTTTTCCTTTGCAACCAAAAGGGGTCCCCCAAACAAGGCCAAACAGTGTTCCTCTTGTTTCCTGTGGATGGGCAAAATCCACGCACCACTTGGGGTTTATCCTAGCGTTTATAGGGTTTTATTTATCAACAGTCCACATTTTGTCCATCCGAGATGCTATAGTGGCATTGCTGCTCTACATGGTCGGAATCGGCCCTCAAAGCGCACAAAGCATCCGGGCCGCCCTTCAGCAGAAAGCTCAGAATTCTAAGAAGGTTCCAAGAGCTTCTCCTGGGGGTGGAGGGGCCGTTGCCTTTCCTATTGGCTCTTCACCAATTCTAGCAAGCTTTCAAAAAGCATAATTTCAAAATTTTCTGAGTTCCAGCCGGTGAACTGCACAAGTCCCCTGCAGAGTCTTTTCTTGGAGCGTCCACAAATCCTCATACCTCATCTTTGGAGCATCTGCCTTTGGGTGGGACTACCTTTTGGGGTTGCATGTTCGAATACAGAGTAACTTGTGGAGAGCGGTTTTTTCATACCTCCGGGCAATGGATGTGAACCAAGTCGGACCTGCGCGAACCCTAATTCATTGATGTGCGTAGATGTCGGCAGATTGGTGGTGCCCTTTCTCTTTTCGGAGCGGGTTCCGTTTTAACGACAAGCAGGGGTCCCTATATTTCCCTTGTTGGGGGTCTTAAACATCACTTATTTGGCCCATGAAAGGTGAGTGTCCCTTGGTGGGCGATGTTTTAAGGGGAAATATAGGGAGTCCTGACAAAAGGGTTCCGCGTGCCCTTTGTCCCAACGGCAACTGGGGTTCGACTGAAACCTTGGGCAGGACAAGCCCAACAAGTCCTACTACGATCCCAGGCGGGTGCAGCCTTCGTTTCGCTGGAAGTCTGGGGGTAGTTTCAGGTATGGCTTTGGAGCAGGCTTGCGGGATCACTCGTTTTTTGCCCCCCACTTCTGTAATACAATCGGATCTCCCCCGGGTTGGTCCGGAATGGAGATGCAGCACTCATATCACAGGGCCATGAACTGCCTTACAAGCTTTTACCGGTAGACATGCATACCTGCAAAGCCCAGACCTGCATGAAACTACCCTTTCTAGTGCTACCTTCCCCATTCTGGGATCCTTCTTTCTAGAAAACCTCCCGAAACCCAGGGAAACGGCCGGTCTTCGAAAAGAACGATGGTTGGAAAGAATGGGTAATCAACCCTTTTACCCTTGATCATGTTCCTGGTTCCCCTGCCAGACTCAACTGCCCCTTTTACGCTTTGCTCTTTTCGGATTTCCTCGCTTTTTTTTTCAACCGGCCAAAAGTGGCACCAGCTTTCGCAGGTCCCGTTTGTCCGGCAAACCGACGCGACCGATCCCCAGACGGGAGACTGTGTTCGATTTCAGCCTTAGTCGGAAGCCGAAAGAGACAACCACAAATTTGAAGTCCGAGGGTCATGTGTGTGTGTGTGGGCTGCAGCGAGACACGTCAACTCAGAATATGGGGACCTAAATGGTGGGTTGCCTTTGGTTTCCCTTATCAGACACCCCAAAAAGCGCACCTCTTGCCTCAAAAAGCATTTACATGCCCAGACCCAAAGCCTTCCAAAGACCCAGGTGGACAGGATCCGCAAGAGTTGGGGGTTCTTTCTTAGTACCCAAAACCTTTGAAGGAAGGACGGACCCCTCTAGAGTCCCCAGAAAGGTGTCCTTTCATGCTGGGTTTTAGAGTCACCCCACTCTAGAGTCACCCAGAAAACTTTTTTCCCCCAAACTTTTCCAGAAAAGCGGGTTTTGCCCCAGACCCCTCTAAAGTTACCCAAAACGGGCACGGAAGGAAAAAGAACCCAGCTACACTTACGCATATGGGGTGCAGTAGACAAGTGGCGCAGGGGAAAACCCCCGTTGTCTTCCCGCGAGGAAGTGGGTCCGGGAGTCCGAGACCGCCATGGTGAAGCGGGTCAAGGAGGCCTGCGCGGATCTGTCCAACGCGCCTCGGCGGGCGTGTGGCGTTTTGAGGCCTGCGAGGGGGCGATTTGTTTGGTGTTGGGTCCACGTTTTCCGGACAAAAAAGCAGGAAAAAAAACGACCCCCCCAAAAAAGAAAAGGAGAACAAGTACACAGAAGCATTTGGTGTGTCGTTTTTGGATGCCAGAACCAACCCCCCCAACAGGCACACAGAAGTATTTGGTGGCAGAAATCACCAGAAAAACAGGGGGCTCTTTTAACGCGAGACTGGGGGGAAAGTGGTGTGGCGTTTTCTTTTGCCCTGGAGTCTGGAGTGGTTCCCCTTTGGTTTCGCCTTGAGCAAACCCATCGATAGGCAAGGAATGAGTCAGAACCCCGCACAGAACCATCCAACTGGTTTCCTTTGAAGGGTTCCCTCGGTTTATTCGCAAGAAGCTTTGGGGCTAGTCCTTTGCGATTGTTTGCCTTCAAGTGCAACCTTCTGAGGCAACGGCACCAGTTCTTAGACCTGAAAGCAAGCTCTTTTTAAGCGAAACTACAGAGAACCTACCTTTCGGGATTCCCCTCTTGAGACTATCCCTGTCGCTTAGTGAGCGGCAGGTTACTTGGGGGGGTGGGGGAGTCGTGAATCCCTTATGCTAAGAGCAATACGTTACCCTGGTGGAAGCCCAATGTAACCCACCTGGGGACTTGTGACCGTAAACACGGTACCTGAGTTGTTACCAGGGTTACCAGCCACTAAGCTCAGTCGCTCGGTCTCTGGATTGTGAGGTTAGGGATCTATGGGTGCATTTGGCACATGTTTGGAGCGCCACTGATTTGCGGTGCCGGCTTTGGGTCTACAATTTTCCTCAAGCTCACACATGTACATCATACAAAAAGCAGACATATATTTATATACATATACTTCCTCCAGATACTCGCTGTTGTTCAGCTTGTCACCCCAAACCATTCAAAGGAAGTATTTTGTATAGAAAACTCGGTTGTCCAAATACGTGGTTGTTTCAAAAGCTGGTATTTGGAGCATGGGTCCGGGTGTGTGTGTGTGTGTGTGTGTGTGTGTGTGGGTGTGCGTGTGCGTGTGCGTGTGTGCGTGTGCGTGTGCGTGTGCGTGTGCGTGTGCGTGTGCGTGTGCGTGTGCGTGTGCTTGTGCGTGTGCGTGTGCGTGTGCGTGTGCGTGTGCGTGTGCGTGTGCGTGCGCGCGCGCGCGCGCGTGCGCGTGCGTGCGTGCGTGCGTGCGTGCGTGCGTGCGTGCGTGCGTGCGTGCGTGCGTGCGTGCGTGTGCGTGCGTGCGTGCGTGCGTGCGTGCGTGCGTGCGTGCGTGCGTGCGTGCGTGCGTGCGTGCGTGCGTGCGTGCGTGCGTGCGTGCGTGCGTGCGTGCGTGTGTGTGTGTGTGTGTGTGTGTGTGTGTGTGTGTGTGTGTGTGTGTGCGTGCGTGCGTGCGTGCGTGCGTGCGTGCGTGGGTGTGTGTGTGTGTGTGTGTGTGTGTGTGTGCGTGCGTGCTATTGAGCAATAATGATAATCATAGCAAAAATAGTAAGTAAGCACAATAAGTATAATCAGGACTTAGTATTGTGATTACTAGTATTGTTACTGTAATAATTTCTTGTGTTTATTCTTCATTGTCTTCCTCTTCGTTTTCTTCTTATTATTGTTAGTATTCTGGTTCTTCCCATTGTTTGCGTGCATGAACATGCATCACATACATAAACATATACATAATATACATACGCACATACCTGCAACACATGCCGCATGCTGCGCTTCTGCGCGCAAAGTCGCCTTCTGAGGTTTGAGCCAAGCAGAGGGACCGAGCGGGGTGGGAGTCTCCGCTGAAGACTTCGCGGTCTCAGAAAATTGAGGGTCTTCGGTTCTGGTGAAAATTACAACCAGCAGGGCAGGTGTGAAACATTTTGGGTGCCTATCTTTGACCCCCACACTTCCGGTGGTTTGGTTTCCTTTTGGTTACCCAAAAGACGGGACCCACAAAATTGAGAAATACACATGTTAGGATCCATCTGCGGGTTCCGCAAAACGGTGGACCCCCATTTGGTGGGTATTCAAAGGTACACCACAAGGACACCAACAGTTTTGCGGGATCCCTATTTTGAGAAAACTCCGCATATGTTGTATGTTCATTTACCAAATCTGGGCGTATCTTAGCGAAAATTCCCCCAGAAGAAGGCTCCTTTCTTTGGGGTGTTATCTGATTTTTTTCCGGTTGTTGAATTCATTCTTACCACTCGCCGAAGTGTAGATATATTATATATACACATATTCGGGTTGCCTGACTATGAAACAAAATCAGGCCACATTATGTGTTGGTGTCTTGACTTCTGGTTTTGTTATCCCCTGTTTTGTTTTTTGGGGGGTGTTCCCCTCCAAGAGTGATGACTTCCCACTAAAAACCATGGACACCCCCATAGTACTGAACAGGGGCTTATTCATCCGGGGTCAGGCCAACATCGCCACAGGAACATCGCAAGAGTCGTGGCTTCGGCAAGGCGCTCGGTGAAGAACATGTCGACTGACCGAGCCACAACATGGCGCGTCAAAACCCTGGTACCCCCCCAGAATCTCTTTTCGCACAAAAGGGGGCGGATACCAAAACAGGGTGTCTGTCGTTTTGACCCACGCCCATATGGTTAATGGGAACCAGCAGGCAAACCACTATTTGTGGGGTCTTGCAACCAAAAGACCCACCCGTTTGCTTGAGCGCGTGGTTGCGCATGGCGGATGCCGCCGTCGGCCTCATATGTCTATGATTTTTAATGGGTAACCCTCGGAAAAGTGGAAAGTGGTTGGTGGACACAACTCCACACCGAATTTGATGTCCACCAAAGGGTCCCTATTTTGTCCATTCCTACCCAAATGTCCCCAAAAACCAGTCGTTGCAAACACTGTATCAGGGCTGTGGGAATATGTGGGAATTAGGTTTCGAACCACTTCTGCGATATTTCGTGGAACCATTAAGCCCCGTCAAATGGAATTTAGTAGTTGAACATTTCGGTGGTCCGGTATCACAAGTGACCCTGTCCAAAGGAAGTTTTTCAGGTGCAGTTCGATCTAGTTGCAAAGTGGATAGCTACCACGAAAGCAGGTAACCAGAGAGCTTACCTCTAGGTTTCTCTTCAAGTCGGTACCCTGGTTACTTGCTGTAGGGCCCTGCCGGGTTCTTTCGGGTCCCGGCAAATCAAAGGAGTGGCGCGTGGTTTTCCATGCTGCTCAGGGAGGATCACATGGGCCAGAATCAATATATGTATATACATACTGTACGCATCATCTATTTGTTTTTTTGGGGAGAATGAATCCCTGGATTAATTCGTCCCAGGTCAACATGATATACCTCCTTTTTGGGGGGTCCTCAGCGGCATTGCACCAGGAGTCCTCGGTGAGGCGCAACTGACTGGCCACCCTTAGAGGCGAAGGGCGAAGGCGGAGGGCAAAGTCCCAGTCCAAATGAACAGAACCTGACCGGTTCTGCACTGTTCTGATGATTTTCTGGTTTGGTTCCTGTCCATGCTTTTCAACCATCGTTCTTTCCCGGTGCTTTGTGTTTTGCTGGGCTCTTGTACACATGCGACCGTGTTGGCAAATGACAGTTTCCATTCTTCTTGAAGCAGGTTCCTGCCAACATTGCAAATTGCCATGGTGCAAGTGCAACAGAGAGTCATAGTTTGACCATGGCTTATATTAGGGCTGTACGGGGTTGCACCCCTGGATCCCTGGGTAGACTTTCTTAACTTGGTTTCACCTGCAGTTTTTGTTTGCGGTCGCCTTACCCTGCGCTTCTCGCTGGCAGCTTTTAAGAAGCTTTCTCCCATCAGCCGAGTCAGCTGCTGTGTGCACCGCCCTGAAGCCGCGAGACTTGCAGACGGCAGCTGGCAATCAGCTCTGGACACTGACGTTCCGCTTCCAATCCCCAGTGGATCCACCGGGATATTTTTGGGACACATATAAACCCCCCGCAGCCAAAAGAAGCATCCAACTGGTGGTTGCCGATGTGTCATGTGAACAGTCTGAGTGGTGTGATGTCTAAAGTGAACTTTGAGTTCTTCCATGGCTCGGAACGCCTTCAAGAAAGGCTGGGCATCAAGTCCATGGACATGATGTCCACGTCCCCAATTCAACCTCCTACTGTGGATGGAAGAATTCCATTTCGCACCACCTTTGAAACCATGGTTGAAACCATTTGTTGTTGGTATTTACAAGGGAATCATCAGAAACCAGGGTTTCTTAGCTGGTGCAGGATTTCGTCCATCCACAGTATTAATCCACCTTTATCCTGCCACATTTTTGTGATAGAAGTCACCGAAAGAGGCCGTAGCATTCAATGCTTGGGGGTTTGTAGAGGCCCCTGTCAACTTGTATGACCCAAAGGCCTGTTGTTTATGCCCAACAAGGAGGAACAAACACAATAGAAACTAAGTTGGCGAGGGGCTGGCCTTCAAGCTTTGTGGTAGATATCTTCATCCTTTTCTCGAGTTCCTGGACTGAAACAACCTTTTACTATTTTAGTGGTAGATAACAAGCTTGGACGTTTTTGGGCCAATTCACTCAGGAAGTGAGTCATGGTCCGCGACAGTTATTTGTTTGGCAGGTCAGCCGGATATGAACACCTACGGGGTACTCCTACTAGCACACTGTTTTTGTGATCCTCTGGGCGGAGCATAGGTCGATCTGATGCCTTTCAGACGTCACAAATCGGGATTCAGCGCTGCGCTGGGGTCGATCGAATCCGCATTTTTTGTTTGGGGGAGCGACAGTTGCGTGTCAGTAGATCTGTTGGACCCTTTTGAGGGGACTACGCTGAATTGACTGGTACCTCAATGACGCATGAAATCAGAGGGTCTAATCTTGCACGTCTGCAAGAGTCATGCAACGCTCGTTGACCCACGGACCCGCAGACTTGTGATAAAGCCATACCCCCTACGCCAAGGGCTTCGAAAGGCATCGGTCGCTCCGAAGGCTTGGAATTTTCTGTTTGCGCAGTCAAGGGGCGGGGTGGGGCGAATTGGCTTTGAGGCCACGTGTGCTGCACTTGCTGTTATTTTTACGGGCAACTTGGAGCTTGAAGCGGTTTGAAGAAGTTGAAGTCACTTGGCCCCACCTTGCTCACAAGGCGCGTGTGCCATCAATTGCCTGAAGCTACCATGGTTACTTGGCGGCTGAAGCGGCAGGCATCTGACAAGAACAGGAAAAGCGATGGCAATTTGCCCAGCAGAGTCAAATCCAAACCCAGGTAGCAGCGGAACATATTGGATCCGAGTATCTAGATGGTAACCAGCCATTTTCCTTTTAGACTAAAGGCTGGCTCTCTTGGTTAACAACTATACAGGTAGATGGAATCTCTGGGGAAGGCCAGATGGTCCATTCCAAAAGTGCAGCTTCTTGATTTCTACATGGCCCTGGGTAGACTCCTTTACCACCTGATGACGTCCCTCCCCCCCTTGTTTTTCTCTGAGGCTCCAAAAGGAACCCTACAGAACCTGAACTGGGTCCCCCAGTAGTGCCCTTTTACCCCCTTTTTTTGGGGCAGGGTTCCCCTACTAACATCTTATTTTTGTTAACCTCTCTAGTGGAGGACCTAGTAAACCTTAAGGAACCCTAAGAAACCCTCCACCACCCAGCTGGTAGCTACCCTTTAGGGACTCCATCACTTGCCCAGCGGAAGTGCTCGCTCCGGACCTCAGGCCAAAAGGTTGGAGTGATATCCGCTGCCAGGGGACAACCATTTTCTACCCGTGGCTTTTTGAGCACCTGTTGGAAAGGTCAATTGGTTTGGTGAAGAATGTGAGCTTCCATTTGGTGAGGTCAGTTGGCTTGGTGGAAGCTACGTGAGTTTCCATTTGGTGATTTGTGATGTTTGCCCTCTCCACATTGATTCCATGGAAGCTCCCAGAACCCCTCGAAGACTTGGTGCCATTTGGAGTGGCCTTCTGAGAGCTTCCATGTCGATCTGAGGGGGAAGGGCCAAATAGGTCTGGGAGCCTTACCTCACAGGCCGCAGGGATTCGTCCATACGCTGATGGGCCAGAAGTGGCTGGCATCCCGACACTATGGCAGTGATGATGGCTTAAACTAATGGTTCATGCGAGGGATTCAGATACCTTGGTGGTGTTTAAGTGTTTTAGGGTTTGGTGGGTTTTCGTTTAACCCACGAAAAGCTATAAACTTTTAGCCAGGGGATCTGAGGACAGCCCAGACACAGACATGCATTCAGCCCTGGCCAAGTTGCGCAACCTGGGGCCGGCATTCGCCTTCAGGTGCTACATGACACTCACCGGCGCCATCCACTTGAACTACGGAGGCGCGCCGTCCTTTCTCGGCCACTTAAATCTCCCAATGATGGTTGTCAGCGGGGCCCCCCCAGGCCCAATGGGGGCCAAGGCCTTAACCCTTTTCGGGGTTGGTGGTCAGCGGGACGCCAGCAGTCAACCGCCGAATCTGAGCCCCCAAGAACCAGAACCTCCAAGGGCGGACTGGGGTTTCCTTGTAGTTGGAATCCATCCCCTTTTGGTCCTAACCAAAGACCCCAACAGAAGTCAGTCGGGGAAACCCCCACGGAAGGGTGTCGCTGACCCTCGGTGAATCCGAGGTACCACTCTTAGGCAGGCCGCGTTATCAGCTTGCCGTTTGGTGGTTCTGATTGGTTTGGATTTGAACCCATGGCTGTTGTGGGGAAGTGGGGAATCGCCGGGGAGAGCACCTGCAATAGGATGACACTTGCAGAGCTAGGTGGTTTGGATCAGAGAATCAGAACCTGGTGGTTTTTTCGGGCTGGTCGGTAACTCCGAACCTATCAAAATCTACCTGCCAAACAATCCCTATGTCATGGTGGTGACTGGGCGTGCCTTCGTTGGGTGAAACCCTTCAAATGAAGCGCGTCCCAAAAGGTGGGTGCCCTTTTTACCCCCCCCCTCCCCCGTACTGTTTTTGGAGCTTGGGTGCTTGTCGATCTGGCGGGACGTGCACCATGAACCAAAATGCAGCAAGGGGCCTGAAACGAGGTTTGGTGCCGACTTGGCTTCGTTGGCTTACCCCAGTTGCCCAGCAGCGCCCTGTTGTCCTTTTTTGTGGGAAGGGTTCCCCTTTGAACTAAAAACAGGAGGTCCTCTGGCGAACACATTGCCATCGATGGGACCCAGCTGATGCACCTGTCTTGTTGGAAGGCATGGTTCCTAGCACACGGTCATCTGAGTTACAATGAAAACCTTGCGGCCCGCCCATTCTTGACTGCTGCTATTGGGTTGGATCTTTAGACTTTAACTTTTGGGGAAGTCAAGGGGTTTTCCCCTAAGCCCAAAAGTTAAAAACTGTTTGCCGGGGGGTCAATAGCAACCGAGCATCTTTGGGATGAACGCAACGAAAATCGAGATGAGCCAATCCTCGGCCCTGGTCAGAAGTTGCGCCGGCCGCCTTACCGGCAAAGGCGCGCCGGCTGGCCCGGCGGGCACCGGGAAGACCGAGACCACCAAGGAGCGATGCCCGGACGTCCGGGAAAGACGGTTGTGGCATGAACTTCAACCCTGTAGGGACGATGGGCCATGAAGGAACAGATTCATAGTCGAGCCAGGACCCGACTTCAATACAAGGAGTTTGAACCATGGCTGAGTATGAATTTCACTTGGGGACGGTGTGGACATCAGAATTTGGTAGGGGGTTCATGCAACCAACCACTTGTGCGGGCAACCCCGTGAAAATCACAGCCTTTCGGGCCTCTTGCCCAAACCGACCCCCAACTTCCTTTAGTCAAGGCCAGTCAAGTTCAGCCGCTGTTTCTGGCGCCGCTCGGCAGGTGTCCGAGATGTGAAGCCCCTGTTGGATGTCGAAGCCTAATCCCTTGCTGCACACAAAGCACGGCTTTGGGTTCCCTCGAGGAACGACTTGCACGCAGGACTTGGGGAAGGCGCTAGCGGTACCCGTGATCGTCTTCAACTGCTCAGATGGCCCGGCGCTCGAAAGTTACCCCGGGCCCATTTGTGAGCGAGGGCGCGAGGAGGGGATCTAGATGCGTCCGAGGCATGCAGTATCCCATGCTCCTTTGGGTTTTGAAGGCTGGTTTTTGTCGGTCCAGCAGGCAAGCGGGATTAGACACATCCCAATCCCCCCCAAATATGAGGTTCAGCCCAAGCAAAGTATCTTTGATCTTTACAATCAAATGGCTGTCCCTCAAGGAACTAGTGCCAAAAAGGCACACTGGTAAATGATTTGAAGCAAAGACTAAAGCCAGCGGTTTGCCCTAGCTCATAAATTTGAGCCACGCCCAAATCTGAGAAGAAGCTTTGTATTTGATCCCCGCCGAAACCTGGTTCCTCAGTTGCAACCAAATCGAATCGACAAAATCCCTTGATGCTTAGGTTTGGATTACAAGATCATGGGCCGGTTCTTCAGCGGACTCGCACAGGCGGGTCTGAACGTGTGCACCTTTCCGAACAGTGGCTCGCTGGTTTGGACGTGTTACACGCCTCCTTTTTCTTTCAGAGTTCTTGTGCTTTTTGGCCAGTGTTTTGGGTTGCAACACCCGTTTTTTCAAGAGGGGCTTCACATGGAACCCACACAGAAGGTGTTAGGCTGCCATGGTGCTGTGAACTTCGGAGGAAATCCGAATCAGAGAAATCCTTCTAAACTGAATGATTTGCATGCTACAGGCAAAACCTTGCCTGAGTAGTATATTCTTGCGGAGGAATCCGAAGTTCATGTTACAGGCAACCCTCGTGTTTCTTGTTTCAGACCTGTGACTTGCAACTTTGCAGTCGGCTCATGGGTGGGCACATGTGGAACCTCCAAAATCGAAAAATCAAAATGGAGCCTGGTTTTGCTTTGCCCCTTGAGCGCCCCAAAAGGGTAAGGCCCAAAAAATGGAATGGGGTATATACTTCAAAACCAAACTAAGTCAAGGGAAAGTCATTTGTGGTTCTCAACGGCAATAAATCCGTCAAACCTGTTGATGGCGATTGAAGATGTGATTTTCCAGATGCCTTCATGCTTTCTCCGAGACTGGTCAAGTCATAAAGGGGCCTATCAAGAAGCCAAGTGATTCCATTTACCTGTATAGCAGGAAACCAAGGGAGCCCTTGAAAACCAAACGGACAAATGTGAGGTTTGCCTGCCGATCGCTGCGGATTTTGCAACCATCCACAGGGCTGCAAACATTTTTTTCCCCTGGTTTCAATCACGTTCAACATCTTGGTCCAATCCATTGTAGGTCCGAGTTTCCCTGGCTGCCGAGTTTTTGGGTAAAGAATGCGATGGCTCGCTCGAAGTCTCCTTGAGGCGGGCGCCTGGGCCTGCTTCGACGAGTTCAATCGGATCCAGGTGGAGGTACTGAGCGCCCCTCGGCGAATCCTCAGGGTGTGACCCGATTCGGGCCAAGGATTTGGACCCAGTGCTTCAAAAGGGATTTCAGAAACACCGGACAAAAAGGGGATCTAAGAAATGCACAGGAACAACTCGTTGAGATTTGTTGCGATCCGTGCACTTCCGCGCTTAGCTGACGCCCTGAATAGAGATTAGTTCGGTTGCACGGGGGCCCAAGAGCCGGTTTGTCCGATTTGCGCTGTCTTCGCTTGGCGTGTCGCAGTTGGCTTGGTCTTGTTTGCTGTAAAGCAAGACTCATGACCCCTCTGCAGACCGGGCCCTCCAATGGAGAACCCCTCCAGGGGCCTCGCACACAAGCATGTTTGAAGATTTAATGTCAACGAAACCACGAAGGAGCGAATAATTGTTTGGTTTTACCAGACCTACTCGTTTGGACCAGCTCCTTTGAACCTCAAGCAAGACTTCCTTGAGGGTTTCCAACGTACTGAGGCCCCGGTTTTTATCGGTCTCTCTAGGAGTTCTGCTGTGTAATGTGATTTGTCCATATTTGCAAGACTTGCATTGGAAGAGGGGTGAAATTCATGGAGCCTACCAAAAGGACGGGTTTGGGGATCCTACGGTAGGGCCCTGCCTGTCTTCATGTTCAAACATGTGTCAACGACAAATCCGTGCACTCACCATCACCGACCTTGGTGAAGATATGCCCTACTTGGAATTGTGGAAGGAATTCTGTGGCCTGGAATTGGGTTGACTTGCTTGCCCGAAGCTAAACTTTAGATAATGACATTAGGATTCATCTTAAACAGCCAGACTTGGCTTTCCTTTTTGACTGGTTGCCTTCCAGTGAGTAAAAAAAGTACTTGTTGAAGCAGCTGTTGATTCATATGTTCTTTTAGTCTGGCTTTGAGTAGTGGCGGCGATGCTAATGATGAGGATGGCAATTTTTCCTCATCCCTTCCTTCCCCACAAGCCACCTGCAGTACATCTTTCCTTGGGACCTAACAAATCCCGAGGTGATCGCACAGCAGATGCTCACAGTGACCCACGCCATCCGCGCACGCAAGGAGTCACGAAGATCTGAGGCGGCCAAAATCGGGGGACCAAAAGATCTAAAAATCGACTTTCTTGGGCCCATCATCTCAGGAAGTGAGTGTACCTAAAAGTTGAGGAGATCCTTTAGGTTTCCCCTTTGAACGAAGGTGAACAGGGTACCCGTGACAAACTCACGTTCCCGTTGTACCCTTCACAACTCGCATTGCTCTGCGCCAGCGGTGCCTTTTTTTAGAGGGGTTTCTTTTCAAGACCAATACCAAACTCACTCGCCCAATCCGAATCAACCTGAAATGACCTTTTGGCTTCCCCCCTTTTTTCCAGTTTTCGTGGTGATCACCTTTTATGTTGGTGGGTCCAGACTGGGCAATTGAGAAAAAGCCCAGGTGCCAGTTCTTCACAGAATCCTCGAATGACCAGAGCCCAAAGTTGCTTTCAACAGAGCCTAGGCGCAGCTCCGCACCTCCAAACCACCGACTCAGCTCCAAACCCCCGATTTGGGGCAAGGCGACCATTTGCTGAAATGAATATGTCCATTTTTTTGTTGGTGTCAAAGGGAGTCTGTCACCTGCAAATGGATGGTCAAACACTCAGTTTCGCTGAGGGTTGTTAGGGATGGTGATTTCTGAAAGAAAAGCAGTGTGCTTTCAGCGATGCTCAGATATCGACGGATCCAGCTAAATTGCCAATCTTTTCAGCGGAACAGGTGGCTTTGTCCTTTGGGCTTCAATAGTGTGGGGACCTTTCGGTGGTTCGTCTAAGACAACCTTTCGGAAAGCATATGGGTGTGCGATTTTGTTGATGATGTTTTTAGGGTTACTTTTGAAAGGGAGGCCAAGAGGCAAGCATCCTTTTGGACGGACAACCCCAAATTGTCCCACATGGGTTCTCAAAACCAGGGGTTCCCTCACAAAATGAGTGGTGTTCCTAAAAGTGTCCCTTTCAAACGGTCCAAAATCCCAAAGGGGACGTTCCCCCAAATCCTTGGTGCCCCTAAAAGTTTCCCCTTTTAGACGTCTAAAAGCCAAAAGGGGACGCTCCCCCAAAAGACGGGCAACAAACACCGGCCGGATCTCGCGTGGTGTCGCAGTCGCGGCAAAAGAGGAGACCTTCGAGTTCGTGGGCCGCGAGATTCCGCTGAACCCCCGCTTCGGGGTCAGGAAGCCCAGCGCGCGGAACGCGAAGATCTCGGTCCCGTGTGAGGTAAGTGTTGCCGGCCCCACACACTGTTCGGGCCTTCCAAAGGACGCAGAAAAAACAAAACGCACAAAATCAACACTTTGGGTGTGAATATTTTTTTAAAAGAAAAAAAACAAAAACAACTGGAGGAGATGTTCCCTCTTCAAGATGGCCAACTGAAAAGAGAGGGGTTTGGTGTTCACACTTATGGCTGTGGGTCAAAACCACTGGATTGGGATGTTCACTGGGGGTACGGGATTTTGACCCATGGCCATATGGAGTTTGCAACGATCTTCCACATTTAACACTGCCTGGAGACGATTTGGGCGAATCCGTGAACCCAGAAATCCATGTCCCCCAAGGGCATTCCCCCCCTATCGAAAGAATGGCCTGCCCATAGATGATTGATGAAGCTCCTGAATGGCGTAAGCATTATTTTTCCACACATTGTTTTCATGGTGATTTTTGACTACCCTCCCACCAATTCGCATGGAACCTCGCAGGGTGTGTCCTGGAAGGCAATTTTGCTTTTTAGGGGACCCCCAAAGAAGGGTAGTCGAGTGAATCTTGAAACCGTGGCCACAGCCGCATGAGTTCGGGTTTCTGCGTTTCGTCAAGGGCATCCGGCCAAACTTGACCAAGCCACTGTCTCTAATTCCAAACAAATGTGTAACATGTTGGGTGGACGAAATATTGAACAAAGCCAAACCATGTTTTGTTTGTTGTACCCCAGATGTGGGCCAAGGTAGTGACCGTAGGTGACCTTTCGGAAGCATAGTTGGCCCTGGTCAATGGAATACCAGTGCCATCTATGTCTAACCTATGACTGGCCTAAAAAGGACACCTATGATCATGACACGGGCAGAGTCCCTTGAGTCTGCGCTATTTTGCGCTCCCGATGGTGAGCCTCATCGCACGTCCCAGCAGCTTTGGTTTTGGGACAACAAGGGAAGGCGTGAGAATGAGTAGGGGCGAACCTGATATATTGGCAGACGCCGGTGCTTCCTCTGTTGCGGTGGGATGTGGTGCCCTTTGGGGGTCAACCCAATTTTGAACGATTAAATTATGGAGGTTTGCTTAAATTTGGGCCCCCTGTCAGATTATTTTGAATGGGAAGCCAACAAGTCCTATTCTGGGACGCGTCCTTCCCAATACGCCAACACCGGCATGTTGCCATTGAAAATTCCACCATTTTTTAGGGGCTTCCTTTCAGAATTTGAGGCGGTTGCAAAGTTGGAGTGAACTGCCATACCCTGGCCCCTTCAAAGGGGAACCCCAGTTGCCACATGGAGCCCAAATGCTACTCTCCGAATGTGTGCTAGATCGTCACTCAGTTTTGGTGTTCAACAGGGCGCATTGCCCAACCCCAACCCCTTTTAACAGCCCGTTTTTAAGAGGAGGCATTGCCCAACCCCGCCCTCAGGAAGCCGGAGCCGAGCCCGAAGCAAAGCCAGCGTCAGGTCTTCATTACCATGAACCCCGGCTATGCCGGACGTGCTGAACTGCCGGACCGTTGGGCTGGCTGGCTGGCTGGCTGGCTGGTTGGTGGGTCGGTCGGTCGGTCGGTCGGTCGGTCGGTCGGTTGGTTGGTTGGTTGCTGGGTTGCTGGGTTGCTGGGTTGCTGGGTTGCTGGGTTGCTGGGTGGGTGGTTGGGTTGTTGGGTTGCTGGGTTGCTGGGTTGGTTGATGGTTGCTTGGTTGCTTGGTTGCTTGGTTGGTCATGGTTGGTTGGTTGGTTTGGTTTGGTTTGGTTTGGTTTGGCGTGGTTTGGTTTGGTTGGTTGGGTTGTTTGGTTGGCTGGTTAGTTGGTCGGTCGGTCGGTCGGTCGGTCGGTCGGTTGGTTGGTTGGTGGGTTGGTCATGGCTAGAGAGAGAAAGAGGCAAAAAGAGAAAACAACCAAACAGACAAACACAGAGGATCAAGAGAAAGAAGAGAAACACAACATCGAGAAAGCTGAACGAGAAAGACAGAAACAGATAAAGACAACTATCATGTTTGAAACTTCTCCCCGGCTTTGCCGGCTCTTCTGGTACATTTTTTGTGCTTTTACATAGCTCAAGACTACATGACACCAGTCAAGGAGACAGGCAGTAGAGGCAATCACTTTAACAGATTCAATGGCAGTTCTGAAGGTTGCTGTCACCCCAAGGAGTCTCGTATGGCTTTTCAGCCCGTCCTCACGTGCGGCCTCGGGACTGGGGGTTCCTCCACACGCGGACCTCAAGTGGGGAGACTTCTCATGTTCCCATTCACATAGAGCTCGGCGAAAACACAAGTCCCTGTGTTGTGCACCAAATTCCACGGCACAACATGAAAGCTATGTTTCCTGAGGGTTCAAAACCATTTGCTTGACAGTTTGTTGTTTTGTTTTGATTTTGAAGGGACTAGACAACTACTGGATATATTTTCTCATTTCTTCCAGGGCAAATGGAAGGTTTATTTTGAGGGGGTTGACCCTCAGAATTCCAATAATGTAATAATGTTGACTTCGGGTTTCAACGAGGAGGACCCGAGGACCCTAGAATACATTTCCTTACTACATGAGGAACCACCCTGATTAGTACGGTCCTCCGGCGCAATCCGAGGTTGAGATTGGCTACAGTCCCTGGTCGGGTGAAGAATGAATGCCACGCTCCAGTTTTCCTTTAAAACCACCAAACAAACAGGGGGCTCCTTAACAAGACAGACCCATACGTGTCTTCTTTGGAGTTCACCTTCGGTTTTCAAGGGAAACCCAAAAGGACGTGCCCAGGACAACCTCAAATCGCTCTTCCGGCCAGTGGCGATGATGGCCCCGTGCTGAGACGGCTGCTGAGACTCGCCGCCCAGTTTGTGGACACTGCTCCCCTGCAGGGAAGCATGGAACCCGAAACCACCCTCATGGTTGGAGTAACAAATTTCCTTTTGAGCAGCGTTTTACCTTCCATGCCATATTGCAAGGGGGTGATACGTCTTGTGACGATGTTTCTAGCTGGAAAGCCAGACGTTCGGGCTTTTTGTTTGCCGACCCACTGAAGTGAGTTTGGCCCCAAAATAGGATTGTGCAACATGCGCTTCCAGATCTGGATGCCTGTCTCAAAACACCAGGGGCACCACAAATTTGCAACACTGCGGGGCCTCCTTTTTTGGTTTGTTTTGATTTTAACAGACATACTCGCCATGTGAATTCGGATGCGGCCTTGCGGCAATCTCGCGCCTGTGCACGGTTTCGCTTGTCAGGAAATGACCTGTTGTTCTAAGGGTTGATTCCCCATTCTGTTCAATCATATTTCTTTTCGAAAACCGGCCGTTTCCCTGGGATTCGGGAGGTTTTCTAGAAAGAAGGATCCCAGAACTAGAGTTGTAGGCGGTTCCTTTGACAAGAATGACCTCCGGAGTAATCCGAAGATAACATGAGCCTTCGGCTGGGTTGTTGAATAGCCAGCCGAAGCAAGTTCTTATGGTTTCCCTTGTTGTCGTCGGAGTGCGGATTTCGAGCAGCCCAGCGAAGGAAGCGACAAATCGGGTTCCGGACTCCCCCGAACGCCCCCCCCCCCCCCCCAAAACATTGCCTGTTTTCGGTTGCTCTGGTGTCGCTTAAAGCCAAGAAACCTAACCTTTTGGCCTTTTGTGGAAGGCAACCACTGGCTTCAAGTCTACGTTGTGGTCAAAGCATGAAACCCGCCCAGGGGGCAATTTCCGGAAACGAGCAAATGCCAGGGTTTACCGGTGGTTCAATAAATTACCAGGGCCATCTATTTTCCCAAAAAGGACACCTATGTTCAGTCGCCTCCTCTCATTCTTTGCTCACAGCTGCAAAGGCGTTAGGGGTCCCTTGGGGACGCGCTTCTACCATGATCCACTGCCGATGCGAAATTCGCCCAAAACCCGAAAAGGGCCCTTTGATCAAAAGGAGATTGGAGGCTTTTGTGTGGAGTTTGACCTCAATTTGCGGGCGATTGTGTTTGCTTCCCCCCTGAACGTATGGAATTGAATTCGTCGAGGCGTGCCAAACTGGAATCGTCAGTTGGGGCCCGAACATGTGACTGCGGTTGTAAGAGTGCTCCGAGACTTCAACAGATGACCAACACACAAGGGGAGAACATCGTTTCCCCTTGGGGACCAAATTTCTAGCCTTGTGCCGGCCTTTAAAGCAAGCCCCCCCTTGAAGTTGATGACCAAGCTGAAGCTATCAGAGTGTCGCATGCATTTGCTGAGGTTCCAGACTACTGCCTCATTGCAGAGATCATCCTCTACTCAGAGGCGACTTGTTGGCTCTTGGCTGGGTGGGGTTTCGTTTCAAGGGCGTTGCCAGGTAAGGTATGGGTGTTGGAGGTATGGATGCTTTACCACCAAAGCTTCTAAGGAATGTGTGGGCGGTATGAACCTCCATGTCTCCGCAACCCCTCTCCCTGCAATTCTGTTGAACCTGGCCAAAAACAGTCCAGGTTACTTAGGCACAGGCTGGTGGGGAGTCCCCTGGACATGTTCTTTAACAAAAGCCGCCGGTTGCGCAGGGCTTCGGGGAAGCTACTGGCCTGGCGCGGAAGATGGTGAACCTCTACAGCCTCTCCAGCGAGCAGCTGTCCAAGCAGGACTCCGGAACCTCTCACTCCGGCGGTCGCGGAGAAATGCGCCAGCTTGTTGAGACATCATATGCGTGGTCTGTATAGTTGGGGTTTCCATGGCGAATGCCTCGTACTGTTTGTCGGTTGTCATTACATTAAAACCCCACCCCAAAACAAAAGCGTTTATTTGAAATTGGAGCACGGGAGTTTTGCGATGAAATGGGGACCAGGCTCCTTCAAAAAGAAAGTTGGCTATTTCTTGGTGCAGTTTCTTGTTGTCCCCGGGACGGGGGACTTTCAGCAGTGATTTTGTTGCTTGCTGAGCAGAGCCGGGCACTGCGGTCATCCCTGAGGTCAGTCCAGTTCCGTCGAATCGTTCAAACACAGGTCGAGGTTTGGGGGCCCTGTGCTGCACAAGCCGGAGTTTGGGTAAAGGGGCATGTCTTTCTTGAGGGTCACCTTTGTGGGGTTGTTTTCAACCGGGTCCCTTTTGATCATTTTGATTGTCCTCAAAACAGCTTTGGGGGTGGTTTCCAGTACCGACATTTAGAATTTTGAGGATGTCAGTCTAGATGGCCCGGGGGAAACCAAAAGGGTCGCACCTGCGACCCCTCAATCCCCGAGTTGGACTTTAGTCCTGTTTGGGAAGATCATTTGGGGTTGTCTTCTGTCTTTTTTTTGAGCGTACCCATTTGTTTGAAGGGAAACCAAAAGGGACGACACCCATTCTTGGATCATGGACTCCTGTGCTCATGCATAATTGAAGTAGCCCCCATGCATAATTGAAGTAGCCCCCCCCCTCATAGCCTCCTTGATAAGCATTCCATTGGAGGGGTCCCCTAAAATGTATGTCGCATGGCCGTTCGGCCACCGCTCTCTTTTTTTTTGGTGTCACTTCCGGGCAGGGGTCTCCAAAAATTCAGCACGCCGTTCGGCCGGCCGTTTCTTTTTTGGGTCACCTCGGGCGGCCGGGGACTGCGACCTTTTCTTTTTCGGGGTCCCCCCAAAAACAGAAGCACCCATGATGTATCGTTCGGGCGCCGGGTTTTTTGGGTCACCGAAGTGACCTCCGCCAGGACCACTACGACTTCGGGATGCGCGCCGTGAAGTCGGTGCTGGTCATGGCGGGGCAGCTGAAGCGGAAGTTCCCGGAGCTCTCGGAGGCCGCTCGAGCGGCCGCGTCCTGGGCGGGGGGTTGGTGCGGCTGGGCATGGGCTTCCTGCATTTGCTCAAGACATATATATATATATATATACATAGATAATCATTTAGTTATTTTCCCTTCTTGGTTTTTAAAAGGAGTTCATCACGACTGGACATATTTTCTCATTTTTGCTTGGGGCCTTAACCAAATGGAAGGCGTGGGCTTTTGGCGCGGCGGGTTGCGAGAGATGCAGGGAGTGGGTCATTCCATTTCTCATTCCCTGCCTATCGCACCAGCAAGTTTCCTCTTTGCGCGGCCTTTCGCAGTGCATTCTCAAGTACCCTTCATGGGCGGTGGTTCAGGGGTCAAAATCAGGCTACCCTTGACGCACGCCACCCAACTAAGACCAAGCCAAACGCAAGCAAGCCCTAAACCACTTCACAGAGCGGCAGGGTGTTCCCAAAACGCCCAAATCAACCCTGGCCAACCCTAAGCCGACTGTGAACCAACTCCAAACCAACCCTAAAACGGACCCAGAACCAACTCCAACCTACACACGCACAAACACACACACACACTAGGCTGTATAGGCTTCTCCATTCGTATTGGTATGTTATTTTGGGGGCCTTTTATGTTTGTTTCATTGCGTTGAGGCACCTTTTCGATGCAAGAAACACCAGCAAATCGGCCCGACCGGACGTGCGCAAGGACGTGACGCTGATCCGTGCGCTGCGGGACTCCAACGTAAAGGTCCCAGTTGGATCGACTTGGAGTACGTCGCGCCTTTTGTTTGGGTCCAAAAAAACAATGGGAAACAATGGGAGCAAGCAAGCAAGCAAGCAACCAAGCAAGCAAGCAAGCAACCATCCACCCAACCAAGCAAGCAAGCAAGCAACAAACGAACAAACAAACATGATTAAGCAACCAACCCAACCAACCAACCATCCAACCAACAAACCAACCAACCACCTACCAACCAACCGACCGACCGACCGACCAACCAACCAACATGACCAACCAAGATGACCAACCAAGATGACCAACCAACATGACCAACCAACATGACCAACCAACATGACCAACCAACATGACCAACCAACATGACCAACCAACATGACCAACCAACGTGACCAACCAACATGACCAACCAACATGAGCAACCAACGTGACCAACCAACATGACCAACCAACATGACCAACCAACATGACCAACCAACATGACCGACCAACATGACCAACCAGGAAGAACAACCAGGAAGAGCAACCAACCAGCCATCGAATTGGAATGCAACCCTCTAAGCAACCAGGAAGTGAGCTTGTGTTGGGTATTTGGGGTTTTCCAGTGTCTCCCTGTGAATCTTTGACATCAAGAATCCTTTTAGCACATTCAAGGGGCCTGACGGAAGCGTCCCTTGGGCCACGATTTCTTCGGAAGAACAGCCCAGCCCAGCAGATTGGACGTTTTGTTTGCCCCCCCCCGGCAGAGCATGGTGCAGCATGGTTCGAGTCAGGACCGCCCAGGTTGAAAAGATGACTTAGAACCTATGCCCTGGAAATGGTGTGCATATGAAGTTCGCTGTGGTAGACTTAAGATGCATTTTACATTTTACCAGTGACTCAAAGTGAAGCAAACAATAAAATATACATTCTGTAACTGGGCCTAGCTCTGATTATGTTCGGATTAAACCCACGGTTGATTGGTGGCTTTCCAACTAAAAACGGGGAATCAACCCCAAATGGGTTCCAGAAGGTTTTGTACAGTTTTGGTCATTGGGCGGCCGGTGACCTTTCGTTTGTGGCCAGGTCGGGCCAATCCAAGTGGCTTGGCCTACGCAACCAGCACAAACCATGTAAAACCGAAGATCCTAGTTACCAACCAGAGTGGTAAGCGTGTTGAACATGCTTAGCCTCCTGTTGGTGTTCCTTTACCGTTGGGTGCAAGCGCATGGCGCAACTCCATCATTTTAGTTTATCCCCTTTGCTTGCACATGAAGGGAATGATTTTGCATCAACTTTCACCCTGCTACCAACTCCTTTTGGTTTATGGGCTTCCCCCCCCCCAACAAAAAGAGAATGTACTGGTTTAGAACCAGTACATTCTTTTTTTTTGGGGGGGGGGACCTCGATTTTTCAATCTGACGAGTACCAACCCTTCAGCATGCCTTACCCGTTTCCACGGGACCGAAGCGGCCAGCGGCCGCGCGCGCGTTAGGTCCCCAAGTTCTTGTCCTTCGATCTCCCGCTCTTCTTTGGCATCATCCGCCCCTCGGGCCCTCGGCATCGCCGGGCATCGCCGGGTTTCTCTAAGTCTCGGGCCCCCGAGACTGGTCGGCGCGGGCGGGTTCCTCTTGGCGAGTTCCCCCCAGTACTGCCCTTTTACCAACCTTGTTGCGGGAGATTCGGTTCCCTACTAAAATAGACTACAGAAAAGAGGGTACCCTTATTCTAACCTGTCTAGTGGAGGACCTAGTTGGTGTCCATTTACGAACCAAAGGGGCTCACAGGGTCTTAGTTGATCCGCAAGGTTACGCCCTTTCAGGGCCCTTTGAAAACCTGTGGCTACAAAGTCTGTGTCCCGCAGCAAGCGGTTGTACCAACTAAAGGCCACCAACATCGAACCGTCATGGGTGCAACAAACTCCAACCTGTCGGAAGCTTCAGAGAAGCAAAGAAACCCTCGGGTCTGAAGGCCTTATCCGAACGGGTTTCATGTCTTTAAGGCTATAAACATGACAACTCAGAAGACATGTTTCTGTGTACCCCTTTGTGGGCCAAGATTCCGGCTCTTGCCATGCGCTTGGTTTGCCAAAACGTCCAGTGAGTTCCCGCAGCAGGGTGATACGTATCACGCCATGCCGGGCCGATGTTAGGTGCGGTGACATTGTTTGTGTTTTTGTGATTGGTATGTTTTTCTCGGGCGCTTTTTGTTGCGGGTTTGTTTGCTTAAAGACACACAAGGGGAGCCCATGTTCGGGCACACCGGAGGCCAGAAAAAGGTGAAGGGTTCAACGGCCTGGGTCCGAACCGCTGAGGAACGACCGTGTCCTGAGTCTGCCCAGTTTTCGTTGTCCTTCAATTTAAGGAGAAGCGAAAGGGAGATCGAAGCTCTTTTTTTTTGTGGGGGGGGGGGGCGAGGGCCAGGGGGGTTGGTATCCCGTTGGGAAAACCGCCCGGTTTATTGTTCCTTTTTTTGTGGCCCAGTTGGTTTATTCCAACCCACAATTCTGTCAACTGGTGGTAGCCATTGAGTATCAATGAGCTAAATCGGAGCCCTTGTTCGGCACATTTTCGGCAAGGCATCCTGTAATTCGGCGCTGAATAAGAAGTAAAAACAGTGTTCTGCATATATATGTATATATACACATATATATGCATATATACGTGTTTGTTGTGTTGTTTCTTTGTTGGCTGTTTTTTAGTGCGGGACGCTAAGAGCATGCATGTTAGTGTTGCTCATGCACCTTAGACCGCGTTGGACGGGTTTGACACTAGGGGACGATTTCTGCAAACCGGCAATTCAGTTGCCTCAGGCTGACGTGTTGGCTTTCTGCAATCGGCAGTTTTCGCCAGTGTTTTCCAGGTCTTCCATGTGATCATACCCCCGCCCAAACCGGCTGAGTTTGTGTAGGGTATTCCAAATCCTGTTTGCGGAGGTTTCTTTTAGTCAGTGCCTACGTGAACAATTGCTTCACCAGATAAGTCGGCTAACAGTCAATGGGTCTTGGGACCAACAACCCGCTGCTCAAGCAAGGCAAACGGTGGCATTTTGAATTCTCCAACACAAACTAACTGTGAAGAACACTTAGAAGTTTGAAAATCAAGTCAGGGAACAAATGACCCTTTGAATCATCGACTTTCAACAAGCCCTGCGTATCTTGAATCAAGCCCCAGTATCAAACACAACATGTTCACCCAAGCTAAACATGTTTCTTGCTCAGGAGATTTGTATCCTGATGCAGATGTGCCCTACGCCGGGGAGCCAAAATGGATCCCAAGGCCTATGGTAGATCCCACTGGGCTGAGAACCAGTCGGAGAAAGCCCAACTGGTGCTTTCTGTGGCACATTGGGAATGAGTGTCATGGAAAAAATATATGCAGTATATTGCCAGGGCCTTTTTTTTCCGAGCCAGGGGATTGTGGCATGCAGCTCATAAGGAACCCGGTATTAAGCCACTTTTGGAAAACCTTTCCCAAGCCATCCACATGGGTTCTGTCTCAAAGTAGGGCAACCACCAAAATGAAAGGTGTCCTTTAGGCTTCTCTGTTTACCAACCCCACAAATCAGGATTGCTCCGAACCTCAAAACAATAACCTCAGGTTTTGTCGAGTCCTTTGCCAGCCAATTTCTACCCAGACGTCTTTGGAACAGTGTTGATCAAGGATGCTCCCTCAAAACACAGTCACCACAATGGTCATCCCTGCAATGAGAACCCATATTTGACCCCTCCCTTGGGCCAATCACAGGACCCCAAAAACAAAAAACCTTTTGGACTCTTAGAGGTTTGTTTGAACGGGCAAAAGCCAGCAGAAGACGCCCTGAAAAAAAAGGAGGACGCAAACTTCAGAGGCAGACGCACGGTCCTTTACTTGGGAATTTTATATGGGTTTGCTTAGGGGAATCCCGAAAACTGCTTGGCTTTGTTGTTGTTTCCGGTAAAGCCCCCCCCTCTTTTAAAGAAAAAGGAGGTACCCGCAAAAACCGTGTCACCCGAATTTGATCTGAAGAACCAGACACTGGTTTTTCCGGTTCCCCTCGGAACTCAGGTGGACTACGGCAGCCTGCAGAAGGAGATCGAGCACCAGCTCCGCAGCTCGAAGCTGCAGGCAAGGTCGAGAGGGGCTGAAGGGGCGGGTTTTAGTTCTTTTAATATGTGTGTGGCTCAAAATTGAAGAGCAGGATTACGCAGGTTTTCGTCTTTGGTTCCATTTACCAAGGTGCCATTTTGGTACATCTTTTTGAGCCGCAGCCATATCCCAACTTGAGGCTGTTCTGAGGATGGAGTAAATATGAAGCCAAAGCGATTTGGCGCATGTTTTACGCATCACCTTGATACAACTCTGGGGTTTGAGACATGTTGAGACTCTTGAAATCAGTAAAGGATTAATTCCGAGACGTAGCTAGATGAATTAGTATCGATATGAACCGTGGCACTTCAGGATGTGTGAGCACGGGACCCACTGTTTTGTGTTGTCCCTGTTAGTTCCCCTTTAGACCAAGCTGAACCCTCCAAAAACGTGACAGGCTGTTAACAAACCTGAAGGCGACAGTTGCGTCACACGTGTTTTCCCCTGAGTTTTCTTCAATTTGTCGTTTCTGGCTCATGCTTGGCAGTGAACGGGAGAAATAGGACAGCATTGTTTGAATGCATAAATGGCAAAACACTTAATGTGAATGAGTGTTGCATCGTTGCAGTTCAATTGCTCGAATCTGAATCAACAAACTGCAGCCAACGCATGGCAGAAACATGTCTCAATGGGAAGCTCATACCTCCAAACGGAGCTACGCATGTAGCAAAAGACATTAGAGTGAAGCTGAGTTGGTATGCAGTCTTGCATGATTGCCGCCATTTGTCCATACATTGAGTCCTCACTACAGCTCGTTTGCGTGCTCCCCTCGTCACAGAGACTCTTCTACCAGATTCATGCTTGCTGGGATGGACATAGGTGGCTCTCCAGACGCTTTTTGCCAGCATCTGCAACCAACATTGGCCATGCATCAACCTGTGTGCACTGGCATGTGGGTTCGTGTGCGCCCCACTACGCCCCCCTCCCAAACCTCCCCCCTCCCCCAGCCCACAACTGCAACTCGACACATCACAGCCTGAAACAGCAAACAGCAAGAAAAGCACCACAAGTACCAGTTGTTGTTTTTTGCCAGCCGGTTTCCTCCAAAAAGCGCTAGTGCCCTTTACCTGTCTTTTATCCTTATTCTTCTTGTTCTACTGTTACCAGTGGGGGTGTTTCCTTTATTTTCTGGTTATTGTTACTAGTGGGGGGGGGGCTGCAAGAAACACGCCAGGTGTTTTGGATGCTCATCTTTCTGCTTCTATGGTTGCCAGTGACGGCTGCAAAAGAAAGCCAGGTTTGTTGCTGCCATACTGTGGATGGACAGAATCCTGAGCCATGGAAAACCATTGCTTATTGGTATCTACATGCGAATCATTCCAGGGTTTCTTAGATGGTGCCGAAATGGATTTCGTCCATCAGTAGCTGGGAAGAGCCGACGCCTTGCACGTCAGGCGGTGCCCGCCTTCGTGGGTAAGATCATCCAGCTGCTGGAGACGCAGCTTGTGCGTCACGGCGTCATGGCCGGGGCCTGAGTGCTCGAAAGAGGAAAGCACGCGGCCCCGGGGAAGGGGCGGGGGGGTTGGGGATAATATGGGTCTCTCTTTTTTTGAGGGTACCAAAAGCACCGAAGAAACATATAGGGAACCAACATGAAGCAACTCATGGGGCGCAACATAGTTGCAAATGCGGTTTTCATTGTAAACGCTTCGCGTTGCCCGCTCGGCCAGTCCGCTTTTGGCTGGCTTTGAGGTATACACCGTGCCTTAGTTTGCCTCGAAGTCTTGTGTTTATTAGACTGAGTGAGTCGGCGCCAAAATGTGTGAGCCGGTTTCCAAGGTAGAGGGTGGGTGCATGTCTGTGTGTTTGCACATGGCTTCAAGGGCCAGACCTATACTACCGAGTACCAGCTGTAAGCCACATTGTAAGGACGCTTTTGGGGGGTACCCAATGACTCCACTCTTATGTCGGGGTCGCCTGTCTATGCTACATCTGGGGTTCGGGACAATGGGGCGGGTGGGGGGGAGCACGTTCAATCCGAACTTACTTGTCACATGACATGTAGCAAATTTCTTGGACACCTGGTAGATGAGTGATCACTTCCGGAAAGGAACAAACATGACATTTGGTAATTTGAGATCAACACCTATTATAGGTAGTTGGAAGTTAGTGGAGGAATATGGAAGGGTTCCCAACCAGTCTTTTGCGCCGTTGTCGATCCTTGCCCTGGTTTGGGGACACTCCTTCAATTGGGATAGGTCGTAAACAGTGGTTTGCCATTTGTCTTCCTTTTTGAATGATTCCAGCTAGGGCCTCAAAAACGGCATACCCATGCCAGGTTTTGCTTGTTAGGTGTTCAGTGACTGTCCTTTGTTCCGATGCAGGTGTTCCAAACTGTTCATCATTCAAGGAAAGTTCGCTCAGTCCGGCTCCAGGCGCAAGCAGGTGCGGCTGCTCCTGAAGTTTGTTGCGTGTTGCAGGGTGTTTTTTTTGCCGGGTGTTTGGTTTACGTTGGCGTGTCTTTCTTTGGGGCCCCTCTTGGTTGCTTTTGGTACTCCAAAAGTTGACATCACCATTTTGGGGTCCCCAAACTTGGAGACATAGGTTTACATGGAAAGGGGACCAAAATGGAGGCCACAGTTCAGTTCAGCTCCAGTCGGAGACCAGATTCCTTGATGAGAGGGTCGGCCATCGGCTGCACCCGGAGATTCTGGCAGCCGATGGGAACCATGAGCCTTAGGTGAGGCATGGTGAGGCATTGCCATTTTCGGCGCGACTGGGGCCACAGCCTTCAAAGCGGCTCAGTTGAGACTCCAAAACAGGTGCCCTCTACCTTTGCATAACTAAAACAAGGTTCACGAGTTGGAACCCTCTGGGTGGTGGACGTAAATCCCCAGATGATATCCACCATTTCGCTGTTCGACTCGTCAGACCCGTGCCTAGAATCTGTGGCTGAGCCAAGTCACCCGGTTTCCCAGAAGGGCACCCGTCACCGAAGGTGGAACCCAAATGGGATCCGGATCCCTTCAAACAAAAAGCGGGCCCTGACCCCCAAATAAGGAATCCGAGGTCTCCGATCAGTCTGAACATGTTATTGTGGGTACGATGCCCGATATGAAGCGGCGATTTGAACAATGACTTAGGCCTTTCTTTGGAATACATCCTTAGGTGGGAACCAGAGAAGATCCGATTTTCCGACCAGGAATTCTTTCAGAACCGTCGGGGCCCGTCGCCGATGGAACGAGGTGGTGGGCAATACCTTCATCGGCAAGTCCACGAAGATCCAGGTCTTGGCCAAGGCTTTGACCAAGCTCCGGCAGGACCGAAGCGGAAGACGGAAGAGTCTTCTTGATTCTAGGGGTTGATTCCTTGTCCATTCTTTTCAACCATCGTTCTTTTCAAAAATCCGATCGCTGTTTCCCCTATGGGGACGTGTCCCCTAGATTGGTTTTTTTGTCCAGGACCCAGCTGCCCAGTGGCTTTTTCCCGCGCCCATTTTTCAACTTGTTTCCTGGCAAGGGTTCCCTTCTTTAGGGGTTGGTTAACGGAAAATCTTCAGGAAATGGCGCCCCAAAACACCCTAAACAAACTTTTCCTGTCAGAGTTTCCTGTCACCCAACCCTTTGATTCCTGGCCACGTGATTTTAGTTGTTGTAGTGTTTTGCCATCCCAAACAAAGTGGGCCCACAGACAACCATCCCAATGTCTCCTGTTCATTCCAGTGGGCTGCAGAAACCAGGTGTTTGCTGCCATACCAAGGTTGGGAAGTCGTGCAGTCACAGAGCTTCGCACATGGCAAACGCCACAGGGAAACCCAGTTTAGGGGAGCCCAATTTGACATCACCCTGGCCTGTGTTAGATGAGTTTCCCTGGGCAGGGGTGCTTCAAAGAGGAATAGGGAATCCAGTCATAACCGCAGTTGGCCTTGGCTGGCTTGATGGAGAATCAGTTGTGTGGAAGTGAAATAAAGATTTCCAGGCCTGATCGATTATTATCTGATGTCTTGCATGTTTTGTATCTTGAATGCTGAGATGATTTTCGAATGCTTATGTGATTGATGTGGCCCCGACAAAATCCGACCCTACCAACACAGCGGGCATTCCGATGGAAGACCCACCTCATTTTCTCAAAACCAGGCTGTTTGAGGCCCAAATACATCGGCAGCGTTTGGGTGGAACATTTACGGCTATTTTTTTTGATGGCATGGGGAAGCCGTCCAAAATGGTGGGAGAATTCACGCCCATATGGGACCCCATCTGTAGAAACCTATGGAGGGGATTTGTTTGAATCAGCGGGAGGGTTCCTTGCGCAAAGTTCTGAAGATGTCCTTTCCCCCAGCAACTGGGTCCAAAGCGGACGTTGTTGTTGTCAAGTCGCGTTTACCGATCTGTTATGTGGGAGGGGGGGGGGGAGGATATGGGTCCTTTTGAAACTGGATGGAATCCACCACGAGGTGTGCTTCAAGTTTGTCACAATCCAATTCTGCCCAAAGCACTTGTAGCAACCAGCGATTTTCGCTCTTCAACTTTCGGGGTGGAAGCTGTTCATTGACCGTCACATGGCACTGTGCGGCTTGTCCATGCTGGAGACGTCAGGCTGCCCAGCGGGGCATCAAAGTACAGCGACCACAGCGGCGAATGCTCATGATCATGGGGCCATGAATTTTGAGATTTGAAACCCTAGAAACTGTTTGGTGGACATGAGTCTCCGTGTTCATGGCCTCCACCAAGGGGTCGTTAGTGAAAATCCACACCCATGTGCTCGTTTTAACAGGAGGAGGTGCTGCACTCAGCAACATATCACCAGAATACACACCAACATCCCGGGTCATTTGGAGGCACGTTCGCCAACGCCATGAACCTCTTTAGGAACACACACACACACACAGATCCCTGGATTTCAAATTTGCGACCCTTGCAGGCCTTCTCCGTTTGGTTCCCTGACCACACCAAAAGCGACTACTCTTCTGCAAAGGATATGAAGTATCTGAAGTGGAGCCCCCCGTTCAGCGCGTCCGCGCAGCTTGTGCTTCACGCAAAGCGCTCGCAGCTTGGAGGAATGGAGACAGGGCTATTCAAGTCCGACCAATCGACCTCCCTATGGTTTGACATGAGCAACGGCCACAGTGTCAATGTCATTTGGCTTGAAACGTGGCAGGAGTACATGTCCGCCAAAGGGTCCAAATTAAGCACCATACCCATGGAGCCACCCACCATGTTCCCTTATGCCGCATTTCATTTCCTCTTATCACAAAGTGGCTACCGCAAATCCATCCGCGCGGATTTCATTCGCAACTTGGCCCGGCCGCACCTCGCTCGCGATGAGATGCAAGCCGAGGCGCATTCGCCTGCCGGAGGTTCATAGGTCAGTGGACTCCACGTGTAAATAGTCATTGCCGGACTTCGCTTGTCGTTTATTCGAACAGAACGAAAGCAACAACGAAACGACTAAATTGTCTTGGCGACGTACCCTCCCCCAAGCAAACGTGGATGTGCAACAATTGACCCTGGCAGAAGAATAATTGGAACCCTCTTCGGGGTTGATTCAATTCTGGTGGGGTACCCATCAATCTGAGCAAGTGAACTCCCTGCCAAAAGAATGATATATGTTTGCTTTTTGATTCGATAAAGATTGCAGGAATGCCAAAAGGCCAACACTTTGGGTGTGTCCTTTTTTGTGGGTACCCTTGGGATGGGCTGGTTTCAAGGGACACCAACGGACATCAACCATTTTGGGGTTCCCGAAGTTTTGAGACACCTCCATGCATTTCTTAACAGATCAAAGCAGTTCTGCGGACGGATGGGCGACTTTGACTCCGAAACATGGCCGCGGGATTGGGGCACTGTCACCTGACTGGGTCGCCTCCCGAGTAGTGAGCGACCCGTTTGACGGCGACGCGTGGAACCACGGCGGCGGCATTCAGGAGTTCACGTCAGCTTACCTGGAACACGCAGGGGCCTGCAACATGAATGTCCGACCCAAGCCGACCGGTGCGAGTGGCATCCTGCAGGGCGCCTTTCAGAGTATAGATCGGGCAGAGTTATGTGCTGTTCTTAGCGCAGTTAGGTGGACAATTTGTTATGATGTGACGCTGCGTGTCTGGTCGGATTCATGCGGCTGCGAAAAGCAATCATTTTTTTACTACCAGGGATTGGGAAACAGGTTCGGTTGGGTCGGAACGTATCACCAGTCTTTGGTCAATTTGAGGTTCGGGACATGGCATATGGGGAGCCCTAGTTTTCAGGTTGTCCACTTCGTCCAAGTTTCACGTGTAGAAGAGATGCCGGCATGGTCTGTAAATGGGTTAGCTGTATGGTTAGCTGTATGGCTACCACGGTTTGCAAGTGAGTTTCAGGGGATTCGAACGACTGAGTGCCCAGCCCTGTACACCTTAAACATCACGGCGTGGTCTCCTTCGGGCCTACAGGGCCTTCCATTTGCCGCAAGAGCGCCTTTAAACCTTTGGATGACTCGACTTGTCCTACCCCCCCCCCTTTGGGTTTGTTGGTTCGTGCTTGGGTGGCGTTGTTGGGTTAGTGTTTTTCGGGCCTGGTTGTGCCTATGTCGCTTTTGCCGCTCGTCCAGCAACAAGTCCATCCCAACCAAAGCCGCGCGCGACCGCCATTGAATCATCCTTCTTTTCGAAAACCAGCTGTTTCCGTGTTTTTTGTTGGTTTTCTGGAAAGAAAGATCCCTGGAAAGAAGGGGGAAGCTACCCTTTAGAAAGTAACATGTCAAAACTTTTGCACGGCGTCAATCGTTATTCAACCCGAGCGCCGACGGGCCTCCGCCAGGCCTCCGGGTGGTTGCCACGCAGGCGACGCAAGAATGATTCGAGTTGGGGTGGTGAGCGGCGCGGACTCCTTTGGATGAGCAACTTATGTTCGCTGCCGGACTGAAGAGATCGAAACGTCGGTTTTTGTGGGTTCCATGTGAAAAATGCAGGGGGTAGCTCACTTTTGTATTGCCGTAGACTTGGCTTGTTACATTATGTATTATTTGTTTCTTTGGTATTCCTCCCTTTTCCCTGCTAACCAGCAACAAATTGTACAGCTTTGTGCAGTGATCTGAATCTGGCCCTGTGTTGTAAGAGGATTTGTAACCTTGGTATTGCACGTGTTTCCTTCTTACATTGTTTCTGCCGTTTGGTTTTGGCCATTCCTCCACAAATTGAAGGCTGGGTGCGTGGCCAATTCTCTTTTGAATTTCCCCAAAGTTGGAAAAGGGGACTTGGTGTCGCAGCTTCATTTTTCCAGTCCCTTCATTTTTGCACCCAGCGGGTTTGTAAGGTGAAAGAAGCGGGGCTGTCACGTCACCTGCTTGCCAAGATTGAACAATTGATAATCCAACCCCACGGTTGCTAGGCAAGCCCCGAACTTGTTGTTCCCCACGAAATTCATGGAGTCCCACCCTCCACTCTGCCAGTCTCCCCCCCCCCCCCCCGCAGTTTCAATTTAAGGGCTGAGAAAGGAGTCCAACTGGTTTGTTTGCCCATCTTAGATAACTTTTTGACTTGAAGCACAAACCCGGGCTTCTTTTGAAACACACGACTGTTCATTAGTCGATGATCCCTATCTCTATCTCTGTCTCTATCTCTACCTATACCTACATCATACTCGTATCTAAGTCTCCGCCACTCAACATGTTTGGCGTGCTCGATAGTCTGTGAAACCAGATGTTTGGTGCTTGCGCCGCACAAAAGTCATGCTTCCTCACGTTGGGTTTTAGGTTTCCGGTCGCTGAGAAGAACTTGTGATGTCTCCCGGAGGTTAGTCACAGCTGCAAGTCACCGAGCGAGAATCCTAAGTTTACGCTCCCTCAGACTAACATGGAAGCTCCCAGAAGGCCTCTGCAAATGGAACCAAGTCTTCCAAAGGGGTCCTGGGAGCTTCCATGTTAGCCTGGGGGAGGGTAAGCATTTTGCGGAGACCCTGAACTTTGGTGAAATCCATTGGTTTTGTTGTGTAGCTTGGGGCCATTTTTTGGTGGGTGCAGACCCATGGTGCCGGAGGCAAAGAAAGTTTGGTTGGCTGCCCAACTTGCATAAAACATCGGAAGGCAAACCCGAGCTTTGACGGCTTAGTTTAAAAGGCACCATTGTGAGGGTCCCGCTTGCTTTGACACATATAATAGATTATTCATAATTGGTGTCAACATGAGACAGTCCGGACCCCAACATCACAGCGGTTTTGCCAACACAGGAACAAACTGGGCTTCAACCCCTCCGCGAGCCCCTTTTGAGTGACGTTCGCCACTTTTACACGTTTTCAGGGCTGTCGGGCTGGGGATGCATTTCCATAGAAACACAACACCATCAACCCCCTTCCCCCTCAATTTTCGGACATCTCTTGAAGTGTACATGACATAGCCTTTTGGGCCCTATCAAACATAGCTCCAGTTATAGGCAACCAAGCCAAGCCTTGCTTCCGAGGGCATCAGAAGGTCTAGAGATCCATTTATGTTTTTGTGGGAGGGGGGAGGGGTTGGGTTTGACCAGGGTTCCCTGTATTTCCCCGCTTGGTGCTACATGTCACCATTGGCCAATCTAGCGTGATGGTGGACCCTGCCCCAGATGATTGGCAATTGAATCAACCACTAAAACTGTCTTCCAAAGTGTGGTGACTGTATACACTACTCCCAGCAAGGCTAAGTTTGAGACCCCTTCAAAATGCTTCAAATGCTCAGGGAATGAGTTGGAATGATCCAACTGGTGGTTTCCTTTGAGACCATCCAACTGAGTTGGAACCCCTTCAAACTGCTTTAACTGGACCCAGTTTTCCTCGGGGAAGATGTTTTTTATTCCTCGTCTCGGAGGCAGTCCTGCTCGACCAGATCAGAGGCGGGGAACCGGTTTGGACTGCCGCTTGCCGCTTGCCCCTTTTGGCTGATTGAGGGGAAACCCACCTAGGATTGAATATACAGACCCCCTACTTTGAGCAGCATCCAGAAAGGACAGGGATCTAAGTAGAATTCGTCCTAGTAATGGGGTTCCCTCCTAAAGTGATGACCCCCACTAAAAGGGACCCCCCCAGATCAGAACAACTCTCGTTTATACTAGGTTCCCCCAGCCTTTTACCCTTTTTTTTGGGGGGGTTCCCCTACTACTTTCGAATCTCTCTACTGGAGGACCTCGTATACATCCGGGGTCGACATTGACTAACCATGGACCAGAATCTCAATACGCAGATGCTTGGGAAGGCGATACCTCCCCAGTGCTTACTCTCCTGAATTCAATTCAAACTTCACAAAAGTTTGGAGGACGAATTCTGAGCAACTGAAGGCCAACATCAACATGACAACTTGCTTGACTCAGTGAGAACAGGGAATCTCAAAGGGTTGGTTTCCTTGGTACTAGTTCAGAAGCTTCCCCCAAAAGGGTCCTTTTTTTTTTCTCCGGGAAACGAGACATATCATTTCAGCAACTGCTCCAGCAACCAGATACCCCCATAGACTTAGCCATGGTGTGGAGACCCCAAGCCGACTTTCCACTGCAAGTTTGCGCCATGTCCTTTGCTGTTTGGTAGAACATTGGCGATTCCTGGTTGCTTGTTTCACGATCCGTGGCCATCGATTTTCCCGAACAGACACCGGGCGCACACGCGGAACTCCACAGGAACGCGCGGACAAGCCGGACCTGAAATCGCAGCGGCCTTGGGGAATCGAAGCCGGAGCTTTTGCTTGCGGTAGGGAATTGGAATCGATTGGAATGTTCTCCGGAAGGGGATTCCCGAAAGCTTTCGAGTTTTGCCAGGATGGTTTTTTGGGGTCATTTCTCATTTCTCATTTCCTGGCTGCACCAGCAAGTCAAAAGAAAAAACTTCTCCATAAGATGATCTCACAAGGTGAGCTCGAGCTTTTGCTCAAGCTTTTGGTCCCGGAAGGGAGCAACCCGGCGGCCTCGAAAACCGCGCCCGTGCCAAAGCTTCCCCATTCCACTCCCCCCCCCCCCGGCCCCCCCGCCCCCCCCCCCTGGAAATGCAAGGGTTTGTCGAGTTGATTGGGAGGAGCTTGCCCCAAGTCAAGACAAGTAGGCATCTTCTGTGGTACTTGTAGGGTTTGCCAACGCATGTCCGCCGAAATCCCCCCCCCAAATTCAGCGGGTTGAAAAATGGATGTTTCTCTCCAACATCCTCAAAATTTCAAACGGGCAGAGAGAAAGTTTGTTTGGTTCCTTTGGTTTGCCGTTTGCCAGGCAGTGCAAACCCGTTTCCACTTGTGTGCCTAGGGGCCGAGCCTTCAGAAAGGAGGTCTTGCCAGACGAGAGGCCGGGCGATGGTATCCAACTCCAAGACGCCCCAAGCTGGGTGTTCAAATGCTTCCATTGGTGAATTCTTCCCCTGGTTACGGAGTCCATGAATACTGGATTTTGTTTTCTTTTCAGGGGGACATTTTTGCAAATTCACTTCGACGGAATGCACCACGCTCCTGTAAAGAACTCTTTTGCGCAGGGGCCTGGTCAGATTGGCTGCGCGCCAAACTGAGTCGGACTTCTTGGGAGCAGCATTTGTTCAAGGGGAACCACCCTGACTCCAACCGAATTCGATTGAGCTTCCTTTGGGCAGGGTGATGTTTAACAGGCACGGACGTATTTGAGCCCTGTAGTGTGGGGGGGTGTGGAGACTTGGCGAATCTCAGGGTCCTCTTCTATTATGGAGTTCTTGTCTCATCAGGGGATGCCCCTTAGAACTTCCTAGCGGTCCAGCGCCTCGTTTCCAGGAGAAGGTGTTTTTGTTTTTAGAATCAGGTAATATCCATTGCTGAACAGCTGCAAACCTCCTGTGTTCATGACGTTTGCTTTGAAAGTACACCAACTCGCCATTATTCGCCATTTGGGTGTGGCTCAAACTTGAACAACTGGGGCAAACCGCAGGTTTTAGTCTTTGGTTCTATTTGCCAAGGTGCCATTTTGGTAAAAAGAAATGACCAACTTGCCATTTAAGCTGATACAATACTTGTTTCTGAAGGTCATTCTTCTCGCAAAGGAAGCCGAGGACCGGGCCAAACGGATCCATCAACTTGGCCTCGCCCCGAGCCGAATGAGACCTTTTCATGGATGGCTTTCCAACCGCAAAGTGGGCAGGTTTCTGTGGGCTACATGTGTTTTTTCCCGAAAGCATGGCGAAGGGTTCTTCCGCTGGGTTCACTTGAGTTGTTCTCATGAGAGTCATTACAAGGTGTCATTGCAAGGAATCAGCATCATGCAAGTCATTGCAAGGAGTCATTGCAAGGAATCATCATCATGAAAGTCATTGCAAGGAGTCATTGCAAGGAGTCATTGCAAGGAGTCATTGCAAGGAGTCATTGCAAGGAGTCATTGCAAGGAGTCATTGCAAGGAGTCATGGCAAGGATTGCAACTTGCACTTGACTCCTTGCACTTGCAACTTGCACTTGACTCCTTGCACTTGCAACTTGCACTTGACTCCATGCACTTGCAACTTGCACTTGACTCCATGCACTTGGCTCCTTGCACTTGGCTCCTTGCACTTGCACTTGCAACTTGCACTTAACTCCGTGCACTTGCGACTTGCACTTGACTCCATGCACTTGGCTCCTTGCAACTTGCAATGGCTCTCATGACTCCTTGCAATGACTCCTTGCAATGACTCCTTGCAATGACTCCTTGCAATGACTCCTTGCATGACTCCTTGCAATGACTCCTTGCAATGACTCCTTGCAATGACTCCTTGCAATGACTCCTTGAAACAAGCAAGGAGTCAAGTGCAAGTTGCAAGTGCAAGGAGTTCAAAATTGACTTGCTTAAAAGGCGGGGGTAGTGCCGACGACACTACACGAAAATCGACCCTCTGCGGGGATCGGCGTGGTCGAGGTGCAAAAACCCATGGTTTTTTGCGATTTCTGCGTGCTCGCGCGACCCTCTGCGGGGATCGGCGTGGTCGAGGTGCAAAAACCCATGGTTTTTTGCGATTTCTGCGGTGCTCGCGCGACCCTCTGCGGGGATCGGCGTGGTCGAGGTGCAAAAACCGATGGTTTTTTGCGATTTCTGCGGTGCTCGCGCGAGGCGGGGATCGGCGTGGTCGAGGTGCAAAAACGAGGTCGAGGTGCAAAAACTTTTTTTGCGACTTTTGTTGTTCGAACTGGTCCTCGGGAGTTGTCTCGTGGTTCGCGCGCCTGCTCCCGGAACCGGCGGGTCGCGGGTTCGATTCCTCCCTGGTCCGCGGGCGGGCGTCGCAAGATGCAACTTGCATTTTAAAGGCGCAGAGCAACTTGCGCAGAGCAAGTTGCACAGAGCAACTTGCGCAGACCAACTTGCACCGACCAGTTTGCGCAGAGCGCCTTGCCTAGAGCAACTTGCGCAGAGCAACTTGCGCAGAGCAACTTGCACAGAGCAACTTGCACAGAGCACCTTGCCTGGTGCTGTCTCGCGCTTGCTTCACGAATGCTTCGTGTAGGGAAAAAGAACGCATCCTGCAGCGTTGGGCCGACCTCGCTTGCGATGTTCTGCTTTCGGGCCAACCGTGGTCTAGTTTTTGTTTTTTTTGGGGGGTTATATATATATATATATGATATATATGATATATATATATATATATCATATATATGAGAGAGATATATATATATATATATATTATGTTATGTTCTTCAAGTGATGTGATGTGATGCGATGCAACCATGGACGGAAAGGAGGCCACTATTCTTTTCTGGAATGTAAACCCCTGCCACGGGGCAGCTACTCCCCTCATGAAGGTTACAAACTCCGGCAAACAGTGTGGACGTGTCTTTGTTAGGGCCAAAAAGCACATGGGTATCCCGGCATCCCGAAAAAATACACCCGTGTCTCACCAGAACCCTCGAGAGGAGGTCCCTTGATTGGGGTTCCCAGATTTCATGGGAAACCACAATGGCCCTGGTAAAAACATGGGGCCTCCTCCGAAACAAGAAGTTTTCCCCCCGGGGTATACGGAAAGTAGTCAGAACGTACTGTTTTCTGTGTCCAGATGTGAGCCAACAATCCTCACATCTTCTACAAACGATTGCTTGTGTTCCCCTTTGTGTACGGGCTTCGAGTTGAACAACAAGTGCTTGGTAATGGTCAGTCTGAAAGAGAAACCAAAAGGTAAGGAAGCCAACCGTTTCAGGGTCACCATTGGTCACCTAATTTTGCGACAAACCCATGTACACGTTATATATCCGGCAATTGAAATGCGACCTCACAAAAGATTGACGGCCAATTCCCCAATGAGGGAGTTCCTTTGCAGGGGGCTCAATGCTAACTTCTTGCTGCGGTGCATGACCGCGAACACTGACCGCTCACTCGAGTCCGTAGAATCAGGCAGTCTACCCTCAAGGAGTGAATGGGACATACAACCACTGCATCGCCTCTACGTTTATATATGTTTTTTCCCCTGGGGAAGGAGGTTTGAGGCTCAGAATGGAATCCTCAAACAGCTAGGATTCCCGATTTTGTCTTTTGCAAAGTAGTCACAAGGATGGTCCACTTGGTATCACGGCTCCCAGTGAATTTCCATGAGGAAACAGTAGCACTTTTTTCTTCGTGAGTTTAAGCGGAAACACCTCCCAAACAATTTCGACAAAAAAGAAGGTGTTTCTCGGAGAATGGTTGGGGAACCAATTCCTCCACTCCAGGAACCAATTCCTCCACACCGTTTTCCTCCAGGAACCAATTCCTCCACACCGTTTTCCTCCAGGAACCAATTCCTCCACACCGTTTTCCTCCAGGAACAAATTCCTCCACACCGTTTTCTCCTCCAGGAACCAATTCCTCCACACCGTTTTCTCCTCCAGGAACCAATTCCTCCACAACGTTTTCCTCCAGGAACCAATTCCTCCACACCGTTTTCTCCTCCAGGAACCAATTCCTCCACACCGTTTTCTCCTCCAGGAACCAATTCCTCCGCACCGTTTTCCTCCAGGAACCAATTCCTCCACACCGTTTTCCTCCAGGAACCAATTCCTCCACACCGTTTTCTCCTCCAGGAACCAATCCCTCCAGGAAGCAATTCCTCCACACCGTTTTCCTCCAGGAACCAATTCCTCCACACCGTTTTCCTCCAGGAACCAATTCCTCCACACCGTTTTCCTCCAGGAACCAATTCCTCCACACCGTTTTCCTCCAGGAACAAATTCCTCCACACCGTTTTCTCCTCCAGGAACCAATTCCTCCACACCGTTTTCTCCTCCAGGAACCAATTCCTCCACAACGTTTTCCTCCAGGAACCAATTCCTCCACACCGTTTTCTCCTCCAGGAACCAATTCCTCCACACCGTTTTCTCCTCCAGGAACCAATTCCTCCGCACCGTTTTCCTCCAGGAACCAATTCCTCCACACCGTTTTCCTCCAGGAACCAATTCCTCCACACCGTTTTCTCCAGGAACCAATTCCTCCACACCGTTCCTCCAGGAACCAATTCCTCCACACCGTTTTCCTCCAGGAGGAACCCACACCGTTTTCTCCAGGAACCAATTCCCCACACGTTTTCATTCCTTGGAACCAATACCTCCACACCGTTTTCTCCAGAACCAATTCTCCACACCGTTTTTCCTCCAGGAACAAATTCCTCCACACCGTTTCCTCCAGGAACCAAGTCCTCCACACCGTTTTCGCCACGAAACCAATTCCTCCACACCGTTTTCCTCCAGGAAACCAATTCTTCCACACCGTTTTCCTCCCAGGAACCAATTTCCTCCACAACGTTTTCTCCTCCAGGAACCAATTCCTCCAAACCGTTTTCCTCCAGGAGGAACCAATTCCTCCACACCGTTTTACTCCAGGAACCAATACCACATTCCTCCACACCGTTTTCCTGCAGGAACCCAATTCCTCTCATTCGTTTTCCTCCAGGAACCAATTCCTCCACACGTTTTTCCTCCAGGACCCATTCCTCCACACCGTTTTCCTCAGGAAAGTTTTCCTCCCGGGAACCAAGCTCCTCCACACCGTTTTCCTCAGGAACCCTAATTCCTCACAACCGTGTTCCTACTGGAAACCAATTCTCCACAACCCCCGGTTTTGTTCCCCTTTTTTTTTTTTTTTTGTTGTTTTTTCCAGGGAACCAATTCCTTCCACACCGTTTTCTCAGGAACAAATCCTCCACACCGTTTTCCTCCTGGAACCAATTCCTCACACCGTTTTCCTCAGGAAATCCAATTCCTCCACCCGTTTTCCTCCAGGAACCAATTCCTCCACACCGTTTCCTCCAGGAACTATTCCTCCACACCGTTTTCATCCAGGAACCAATTCCTCCACACGTTTTCTCCTCCGGAAACAATTTCCCCTCCACACCGTTTTCTCCTCAGGGAACAATCCCTCCAGGAAGCCCTTCCTCCACACCGTTTTCCTCCAGGGAACCAATTCTCACAGTTTTCCTCAGGAACAATTTCCCCACCCACCGTTTTCCTCAGGGAACCAAGTTCCTCCACACGTTTTCCTCCAGAACAATTCCCTCCACAAGACCACCCCTCAGACCATTCACTCCACACCGTTGGCCATCCCAGGACCAATTCCTCCACACCGTTTTCTCCAGGGAACCAATTCCTCCACCGTTTTCCTCAGGAACCATTCCTCCACACCGTTTCCTCCAGGAACCAATGCCTCCCACTGAGTTTTTTTTTTTTTTTTCCCTTTTTCCAGGAACCATTCCTCCACACGTTTTCCTCCAGGGTAACAATCCTCCACACCGTGTTTCCTCCAGAACATTCCTCACACGTTTTCCTCCCAAGAACCAATTCCTCCTCTATCCGTTCTTTTCCTCCAGGAACCAATTTCCTCCACACCGTTTCCTCCAGGATCCAATTCCTCCACACCGTTTTCCTCCAGGACCCATTCTCCCACACCGTTTTCCTCCAGGAACCAATTCCTCACACGTTTTCTCCGGAAACAATTCCTCCACACCGTTGTCCTTCCAGGAACCAAATTCCTCACACCGTTTCTCCAGGGAACCAATTCCTCCACACCGTTTTCTCCAGGAACCATGCATCACACCGTTTTCTCCTGGAACCTATTCCTCCACACCGTTTTCCTCCAGGAACAATTCCTCACACCGTTTTCCTCCAGGAACAAATCCTCCACCACCGTTTTTCCTCCAGGAAACCAATTCCTCCCACCGTTTTTCTCCAGGAACCAATTCTCCACACGTTTTCCTCAGGAATCCATTTCCTCAACACCGTTTTTCTACAGGAACCAATCCTCCACACGTTTTCTCCTGGAAACCAATTTTCCTCCACCCCGTTTTCCCTCTGGAACCATATCCTCCACAACGTTTTCCTCCGGAAAACCAATTCCTCCACACCGTTTTCCTCCAGGAACCAATTCCTCCACACCGTTTTCTCCACAGGAACCAATTCCTCACCACCGTTTTCCTCCAGGAACCACATTCCTCCTCTCCGTTTTCCTCCAGAACCACTTCCTCCACACCGTTTTCTCCAGGTAACCAATTCCTCACACTCCAAACCATTTCCCTCCAGGATACCAATTCCTCCAACACCCATTTCCTCCATGGAACCAATTCTACCCACCCTCCACACGTTTTCCTCCGAACAATTCTCCACCATGTTTTTTCCTCCAGGGAAACAATTCCTCCAACCGTTTCCACACTCCAGGAAACCAATTCCTCCACACCGTTTTCCTCCAGGAACCAATTCCTCCACACATTTTTCCTCCAGGAACCAATTCCTTCCACACCGTTTTCCTCCAGGAACCAATTCCTCCACACCGTTTTCCTCCAGGAACCAATTCCTCCACACCGTTTTCCTCCAGGAACCAACTCCTCCACACCGTTTTCCTCCAGGAACCAATTCCTCCACACCGTTTTCCTCCAGGAAGCAATTCCTCCACACCGTTTTCCTCCAGGAACCAATTCCTCCACACCATTTTCCTCCAGGAACCAATTCCTCCACACTCCACACCGTTTTCCTCCAGGAACCAATTCCTCCACACCGTTTTCCTCCAGGAACCAATTCCTCCACACTCCACACCGTTTTCTCCTCCAGGAACCAATTCCTCCACACCGTTTTCCTCCAGGAACCAATTCCTCCACACTCCACACCGTTTTCCTCCAGGAACCAATTCCTCCTCACCGTTTTCCTCCAGGAACCAATTCCTCCACACCGATTCCTCCAGGAACCAATTCCTCCACACCGTTTTCCTCCAGGAACCAATTCCTCCACACTCCACACCGTTTTCCTCCAGGAACCAATTCCTCCACACCGTTTTCCTCCAGGAACCAATTCCTCCACACTCCACACCGTTTTCCTCCAGGAACCAATTCCTCCACACCGTTTTCCTCCAGGAACCAATTCCTCCTCACCGTTTTCCTCCAGGAACCAATTCCTCCACACCGTTTTCCTCCAGGAACCAATTCCTCCACACCGTTTCCTCCAGGAACCAATTCCTCCACACTCCACACCGTTTTCCTCCAGGAACCAATTCCTCCACACCGTTTTCCTCCAGGAACCAATTCCTCCACACTCCACACCGTTTTCCTCCAGGAACCAATTCCTCCACACCGTTTTCCTCCAGGAGCCAGTACCATTTCGTGGATTCCAATTCCTACCGAAGCTCAAAACCCCAGGCTGAGCTTTGGGAAGCACAAGGGCCTCACCTTCAAGGAGGCCCTGCTGAGGCCGAGCGATTTTCGCACATCGCGGTGAAGCCTGGGAAAAAGTCTGCGAAGCCTGGGAACACGCGGGGATTTCCAAGGGAAAACTGGGTTAGGCGCCCAGAACAGGATCAATATTTCAGACCGCCTGAAGGCCCATGCTTTGATCAAGTTCCATGAATGTTTGTGTGGTGGTGTGTGTTTGTTGAGGGTAGCCATCTTACCCTGGTGTCAAAGGACTGTCTGAAGGGCCATGTTTTGATCATGGTTGCCTAGTCTGCCTAAGGGACCTGCTGAGGCCAATGTCTCCACTTGTCAAGACAGACAGGGCGACGCGAACTGACGTTATCGCGGTTCACACGTGCGCTTGCGTCCACTTGTGAACTGGACTTCCTTTTTAAAGGGAAGACAATGAGAAAACCACATTCGTTTGGGGTGGCGTTTTTCAATTTGGACACATACCCATATCATGTTGCAACCGCAAGCTACAACTACCTTCTTTGCTTTGGGTAAATTCGTTGGCATGAAGGCGCTGGGCCCACATGGCTCAGCTCAACTAGTTGTGTCCCATGAACTCCCCCCCCCCGGCTTTCTTTCGTTCTTTGGTGGGCATTGGTGCCGCAACATAGCCTTTATTTGTCCGCACTGTGTGGGGGATTCTAGGTCTCAGGATAAATTCATTTACATAAGCCACACATAAGCAGACATAAGCAGCCAACGAGGGGTTAGGCCCTGAGCAAGGCGTATTTGCGCCATATGTTTGGACCCCCCTGAAAGGAGCATCCGCTCCAAGGAAGTCGGCTGCAGGTTCTTTGAAAACTCCATTTGCGGTTCCTGTTCTTGAGTTGGTATTCTTTTGGCTTATTTCGAAAGGAGATCATATTTGTCATTTCGTGGCAGGAGCTTGATTCTCGGAGGTTCAATTCATTGTCCCCCAAGCCTCCCTCGGAGTTTTTCCCCGACATTTCCCAGCGGCCTGTAAGGGTTACCTGGGGTGTTTGGGCTGGCCGGCGATCTTGGGGAAGGTTTGGTTTCTCAAATGGGGTCCTCCAGATGTTCAAGGTTGACAAGTGGTTGTGGGTCGAGTCAAAGCCAATGGGATCACATTTCGTGGTTTTTGTGCACCACCCGTTTTAGAACCTATTTTAGTGGGGATTGGGATGTTCACTGGGGGTACGGGCTTTTGACCCATGGCCACACATGTTTGTAAATACAGGCCTAATTGGATGTTCTCTTGCCGCGGACGGACCTGGAAACGTTTCCACGATTCACGGCGGTCTTGGATTGAAATGAAGGCCTCAGTGCTCGTTAGGGCCACAAGTCACGACACGCATGGATCCGGGAATTTTCCCGCAGTTCAGGTTTTGTAATTATCACTTTGGGGGTGTTTCTTTTTGAGGGGAAAACCAAAAAGAAACCGCCATTTTGGAGGTGGCGTACCCTGAAAAGAGGCACTGTCACATGGTTGGAAATGTATTGTGTGCAGATGCTCGAACCTCTACCTTAAGCTTCTTGCAGTTGATTTGTTCGGCGTGCCGCAGTTTATTTCACCCTCCCTCAAACCCGAGATGGAGGTGCATTTCCAAAAGGCCCAAAAGAGGTGCCTTTGTTTCGGGGCTTGTAACTCTCATTCCCCTCAATGAGCAATCGAAGATGACATCGGGCGAGCGACCAGACTTTTCTGGAACCCAAAAAGCATTCATTTGGGTGATCAAAAGGTCCTTGAATTACATGGGATGACCATTGGGTAAACCCACATTTCAACCACATGGGACAAGTTACCCATTCGGTCATTTGGACTATTTTTTGAACCCCCATGATGGGTTTCCCCTTGAAACGCCAACCTGCTGCTTCTTCCCCGGGACAAGTTACCCCTGGCGAGCAGCAGCCTCCGGTGCTCGCCAGGGACCCCTACTATGCCATTTGGTGTTCCGAGCAGTCGGAGGGCCCAGAAAAGAAAACGTCTTGGAGTCTCGGGGTCTCCATTTTTTCCAGGGATCCTTACTAGAATCCCCCGGAATTTGTGGTTGAAAAGAACGATGGTTGAACAGAATGGGGAATCAAGCCCTTGGTTGCCATCGCGATCCAGTGAAAGTAGAAAAGGCGCAGTTCCCCGTTCGGTGGTCATCCCGTTTGCCCAGTTGTGACATCCATAGGTGTCCTTTTTGGTTGTTTTGCTAGAAAAATAGAGGGCGATCCCTGGTTTACCTGGTTGAATCATCCACCAGGGAAACCCATCTATTTCCCCTAGAAGGACACACAGTGGTGACATCTACTTTTTCACCTTGGTGTATAGGCCACCAGCGCTATGGTTTTTGTTTGGGTATCAGGCGAAGCGGGGTGCTGTTTGACACCAGTGTTAAGAAGCGCTGCACATCCACAAAAAAAGAAAAGTCGGGGAAGCTCGGAATTCCCCGTGCTCATTGAAAAGAAACCCGAGTTGCCGGACTTGGGAATCCCCTTTTTTATTTTATTTTTTGCCTTTTTGGTTTCCTTCATTTGGGGGTTGATCAATACTCCCTTCGGCCCCTAAATGACCATGGGTAACTTTTCTCATGTGAAACACATTATCTTAGTGGTTTTGCAACCAATGGTCATCCCATGTAAAGAATATTTCGATCAACCCTCCATATTTCCCTTTCAGGCACGTGACCAACTTGCTGGGCCGGTGATGAACCGGTTTCCGCCTTCGCCAGATTCGCATCAATTGCAGGTAAGTCCAAGGAAACCCTAAACCCAAAATCTTTCATTCCCTTCCCTCAGACCTGTGGTGACCTGGTTTGTGTGTGTGTGTGTTTTTTGGGGGGAACCTTTGAAGTGAACAGGGTGTTGGGTCTCAGGCCGGAGGCGAACTTGGCGATGCGCCGGTTCCTGAAGTATGCGGAGGAGCTCCAAGCTTCCAGTTGAAATGGTTTTTTTGTCTACAATGGGGGGTTTCTCTATGGATGGTGGCAGCGGTGCATTTTACTTGGATGTTAGGACTTTAACTTTTGCCAATTAATGGGTTGTCCATTAAACCACGAAAAGTTAAACTTTTTAGAAGGGGAGCAGAAAGCAACCGAGTTGGGAAACCAAAAAGAAACCAGGTAATAGGGGTCCCCAATGTTCAGAAACCTTCAAATGAGTATGGGTGTGTCGCATAGTTCTCCTTTGGTTTACCTTTAGACAGCCCCCAAAATGGGTACCCAACAAACTCAGACCCATGTATTTGTTTCAATCCATTCTTTTCAGGATTCTTATTCACATGGCTATCAGCAATATTTCCTGGAACCAACCTCCATAGAGCCCGTGGGTATCCTCCAATTACATTTTACATTCCGGAGTAGACGATAAAGAAGGGCCAGAAACAAAGATGGCTTTCGGGTAGGGAAGCAGATCAGCTCCCCGCATCAGGGAACCCCAGAAACAGTTCCATCGAGCAACCGTGGGGACTCCTTGCATGTTTATGGCCTGAATACGACACGACCTCCGTGGAAAACAAGCTTGCTTCTCAAGATAAAGATTCCCCTACAATGGGTGGCTTCCTAGTTTTCCTTGAAACCCGCAAAAGGGTGTACGGACTCCATTTGAGAAACTCCTGTCTGTCCCTCGTCGCCGGTGTTTCTCCTGGTTCTCTGGAAATCCAGCACCGGGCAGGTGTTAAGATTTGGTGTCTTCCCCTTTCCCTGGAAATCCGGCCACCCTGCAACAGCTGCCAAATGGTTTGCCAAGTCTCTGTTTTTGGTAGGGGCCATTTTGGGCCATCTCTGACAACCACTGGTATGGCTAGTCTTTGGTGTGACCAAATCGCTTCTATAATTTGGACCCTTTAGCAACAAGTCTGTTTTTTTTCCATTAGCCCATGTCTGTTTCATATCTTCTGGGGGGGGTGGGATTGGTTAGGTGTTAGGGAGCCGCGCGTACAGAGCTCATAGAGGCCTTGACAGAGCGGAAAAAAACAAGAAGAAACAAAACTAGAGGGAGCATTGCCAAGCTTATGCGGAGCCCAACTAATGGGTGTTCCATTAAACCACTAAAAGTGTTCAACTTTTAGCAGGGGAGCAGACAGCAACCGAGGATTGGTTGAGTGCTTAGGGGCCATCAAGCCTACCACACTTGGTCGGCCTTTCGTGCCAGGACCAGGGCATTGTGCAGCCCGCGAAGCGCCAGAAGGCGGAGCTGGGGCCAAAAAGCCCTTGAGTCGCCTGATCCCAAATGGCTGTGGTGGTCAAAACTTTTTGGATCCCAAGCTCCTTTGTGGTTTGGTGGGGTGCCCAATTGTGGCCTCGTATTTTGTTGTTAACTTCGGATTCCTCCGGATTTTACTACAGACTGTCAGGGATCCCCGAAAATAGATCATTTGCTACGGGAACCCCTGAGTACGGTCCTTCGGATCAATCCGATATGGCTGTGGGTCAAAACGAATGGGATTCCATTTTGGGGTAGGCGCACCACCCATTTTAGAACCTATTTGAGTGCGGATTGGGATGTTCACTGGGGCTACGGGATTTTGACCCATTGCCAAATAGCCTTGGGTACCTGAGTACCTTCAAGTGGAACAAGTTAAGGGGTTCTCAAAATGACTGGCGGTTTTCCCTCTAAGCCGCTTCAAGGGTCATTTTGAGGATGTCACTGTAATGGACGGAAAATATCGTAAGCGGGTTCCTTTGACCGTTGCACACCTGTCTGGGTCTCAAAAGTTTTTTGGGTTGAGTTGGTCTAGTGCGCAGATGACTTGAGCAGAGTTTTTTGTAGCGCCCGGAGCCGCGTAGGCTGGAATAGTGCGCCTGCGCAGTCCGCGTACGCCGCGTAGGCTTTGGCGTAGGAACTGCCTCCGCGTAGGCTGAAACCCTGCAAAAATGCAGCTCGCGTAGGTTCGCGTAGGTTCCGCGGAGTCCCCCTTTTTATGTACCCAAAAGAAACTTTGCTCACTTGAGAAAGCTAGCATTTCTTCTTCCGGGCGGTCAAATCCCGAAAGAGTTTCACCCATGTCCTGGTGAATGTCGAGCACCGCCCCTACAAACAGGGTTTGTAAATCCGGAGTCAACACTAGCTTCGGAACCACGAATTGTGCAGCCATTCCTTTGTCGAAAACCCTGTCTGGCGAGCAGTGAGAGGTAAGTGGCAAGGAATTGAGCAGCAAAGAACCTCACGAGTCATGTGATAGCCACACGTCTGTCCCCATGAGACGAGGCGGGCTATGAGAAAGGAGGGGGAAGCGTGAGGAGAGCTGGATGTTTCTTAAAGGGCCCAGCAAGCGTAGACAACCGATTCGGCGAATTGGTCTCTCCACCGGCCTATTCGCAGCAAACAAAGTTCTCAAGTTGCCCGGTTTCGCGGCGGAGTAGAAATCGCCGGGCCATCCATCGCGATGCTGCAGTATGCAGCGACATTTATCCATGTTGTCCAGCCTCGCGAGCTGCAGAGGCGGGCAGTGGGCAGCGAAGGAATCCCAAGGGATCCCAAAAAATCGTCCCAACGGGGCGGCTGCGCCGTTGTTCGCTTTTTGGAATTGAAGCATGGTTCTGGGGATCGGTGTTTTTCTTTTTTTGGATTGAAGCATGGTTCTGGGGATTGACGTTGTGCTTTGTTGAATTGAAGGCACAGTTCTGGGGATTGACCAGGTTTGGAACTTGTTCAAGTGAGGTCCATGGGGAGGGAAGCCGAAAAGACGCCCAGCAAGGTTCATCTTTAGACCAGCCTTCGAACCCAACCCGTCTATTCCTGTCATTTTCCTTATAATCAAGAAATAGCCACTGCCTTCATGTTATTGTGCCAGTCATGCCCATTTCCCTCTGACACCAGGGGAGATCACACATCAACGCCACAGAGAAGCTTCCTGAGTGAGTTGATCGGGCCCCGCAATGTTGGATTTGTCTTAAACTCAGACATCGACTGAATCCTTTTGTCTGACAGACGTGACGGGTGAAGCGAACCACACAGGTGTTGCACAGATTTGGGGGCGGGACCCCAACATACGGGGCCCCAATATTTGGCTATCCTGGTTTCACTTTGAACATCGAAACATAGGCGCTCCGCCTTGCTTTCATGAAGCCGTCAGCATCCGGTTGCGACAGACGAACTGGCCTACCTTCATCAGGCCCCCCCCCCCCAACTCCTTGCCGAGCGTTGTTGGATTCAAAGAATAACTTAAACTCCCATATACCCACTTGTTTCACGTCAATGCATATTTCCCCTGGCACCTCTTTGCCTGGGGTTGGCAAACCCCATGGACATGTTGGCCTAGATGTCAAAGCTGTTTGCTTTTTGCACTGTGGAGGTGTTACTTCCAGAACGCTGAAGGGACAGTTATGAATGTGGTTTATAATATGGCTTATAGTCGTTAAACCGTGGTTTTATTCGGGGTTATGAATTTAGAGGTTGATATAACTGTTATATAGTGGCGTAAAGTGGTTCCCTTGGTGGCAACCCTCTTGCGCGAAGAGGCCTCATAGCGTCCCACCTCCGACAGCCACGAAGGAGCGGGTTGGGCGGGTCTTCTTGCTTGTCAGTACTTCTGGTTTACTTGCAGGCTTCGAGGATTGCAAGGATTGCTGGGATGCATTTGTTTTTGTTGGAGTCTTCCTGTTTGCCCCCGCCCAAGGGTGGCACTTGCTTGATGGTCAGGGAATCACCGGTATGAACCTAGGGATCCCAAAAATGATGCGGGTGTCATTCCCTCATTCCCCTATGAGCTGGTTGCAAACATAAGTTGTGTCTAGCTAAGGGCCTCCGGAGTGAAGGGACATATCGGATTGGCTTGTAGTGATTTGTTCCTTTTAATGTTGGGTGAGTTAATGGTGCTTTAGGGGCTGGCAAGAAATCAGATTAGCTTGTAGTGAGTTGTTCTTTTTAATGTTGGGTGAGTTACTGGGAAGAAATCAAATTGGCTTGTAGTTGTTTTTCCCTTTATATTTTGGGTGAGTTCATGGTGTCTTAGGGGCTGGGAAGAAATCAGATTGGCTTGTAGTGAGTTGTTCTGTTTAATGTTGGGTGAGTTATTGGTTTTAGGAGCTGGGAAGAAATCACATTGGCTTGTAGTGTTTTTCCCCTTTAAATGTTGGGTGAGGTCATGGTGTTTTAGGGGCTGGGAAGAAATCAGATTGGCTTGTAGTGATTTGTTCTTTTCGTGTTGGATGAGTTAATGGTGCTTTAGGGGCTGGGCAGAAATCACATTGGCTTGTAGTGTTTTTCCCCTTTAAATGTTGGGTGAGGTCATGGTGTTTTAGGGGCTGGGAAGAAATCAGATTGGCTTGTAGTGATTTGTTCTTTTCGTGTTGGATGAGTTAATGGTGCTTTAGGGGCTGGGCAGAAATCACATTGGCTTGTAGTGTTTTTCCCCTTTAAATGTTGGCTTGTGTTTTCTTTTTCAAAATAGACATGCCTAGCCTTTGTCTTAATATAGGCCCCCTAAAACTGGTGGTTTCCCTGTTGGTTTGCTGTAGCCCAACAAGGGTACCCCCTCAAGAAAAAGCACCCAAATGGATGAATTCACTGGTTTCCTTTTGGGTCCTAGGTAACAGCGCTTTTTGTGTTCGAAAGGACATCTAGGGCAGCAGAGCTTCAGAAGGTGACATCCCGAAAGAAGCAAAGAACAGCAACCACAAAACGACAACTTATTCCCAAAAAGCCACAGGGGAACACGAGAGAGCAGACCGACTTTGGCCAATGGAGCGGGATACCACCTGGCAATTTCCCGGTGAATCATCTTGGGATTCGCTTCCCATTGAGTTGCTCGGTGACATCAGGGTTGCCGGGGTCCTGGGTGTGCCTAGGGATTTGGGAAACTAGGGAAAGATGGGAAACGGCCACTGAACAGTGGTTGGGGGGCAGAAATCCCCAAATGATGCCCACCCAAGGGCGCCTAGTTGATAGTCACACCCACACCTAGAACTTCTTTAAGTAAGGAAAAAACAAACAAAGACACGCGCATCGTCAGACAAATCGCTTATTTACCAAAAAAACCCAACAATTTCGGTTCGACCTCTCCATGGTTGCTTGAAGCTACTTGGCCCTTATTGACTCCATGTTCAATCGAAGCCCACGAACTCTACCATGTTGAGTACCATTCCTCACCAGCTTTTGCTGGCCAAATTTGCGGCATGTTGCCACAAATCCATCGATTGAACAATTTGGTTGCAATTTCTTAGATGAATCGTATGAAACTTAGCTGGTTTGGGGTTGAGGCGCATCCCTGCGCCATGTCATGAAATTCAATGTGTCTCACTCCTACTTTGGATGGTGCCCGCATGAAAGCCATTTGAGAAACGCTGGTGATGTAAGATCATGCCAAATCAGCAGAAATGGCTGCAGAACATGCAATTTGCAGTTTCCGCGTACATGTTGCAAATTCCGCTCATTTGGCGACGGCAGCAAACAAATGTAAAAAGCAAATCATGCGTCCTTTTGAGGGTCCAGGTATGGCTTTCCACCGGGCAACCTGGTTGGAGGGTCAAAGTCGGGGTCCATGTATTTGTACAGTGTGTATATATAATTACCCTCAAGCAGCTGTGTTGCTCGCTAGGGGCAGTCATTGACAAAGATGGCCGGACAATAAGACGAGTGGCTTGTATATATCCGAACCACTAGCCATTTCTGAGTTGGCCCATGTTGGCCACTATTTCTACCAATTCAAGTAAGATGTGTTTTGTTTTTTGATACACAGTTGGTTTTAAAGGGAGTCGATGTCACGACTCGACATATTCAATCTGTTTTTCCAGGGGACGTTTTCGCAAATGGGAGTGGCATTTTTAAGGGCATCCCTAAACTGGTTGGTTTCCTTTTGGTTTCCGTCTGAAACCAACAAGGAGCCCTCTCCGAAACTGCAGGTTTTAGTCTTTGCCATTTACCAGGGTTCTTTTCGTGGCCATTTACCAGGGTTCCATTTTTCAAGGGTACCTTTAGATTGTACTTTTTGGGGGCCAGGTACAGCCATGTTTTGCTAGACTAGTTTTTGTGTTGTTTCCATTATTTTTTCTGCCCTGGTTCCTTTAGTTTTAGCAGACCCCTATGTTTCAGCCCCGACTTTGGAGGATTCGGAGCCCGCAGGAGTCCAGTGAGGGGCGGTACGTGAGGGCGCTGATACCTCGCACCGCCGAGTCCTTTCAGTGGCGCATGGAGGATACCCAAAGTGCAGGCGCCGGTTTTCCGTGATGGGTCTGTCTATATTGATGATATGGTGCATTTTGCTTGGATGTTAGGACTTCTTTTTTTGCCAACTAATGGCTTATCCATTAATCCACTGAAAGTTGAAATTGGCAGGAGAGCAGAAAGCAACCGAGGACGGACAACAATCAGTCGTACCACTCTGAAGCCATTTCAGAAACCACAACGTTTGCTGGTATGGTTTCTCAGGTGGTGCAGGATATCGTAGGGCTGCTTATGAATATGGGTACTGGGACAGTTCATAACAGAACCTAGGGCACCGTGTCTCCTCAACAAGATCTTAGGGGCACCGTGTCTCTCAGGAAAACCTCTTTGAGCCCTCGGACACTTCTTGGGGTCTCCTCCAAGCATATGCAATGTTTTGTGGGCTAAGTATGGAACAGAGTCAACAGTATTTTCCGTGTACCCCTGAAGTGATTTGGATTGGATGGGGAAATCCACCCCCGAAATTCCCCCAATTTCCCAACCAGTCCAAAGCACCAAGCCTGAAGCGTAGTCTCGGTTGCGGGAGTCTCGGTTTGCGTAGGCAGCGAGGGTCACCCGCACCTCTGCGGCTGTGGCCCGGCGAAGTATCGCCCGCAGCCGGGGTGGGGGTGTTGGTGTGGTTTGGGGTGGTTTGGGGAAATGTCGCGATCTTGGTGTTTGTCTCTTTCTTTTTTCTTTCGGGGGGGGGGGATAACCTCTGGACTTTCTGTTTGAAGTCCTTTTGCTTTTTGAGGTGTTCCGCGAATATAGGTGTGTCTTTCCGAGGGTTCTTGTTGGGGTTGGTTTGCAAGCGAACAAGGAAACCATTCACTTTGAGACAAACCCACCGGAATCAAACAAATCGGGGGACCGGGGGCTAGTTGACTCCAATCCTGTTGCCTTCCCCGCAGCAACGAGGGTTTAGACTACTCCCAGTCGACACCTTAAGGATCCGTTCTGAATCGCCGAGCGTGGGGGGTGCCCTCCACAGCTTTTCCTTTTCTCAGCTGCAAGACAAACGCGCCTCTGAGGCCCGTGTGCCTCGGGCTTTCTGGTTTCCCTAGCCAAACATCAAAACTGTTTTGCAGTCTCGCGAAATGGGCCAAATGGTTACGGCTCCGGAGGGAACCAACAAAGCTTGGATTCTGAACCCATCGGGGGAAGACCGCTGGATTCTTGTCTTGTCTTTGACCTCCGGGGCTTGAGATTTGCAGGGATTTCAGGGCTCTAGAAAACGGCTAGGATCCCACCCATGCTGGAGAGTGAATGAGTACCAAAGGAGCTTGACCAACAGGGGGAAGATCACATGTAGGGATCCCAACCAAAACGCATCCCGACTGTTTTATAGAGGTCGGAAGACGGGATTGGACACCGGCTTGATTTCAGTCGCCTTTCTTTCCATGCATATAGAACCACAAACGTCGCCTTGGCCCTCAGATTTCATTCATGACCTCCTGCCAACAACCAGCACCCCGGCATAGCTGTCAAATTGCCCCGAAGTAGCCCCGAGCAAGGTTCCAGATTCCAAGCGGGTCGCTTAAACTCGGCCTTAAGGCTCTGTAAGCTGGAATGCTCCTCTAAACATGATGGATCTTCAGTGCACCATTTTTTCGCGGGTTCCACAATGTAAGACATAACCAAAAGGAGGCTGTTCCTTCTTCTTCTGTTTTTTGCTTAAACCAAGTTTTGGGGTTCCATATTTTGGACACGTCCGTTTGACCGTGGTGCCTGCAAATGCTCTGGCGCACCACCCCAAATGCCTACTTCTCTTCGGCGCGCGTAATTTCGAAGGTATCCTTTTCAGATTCGTTTAAAGGGAAAGAAGGACAGCCGTCATTCTTTGGGGTCGCCAATTAACTAAGTTGACAACTTGCTGTAGTCAATTGCACCAACCCATAAATTCAGTGGCAACGTTTGTTCCCGAGTTATTTTTGCGTCCCCATGGTTGAAAGACCGGCACAATGAGCAAGCGAAGCGGCATTAATCATAGTATGTGTTTTAGCCATAGTGTGTGTTTTCCTCTGGTTGTAAGGATAGTCCGATGTTTCAGTTTTCACATCTTTCCGGTATTTCCCCTGTTTCACTAGTGGAATAAATGCTTTGTCTTTTGAACAGCGAGTGGCTTGGAGGGTGGAGGCTTGACGTAGCCTTGGCTCGGATCGATCCGAGTCCTCTGAAGGTCCCTGCATCCGCTTTGCTTACCGGAGCTGCCATTTGGGCAAGGCCTGCAAGTTTTGCGCCTCGGGCAAACAGTTTTGGTCGTTCGGGGTGCTAAATAGACCCGGTGCTTTTTGTTTGTGTGTCTGTGTTTTTCGGCCGGAAACAAAAGAATCAAGAGCGTAGTAGCAACTTGGTAGTTGTTCGAACTGTCTATCACAACCAGCAGGTCCGCACCGCCGGGTACCTTTAAGCGAATCTGTGACGTCTCACGAACATTATTGTGCAATAAGATAGTTTCGTTTCGGAACCCTCGTCGAGTCCGCCCCCCCCAAAAAAGCGGGGCTCTGAAGCAACGTTATTGTCCTTTGTCCCTATTTGCGGTGTTTGACCCCTTTTGCCTTTTCGCGCCCTTTGCCATGGCTTTCTGCATTTGACACAATCAAGATAGTTTGTGGCGCATTGGCCAGATAGTGGAATTTCGTAGTCGACGGCTTAGAGACTTATTTACTTTCACATTTTAGGCTGTTGGTCTCTGGTTTAACCTCTTACGTTAGCGTAGATGTTTCCTATGTGAAGGTGTTGACCGTCGCCGTGTTTTTGGTTGGGTGGTCTTGAAATGTCCGCATTGGTTTGCTGGATCTGACGTTGTCAAAGAGTCCAGAGGCCACGGATGTTGGCAAAAGTACCGGGCCACTGCCTGGCGGGTTTGTAGACAAAAGGGGACCACAGCCTGTGTCTCTTCAAAGGACCATCGACATGCCAAGAAGGGGCCCAGCACAAACATGCAGGTGTCCTTTCTTTGGTTTCCCTTCTTCAGGTTCCGAGCGTTTTCTATGCTCTGGAATGGGAGAAACCCTGGGGGTCTACATTCATTTGAGGCGCTCAAGCCCCTACATATTTGAAGATGTTTGGAGTTTAGAGTTGCACTTTTGAATCTCCGCAACATGTTCTTTTGCACGGGATCAACCAGAAATTCGGTGTGATCTACAAGCCTGGTTTGGCACATCCCCCACTTTTATGTCTTTTTTATTCAAGAACCTGCACCCCGCATGTGTGACCCTATTTGGAACACCCCAAAAGCTGCTCACTTTCAGGTACAGCTGCTGTTTTTTCGAGCTTCCCTCAGTTTTCATCTTCGCGGACGCACTCAGGCTAGCCTTTGGTGGTTTGGATTGCTGGCGCGGAGGGAACCCTCCTGGTGCTTGTAGAGGGCAAATGGAACCTCCAAACCACCAATCCACCCATTACAGGGAAGCAGGGTAGCCATTTTAAGACGACATTCCTGGGATATGTTGCCGTATCAGGACCGTAGGGTTTCAGGTAGACCATGGCGTGGAGTTAGGTACATACACCTCCTTTATCATGTCAGGACATCTACCCTATACCTGGAACACGTGGGTATTGGGGATTGGGTGCAAGTAGGGAATCAGCAGAGGTGGGAATGAACCTTATCGCTACGAACCAGGGTATGGTCGTTCTCATTGTGAGCCAGCAGGATAGGTACAGGGGGTTGCCTATCCCAAAGTAGACTTAAACAAAGGGGGTTTCCCTTTTGGGCACACTGAGTTTGGGGTTTAAGTCTACGTCAAAACATGGAACCCCGGGTAGAGATCTTTGCACGAGGTCACCTGCCGCATGGGGCGAAATCCAAGTTGGCGCGCACCCAGCGCAAGACCTTGGAGGCACTCAGTGAGGCCGAGCTTTTGACGCTGCGACTCGATTCCATGGTCTCAACGATTTTAAGGCAGGCAAAGGGGTGTGTAGTTTCTGTTGTTTCAGGGGAACCCGCTAGAATGGGGGGTTTTCCCTTTGGTTGCTGTTTCAAAGGGAACCCACACATTTGTGTGGTCTACCTGAGACTGGGGTCTCCTCCAACACATACGTATTCTAGGTCCCCCAGTAGTGCCCTTTTACTGGGGAGGGTTCCCCTACTAAAATAGACTACAGAGAAAAGGGTACCCTTATAACCTCTCCTCTGGAGGACCTAGTATTGTAGATTTTCGGGACTAACGTACTAAATGTATGAAAGTCATATTGTGGGCCAAACTGATTGTTCCATGCTTTCAATCCATCGTTCTTTTTGAAACCACCATGTACCTTGTCCACTGTTTGAACCACCATGTCTATTGCCGAAGTTGCCTTTTTGCCCAGTTTCCTTGCATGTTATTCTAACAACCAGCGAACCGTCAGACAAGCCCTAATTCGTAGCTATCTTCGTTGTACAATGCTGCTTGTTGGTACCCAACCAAACATGGAGCTTGAAAAAGGGCCCTGAGTTGACAACCTGTCTTCCACAGGTTCAAGTCGGGCAGAGCATTGACACATTCCATACCATGAGCAAACATGGAGTGGGCGGGTAGATATTACCCCTGTATACAACCCAACACACCACATGTGCTTAGAGGAAGCTTTAACAAGGGGGACTGCCACTTTTGGGGTTCAGAGGAGTAAACCAAAACTTCTCGTGCATGAATCGAACACAACCACCAAAAGGGCACTTTCAAAGAAGGACAAGCCCCCGTCATAGCTGAGACAGTTGCAAGATTCTTCAGGCTTGGGGCAATTTAATGACAATGACTGGTTCGGCGGGAGACTCTATGGTCACTATGGATGGAACAGGCCAGATCGGAAAGTAAGATTCATCGCCCGCACATGAGCTGAGGCTTCTGGAAGTAAGATTCTTTCTTGGGAAAGTGAAACAAAGTTGCGCCGCTACTCTGGCGGCCCCGCTTCACATGTTTTCGCACGTTTGGAACGTCTTCCGCTAAGGTCGGGGAAAATTATCTGGACAAAAACCCAAGCTGAGGCTTCTGCCCATCATAGAAGAGCGATGCGCTTCGTTTCCACAGATGACCTTGGTGCTTGCCTCAATACAGCGGCGACTGAGGAGCCTTGGTCAACCTGCTGCTGGCTGGCTGGTTGGCTGGCTGGCTGTTTGGCTGGCTGGCTGGCTGGCTGGCTGGCTGGCTGGCTGGCTGGCTGGCTGGTTGGTTGGTTGGTTGGTAGGTTGGTTGGTTGCTTCGTTGGTTGGTTGGTTGGTTGGTTCATTGGTTGGTTGGTTGCCCGGTTGCTTGGTTGGTAAGGGTTCATTGGTTGGTTGGCTGGCTGGCTGCTCGCTTGCTTGATTGCTTGCTTGATTGCTTGCTTGATTGCTTAATTGCTTGCGTGGTTGGTTGTTTGCTTCTTGCTTGGTTGGTTGGTTGGTTGGTTGGTTGGTTGGTTGCTTGGTTGCTTGGTTGCTTGGTTGCTTGGTTGCTTGGTTGGTTGGTTGCTTGGTGGTTGCTGGCTTGCTTGTTTGGTTGGTTGCTTGGTTGCTTGCTTGCTTGGTTGGTTCTGTGTTTATTTGCTTGTTTGACTCTTGCTTTCAAGCAAGCTGCATTTGAATTTGTGGTTTCTGGGCTGTGCCCATGCCATCTCAGGAGGCTGCCGCTGGTGGAGCCGCCCAAAGGCATCCGAGTCACACTTGCGACGCTGGAGAAATTGCGCCTCAGCGATGGGGGAAGCTTGTTGCAATTTGCCCAGGTGCATAGACCATGGCACACGGCAGTCGGAGTTGCTTGTTCCCCCCCCCCGAGAAATGCGCAATGAGTTGCTCCATGTTCCTTCCAAGTGAACCACAGACTACTGGAAATGTTTACCACACCTCACACGTCTGTGTGTGTGGGGCTGCATCAAAATAGCGCTTCCCAATACTGCGCCGTTCCGTTCCCTTTTGGTTCCCTTTTGAATCCATCCAACCATTGTTCTGCTCGGCCATCAAGGTCCGTGTCCAGGGTTTCCTTACTTCCAGTTTCTGGGAATTTCATGGTCATTTGCGCAGGCACACCCTCGTACTCGGCATGCTTGCCGCCCAACCCTGCAAGATGAGCATGAACAGAGTCCTCTAGGAGCCGCGGCAAAACAAATTGAAAGGACAAAATTTGGTGGGGATTCATGCCCACTACTTCCGGGGGAAGCTCCCTATTGGAACTCATCGCCACATATCAAAGACCTTTGGCAGGAGCTCAGGGGCTTTTCGCCAGATGCCCATGCGAGGTGTGGTCAATTTCCCGGTCTTTTTTGGCAGGGTGGCCAATTGCCCAAAGCACAGACTCTCTGATTTACTCGACTTATTGCGGGAAAAGCACATGTTGTCAGGTCGACTCATATGGCTGTGGGGAAATGGAACCCTGGTAAGTGGCAACATGGACCAAAACCTGTGGTTTCCTGGTGGTTTAATTTTGACCCACACCCATATTCTGCTTGATTCCAACCATTCTCTTCCATCGTCCTCTTTTTGCGACTAGCGATTGGCCCGTTTTCTTGAGAAGGCCATGGAGAGGACGGCTAGGCATGGTTTCTGGGTCACAAGCCATGGGTGTTGTTTTCTGGTTTCGGGGTAGCTACTCGCAAGAGTCGTCCGAAATCCACATATCCTGTGAAACACCTTTATACTGGCGAAACGCCTGTGATTCGATGGGTTAGGTTTCTTGCTTCTTTGGTTCGTCATCAGGTTTCCTGGACCAATAGCCATTGCTTAAATGCTTGGCAAGTAACCTTGGGCCCATAGTTTGGCGAGGCCATTTGAAAGCCATTGGGTGAGACTAGGTCCCCAGTAATTAGTGCCCTTTTGCCCTTTTGGGGCCGCTTCCCCTACTAAAATAGACTACAGAAAAAAAGGTACCCTTATTCTAACCTCTCTACTGGAGGACCTAGGAGAGTTTGCAATGGGAACGCAGGAATTGATCCCATTTGATGTCACCCAGGGTTTCCGATGTCATCCTCTCCTAAGGGTCTTTCCCACGCCAAGCAGCAGAGTGACTTGTAACTTGCCCACCCTAAGCAATTACAAGGTGTAGTTTGCATCTACATTGGAAGGGTTTGGACCTCAAAACGGCTCTCGCTATTTTGAGGTCCCAAGATTCTTGGCAGTTTCTGTGTTCCTTCCGTACTTAGGTCTCTGGGCCGGTTGCTGGAGCTGCTTGAGCGCAGCAACCTTTCCTCGGAGTTCCGAGAAGAGTTGCTCGGCGACATGTCAACCCCGCGGTGCCCTATGCTTTTTGTTGTTGACCGCTTTTCTGGGCACCCCGGATTAAACCCGGCCTATTGAGGACGAATCCCCACTAAAAGGACCCCCAAAATTTACCATGGGTTCATGAACCTCAGTCAACTTCATACTGCCAGGGTGCAAAAAAAGGTCGTGGTTTTCAGCATCACCATGAAGTTTGTAGACCGCTTTGTGATGCAGTTGGAGTTGGGTGATGTCGCGTTGGAAATACGACCCTGCCCTTCCCAGTTTCCGAACATACTGTACCCACTTCGTCTCAGGCCAAAAAGGCTTTTGGAGCAAACCAGGAGTTCCAACTTTCTAAGGCGTTGGTGAGAGATGAAGCCCATATCCCAACTAGGAATGCTGACAGGAAGTGCTAAGGCAAACAAATCCTCCCAGGCCTTGAGCGCACAAGACGGCAGTGGCCAGAGGTTTTGAGGAATGGTCCGCTTGGGTCCATGTTCCACCCAAACGTTTTTGTTGTTTATGTGTATAGGCCCAGCCAGCTTCGAGGTGTCCAATCCGGGGTCGTCTTTAAGCGTTTGCCAGCGTTGATTGTCTTGTAGAAATGGTCGCTCAAGATCCAGGATCCATTCCGGGGGTCCCTCTCACTTCATTTGCTTTCTTGCAATCAGAATTGGGACCTAGAAATCTCCAGTCACTGGAAGATGGCATGGAAGGGAGGCAAAAAGGTGGGTCTTTGTCAGAGGCAAGCGTGTTTTCTGTGAGCGGGAGCACGTGTAGCCAATGGTTGGCTACAAGCGTCAGTCATAACACCAGTGTAACCAGTGAGGGATGAAACCATCATATAGATCCTGGTCTGAAGGCCTACCTGCCTTTTGTGGTCGCTGGGCACGTCCCTCAATGGAATCGGGGCAGACTTGCCAAAGTTCTTGGGCAAGGAGTGACTTTTTGCCAGGGCTCAATTGCAAGCAAGCAAGCACGCACGCAAGCGCCAGCGAGGCTCCAATGCATTCTGGGCCGAGTGCTGGGCCGGTATGCATATCCTTGATGTGAGAAACCAGCAGGCTCTTGAGATCGGACACCCCAGGAAAGAAGATCCCGGGCCTGGGGTGTTTTTTTTGGGGGTCTATGGTGCCCGCCTATGGCTGTCAAAGCGTTTGTGAAGCGATCGTCCTTGGGCGTAGCGGCGCAGGGGGTGGAAATGCTGGTGGATGTTCCCGGAGAGGCACAGGCTGTTGGTTGAAAGCCGGGTGACATGCAATTGTGGATTTCCCGGGATGGGGATATTTTGAATCGCGACCCAGCAGCTTTGTAAGATGAGTTTTTGTTCTTAACTTATTTCGCCGCATGAAGGTCCTTTCTTACGGATCCGTGACGTCAGGTTTTCGAAGCGTAGTTCCCCAAGACACACTGCAAGTAGGAAGCAAGGGAAGCCCTGTAAAGCAATGTCACCCTCGGATTCATCCGAAGGACTGTCGAATCAGGGGTGGTTCCCCTTTGGGTAAGGAAGTGATTTTTCTTAAGGGCGGCCTTACGATGTCTGTCGTTGGTTTGCTTGTGGCATGCTCGGAGAAATTGTTGAGTTTGTTGATGTTTCCATTGTTTGATTTCTCATTCCTGTCGATTCCTGTTGTCTATTCCCTTCTTCCAAAGCCAGCCATCTTTCCTTGTGCATTAATTAAGCACGGGCCGAAACATCCAAGGGCTCCTATGGCTCTGAATTTGTCTTGGAAAAAAGGGTCGTCCTCAAAACTTGCTGGTGCGATAGTCAGGGAATGAGACGTGGAGTGACCCTTACAAACCATCCAACCAGTGTCTTCCTACGGGACCGAAGCCTGGTTCATTCAACCTGACATCCCCCACCTATCGCACCAAGAGATTCTCGGATGTTCCTGCTGGTTTTGGAAGCTGCCACGGGCTGGTCTTTGGTGTTGCCAAATCGATGCCAAATCGTCCCTTGGGCATTTTGGAAACACTGGGCTTCTCCGCTAATGTTGACCCCGGATCAACAAACCCAGGGTGTTCCCCTCCAAAAGTGATGATTCCCCACTAAACCCAAGAACACCCCCCTACTAATATCATGGGTGTTCTTGGGAACATTTTACATTTTGGCTTCTTGTGGTTTGGTGGTTGAAATCCAACCACTTAACTGCCAAAAACAAATATATATATATATATATAGTTGCTCCTTTTCCTTCCAAGGTCAAGCAAGATCTGGGGTTGATCATGGGGTCAACACTTCTCACCTAGCTTGGTCGATCACAAGCTTGTGGCTTGCGACGACCGCGAGAGGCCGCGAGTTGTGAGTTTCAGACAGCGAGTCGAGCACCCGGAAAGATCGGCAACTTCCCCGACCGGAAGGACCAACATGTCCCTATGCTTCCTCGACTATTTTTTAAAATAGGGGTTGTTCAACCCCTATTTTTTGCATTGACAACCCCTATTTTTTGATATTGGCCTTTGGGGTCCATTTTAGGTTGTTACTTTGTGTTTATCGAAATTACGCCTGCTATTGCAACCTCTTAAGAAGCCTTGGTAGCCAGTAGATTACTAATTATTGACAGGGTCCTCGGCGCCCTTGCGTGTTTGCGCAATGCACCTGCTGAAAGTCTTGCGTAGACGGAGCCTTCATTCTAGCAAATTCTAGAATTGTCCTCTGCAATTTGCGCAGGTGGCACGAACAAGCAATTTTGTGCTAGTTTTTTCCGCTCCAATTTTCACACAGCTCCAAAAACGACGTGAGCGTAGACAAACCGCAGACAAAGCGTAGAAAAACCGTAGAAACACCATTTTTTGGCGTAGAACCACTATTTTTTGGCGTAGAACCATTATTTTGTGGCATAGAACCACTATTTGTTGGCGTAGAACGGGCAAATTTTGCAGGGGACCCAGAAGATCAACATTCTCATCCTGGAATGGTTGCTGTGATGGGTAAAGATTTTTGCTGTCCCGTTTTGTTTGGTTTGGCCAAGAAGGTGGGGCAAAAGAAAAGGAGAAACGGTCAGAAGAGGATTCACCCTCACGCGCTACATGGCCATGTTAAGAAACCAAGCAAAAAATCCAAGCAACTAGCCTTGAAGATTGTAACACATATTGCTGCATATGAAAATACATATTCGGCTTTGGGATCCTATGAGGCGGCCTTAGCGTCAAGTCTTTCCTAGTCCCTGTTCCAGTCCAAAACGGAGGCTGCCGCTCGTCATCAAACAAATAGTCTTTATCAAAAAACCGGGGTTGTCACAACGACTATTTTTTTAATAGGCTTTGGAAGCATAGGGACGTGGTAAACCACAAGCTCGAGTTTTGCCCTCGCTCGGTTTGGCAGTTTTCGAAAGAGAATGATCTGCGAAACAAATAAGAAGTGCAGCTAGAATTGCCACAGAATAGGAGGCCACCAATGTAAAGCTTTCCTTTTGGTTTCTCTTTGAACCAACCTGGAGAGGTAACTGTATTTCTGTGTCACCTTCCTTTTTTCATGGTCGCCTTCCACTGGAAGCATTGGCCAAACACTGGTTCATTTGCTATTTCAAGTTGGCAAATTCTATACGACTCGCCCAGCTTCAAGGACGCTTGAGCCCTACAACCGATAGGAGTCCTTGTTTCTGTTTTTCTTCAGAAAAGAGTGGACGCCACATCTCTGATTATGCAGAGTTCCCCAAAGATATGGGTTTGGGTAAACTAGAGGACAGTGGGTTGTCCATGTTTCGTTTACCAGGGTTCCATTTGAATTGACTAGTTTTGGCCATGTTGAAAATGGCTTTTACCAGCATCGGAGGATCACCTTCTAGGTGTGTCGCTTGCTCAGATTGGTATCACTGCTGACAGGCTCCGGCATTGCGCCTGTAGGTGTGCAGGTCCGAGGTGTCCGTTGGAATCCGCCCTCAACAAACTGATACCCAGGATTTATGAGTTCAGGTTCAATATCAGGGGCCAAAAACATTACTCCTAGGGTTCCGGAGGGTTCTGGATGTTGCGATCTTGAAAGGTCTGGTTTAATATTGGGACTCGCCGGATTTTTGTCCAACGGGCACGCAGTTGTTTGTTTGGCTGGGCGGCTTGCTCTGAGTTCCCGAAAACCCGACTGCGTGCGCCCAGCCCGTTTCTTCCGTCTGAATCCAGCACTGGGGACATGACATGGTTGTTTTTGGGAAGCATTTTACAAGTTTGCTTGTTGTGGTTTAGTGGGAAATCCCCTGAACTGCTAACAATTATATATTGTTTCCTCCCCTTCCAACGTCAGCCAAGATGACTATTTTCAGGTAAGCCCCTAATTCGTGGTTTGGATTGGTGGTTTGGGGATTGAACCCCTGGTCCTTGTTGTCGGGTAGATGGGAAACTCTTCCTTAACCACCAAACCTCCAATCCAATCCACCAGCTGATAGGAAGCTGATATGTTTGATGTGGTTTGTGTCCAGGGAATCCATCAGGGATACAGGTTCTCATTTGTTCCAGGGGACTGAAGCAACTGGATGTTCTGCTTTCCCGGCAACCGCATCCAAGAAAGGGAGGGGGCTTTCCCCATGCTTGCACCCAAATGGGATCAAATGGGCAATGGGGCCGCAGTCGAGGGAGCAATACCCCCGAATCGCGCAAAGCTGCGATTGCCGTTGGATCGTTGCCAAGAGTGACCCGAGGCACAGGTGCGGTATTGTTTTGCATGTAAATGAGAAAGGTGTCCTTTTGAGCTGAAGATGTCTACACGAGGTAGCAAATAGTTGTGGTGTTCGGAGCAAGCCTGTTCCAAAATAACGAAAATCGGCCGGGGTGTCCAGGCACACCACTGTCAAGGGATTTATGCTGTTAGGTTGCTACGGGGTCAACCAGGGTGTTGATTTGCTTGTCCAGGTTTTTTTGAAAAAAACAAGTTCGGCCCTAAGAGAGGAGTCTTTTGGCGTGTAACAAGTGCGGTGGGCAAACGATACCAAATACCATGGAGTGATCAGCAGGTATTAGTCAGCAAATCCGCGTTTCGTGGTATTTGCTGCATTCCTTACTATCCTGGTTAATTAATCAACGATTTCTGGTTTCATTCAAACATGAAGGGATATGAGGGGTCAACATCCTGGCCTTAAAACATGGTGTTTTGCCCGACCAAGACATGATTTGAGCTTTCACAAAGCTGCCATTTGGGGTTTCGTTGGTTGAGCTTAAAGGAGTCTAAGTCTGCAGAATCTTCAGACTTGCGCGCACCTTCGAGGGTCTTCGACGGATCAGGCAACCCCCAATTGGCAGTTGGGATCGGTTTGGGGATTTTGGGTTAGTGGGAAACCAATCAAGCTACACACCTCGAACCAACGGGCTCCAGCCTTTTTGAGGGACGCTGAAATGGATTCCTTTGCCATTCGCCCACTGCTATGGGGGGTGGGGGTGATTTTGCATGAGTTTCCGGAGGGAGAATTCCCCTCCCCATCTAGGCGGTTGCCTTTGGGTTTCCTTCCAAAAGCAACCCGAAGTGTAGCCTCTGGCACATCCATCTGGGTGTGAATTGCAATATCAGAACTTGGATTCATGTCCACCAGCCACTTGTGAGGGGTTCCACCATCAATATGTACCATATCCTGCAAATTGCCATTGATTCACCTTCTCCAACAGCGGGAGTCTGATCCACTGTACTCATACGAGTGTCATCTAGTACATTAACTCAATCGGCTGCACTCGCATAAATCAGGGGAAACGATGATTCTTGAGCTTGGCAATCCTTTGTTCAGGGAGCGCAGGGAAAGCTCACACTGGGAATGCCAAATCCCAATAGCGAAAATGACGCTGGGTCTTATTGAAGACCCGGCCACGGGCTTGTCCCAAACCTTGGCTGTTTGAGGGGGTTTGGAAAGTAAAAGCCGGAGTGACACTCAAGAACCCAACGTACAGCAGCCACAATTGGATGCTGATACGGTGGACGGAGGAAATCATGCACCACTTTGAAACATCCATGGTTTGGTGGGTTTTTACAGGGAATCGAACCAGAAACCAGGGTTTCTTGGGTGGTGCCTAAGAGGATTTCGCAACCATGCACAGAGTCATCGGCCTTTTGACGCATGTTGGGCGAATATTGCACCAGGTAGGCCAAAGAATTCGAAATCGGTGCCAGCACCACGAGCACGTCACACGCGTCTGACTGCTGCCAGCATCATGGCGTGACTGAAACTGCGGACAGAAGAGACCAGGACTCGCGCAGCCAAACGCAAATGGCTGTGGGTCAAAACCCTGCACCCCGGGTGAACATGAAAACAGTTGGCAAATGGATGTTCATCCACCCCAAAATGGAGCCATAGGTTTATGCCCCATGACCAAGCGGTTTCTCTCCAAATGCCTTAAGCCGGTGAGCACCCAGCGCTCTGACAGAATGACAGCCCAAGCTACGACGGTGAGCGCCCCCAAATGGAACTCTGAACAAACCGACACTCCCCCTTGCCCCACACGCTGAACACCCCAAGAGTACCTCTGAAAAAGAGACACACCCAAACAAAAGCAGCGAGCTCGGCCAAGAAAGCACCCTGCAACAACAGCAGATGTCGTTCTTTCTGGTCATCCCTTGCACTTCCATTTGCTCAAGAGAATGTGGTTTATTCTCCCCTTTTTACTTTAAAGGAATCTAACTACTCGTTTTCTAGGGGACTTCCACAACTAAAACCTGGGCTTGCGACTTCGTCCAGTTTTGGGCGGGCAAGCGTGGAACCGGACCGTGCAAAACCACACAGGACCCACCCAAAGAAACAAAACGAACACGCGGCTAGACGCGGTATGGGTTGGCTACAATAAGAGTGGTTACGTTTACGTCCAGGGCTTTCAATTGTGCAGGTGTCCAGGTTTCAACCCCTTCCCTTGATGATGATGCCAAGATCATCCTTGGCCTTATTAGGGTTGGAGTCGGGCACAGGATTTTATCCCAGATTTTGGGTAAAGTCTTCTACCGGGTGTTGATGACCTCACTGACTCACAGCGGAGTTGGTTTGCTCTCCTGTCCTGTTCCTGTTCCTTGACCGAAACCACACGCTATCAAGCTGCAAGCGCTCGCCCCGACTGGATTGTTTCCGAGGTGCAGCTCGAGGGTGAGGCTATTGGAGCTTCCCTGGAGTCTTACCTATGCCCAATACCCGCCTTTTTATCGGGCTATGAGGTCAGCCCTTGGCTAAACCAGGAGGTATTTCTGATAGACACCTGCTGCTTTCTTCCCATACTGAAGCACCATGCGGGTATTTGGAGTAGGGGGCCCTTGTGCACGGGTATCCATATAACTATTTTAGGGTTGACGACTACACACAGATTCTGCGTGCCCCATGGTGGACCAAGGCCTGAGAAGCGACGCATGCCCCGCATAGTCTTTGGTGTGCCAGATTTGCCCCGTGGCTTTTTCCCGGTTTTGCCTGGTTGCTTCAATCTTCCCTGAGCCAAAGGGCGATCGCCGGCAGGTTTAATGGAAAAACTACTTGATGGACTTGGTTCTGGCAACAAGGAGGTGGCAGGGAGGTTGACTCGGGGCAAGTTGAGTGGCGCTGCCCGGTTTCAGGAGTCATAGACCTTTCTAACCTGGGCGAAGCAAGAGTCAATGGGCTTCGAGCGCTGCTCTGGGTGTGTCTTGTTTTTAGGGAAGCCTCTTTTTGGAGTGGCTTCAAGGGGAAACCAACCCGAAACTAGCCCCCTTCTTTGGTGTCCCCATTTTGAGTGACGCGCCCAGTCGAGCAGACGACAGGCAGCTCTTTGCCCAGCAGCCAAAGATTCAATTAGTTGGTTTCAGACCCCACTGCCCGCGCGCAAGCCACAAAGGTTACAATCCAGTCGGGCGTGTGCTGCAGCCGAATCGGTTTTCGGCGAGCCAACT
>CAUJNA010001558.1:415000-422500 GCA_963377175.1 Effrenium voratum
CACAGATGTTTGGGGTTTCTTCAAATGGGTGACCCCCAAAATGGTGGGTTGTTCTTCTGGTTTCACCCTTTTTAGCATCCTGAAAAGGGTACTGGTACCAACTCAAGCAAAGAGACCTTATATGAACCTTTGGCTATTTCTCAGCCACTGACAGCTAATCAGCCCAGTTCGTGGTGGGTATGTCTCAAAGCACCATACAGTTTGGATTGCTGTTTGGTTTCCCAAAACAAAAAGCGGGTATCCTGAAAGAAAGACATGCCCAGGTGGAACTGGGCAACGCGACAAACGTTTACATCCTGCCATTCCCGGCATTTTTGCTGAGGCCCCGCAGCACGCCGGCCAGGCTTCGCGCGAGCACCGAGGACAGATGGACTTATCGACTCGCGTTTTGTCCCACTCTCACCTCTTTTGACGTATTTTTCTTGGGGTTATCTCAGCATATCGACTCGAATCTGCTTTTGCTGGGCTTATCAAGCTCAGAAAGGCTCCAGCTCAAGCAAAAAACCCTGCGGCTGGCCCCCCGGCAGCTGGCAACCCGAAAGTGCCAAAAAGGTGTCACTGAACAAACCACAAGAATGGTCAGTCTTGGCGAACAAAGGCGGGCAACTGAAAGGCGGTGCGAACTTGGGTGCAGGAGGAGATGAAGTGTTCCAGGTACGTCACTGACCTGCTGCCGCGGATGCGCGGCTCAGCGAGAGAGGTTTTTGGATGTTGCTGTTCGTCATTTTTTGACGGAGGGTTTTGGTTTTTGGCCTCTTGAAATTAGGTTCGGTACCCTTTTGGCGTCTAAAGTGGATGTCCGAAGTGAAACCACCATGTTGGGGAGGGGGGGTGGAACTAGAAGTCCCAGCGGCACCCCACGCGCACACCACCACCACCACCACCACCACCACCACCACCACCACCACCACCACCACCACCACCACCACCACCACCACCACCACCGGTCCTTCTCTTTCTTCCTGTCCAGCACTTTATTGTGAGCAAAGGGGAGTACATGACCACCTCAAAACCCAATCATTTCAATGGAAAACAGGGTACCCAATTGTGCGGACTTTTTCCAGGCCGAAGTTCAAAAACTACTAAGCCAACACTAAACCAATTCTTACCAGAACTGGGCCAGATCAGCGGAATACTCAAACAATTCAACACCAGTACCAGGCAGAGAGGCCCGAAGAGGACAGAAGAGGACCGAAGACAGCCGAAGCACTACCAAGCCAAAATACTAAACCAATACAAACCGATACTCAGCCAGTAATTACTACACTTGGGCAAGGCCGATCTGACCCCCAAATTGTCTTCGTGGTTTTCTGTATTGAGGTCCTTTTTTGTTTCAGCGGGGGGGCCTGAATGATTGAGGCCCCCCACATCCCGCATGTATGATTGAGGAAACTTTGCACTCCTTTTTATTGACAGTTGGGACCCTTTAAAACTGAAAAACCAAAACGGAAAAAACAAAAGGTAAGATCAGGTCGATTCGCTTTGGACAACTGAGGTTTTGGTTGGTCGGCGTTGAAACCACACATCCGCCGTATAAACCACGACTGTCACCACAGAACCATGCAACCACCACATAACCACCGTGTATTACCAGCGTTAAGGACATCCAGCAACTGTGGGTTCTCGGGTGCGCCCTTTGGGGGCATGACAAACACCAGTGCCTCAAATGGGTGTCTCAACATCGGCGGCATCAAGATCCATGGAATTTTGGCCAAATCAACCCCGAAACCTCCCACCCGACACCGACCCCTCCACCTACAGCTTGAGACTGATGAGCCGATCTAGGTGGCTGCCTTCCTTTGTTTCAACGACTTTGTTTCATGTTCATTTGTGTTTTTCTCACAAACCTTGGGACGGCCTTACGACAAAACTGCGAATCCCCTGGTTACGGTTCCATCCATATTTGTGGTGCTAAACATCACGCGTCTTTCGCCAAGAAGCGTGAGTTTCCTTGGTGATTTTTCTTTGGGAACAACTAGGGCCATTCGAGAGTTGGAGCCCCCTCAAAAGGCCGGTTGGTGGACATTACTGTATACTTCCCCGAGTTATGCCCGCATCGGGTCCGGGACCCATTTCAATCCACACCAACATGAGCCTACCTGGGCCTACCTCAGGTACCCATTTTAATGCTGGACTAGGGAAGCCAGAAGGAATCCAACAACAGCATTGGTTTGCCTTTTGGTTTCCCTTTTTTAGACCACACAAAAAACTAGAAAGAAAAAGCAAAAACAGCAAAAACAAACACACGTCTCAAAAAAAAGACGAGCGAGCCGTATGGAATCCAGGCGAAGACTTCCAGTGGCCCGTCGAGCCCATTGAGTCCAGCCACGGCTCTCTGGGGCACCCGGAGCTCTGTGGCCGCGCCCCGGATCTTCATTTGTTTGTTGTTTCCATGGTTTTTCCTTATTTTTTCCGGAAGGCTGTTTGTATGTGTTTCCTTGTTTTTCCAGTGTTTTTCCCCGTCTTTGGTCTTTTGTGTTTTTCCTTTTCTTGTATGTTTGTTCTTTCCTTCTTGTCCTTATTTTTTCCCGTTTTTCGGGCGGCGAACCCCCGGGCGCGCGGAAGGGAAACAAAAGCAACGCGACGGGCTGCGTTTGCCGCGTGTTGTTTTTGGTTGGCAGAAAGGGTTCCATATTAAACCCCGTTTTTTTTTGGGCAGGGTTCCATGTTTGGATCGAAATGGAGTTAAGTTCAGTTGATTGCCTCGGAAGGACAGCCCTTTCATGTCTACCTTGGGGTAGTCAGATAGCTTCTTGTTCTTAGGGTGGATTATGGGAATTAACCTCCCAACCATTCCCTGCAAGAATCCAATAGTAGTTGGAGTTTTTGGACTTCCCAAGGTAGACTGAAACAAAGGACTTTTTCTTTTAGGGAAAGAACAATCACTAGGTGTGTTCCCATTTTGGGGTTTTGCAGTGTTCCTCCAAGCACCAAACGCAGTTGTTTCATGAAAACGTACTCTACCCACTACTCATTGCTTTTCGCTCGAAAGATGACCGGGTGTTCAGGAACAACAGCGAGTTCCTTGGAGGGAGCGACATTTCAGAAATTCCGATGGAGGCAGGGCCTCTGTTAGGGCCTTGCCGTGCCAACCTTCCCTTTGCTTTCGCATTTTTTCCCACAAGGACCGGTTTTTGCGTCACGACTGAGTGGGATTTTCAGGGCCATTGGGACGAAGACTTCGAATTCTACAGGCCTGGAGCGGTCGAAGGACCAAAAACCCAAGCTCCTCAAACCTCACCAAGCGCGCCTTCCAGGTAAAATTGGAGTGTCCAGTCGCTCGAGTGGGCGAGGACAATCAAATTCCTTTGACCCGTTTCCGTTGCCAGTCTCGTCTAGTGCTTAGCTGGCTCGGCTAGCTGGCTGGCTTGGTTTGGTTTGCTTGGCTAGTTACTTAGTTGCCCGGCTGGCTGGTCGCCCACTTAGCTTTCGAAGCCAGCTTCAGTTGGCTAGTTAGCTATAGTGCCCACACACACACACACTTGGCTGGTCAGCCAGTAAGGATGTCACACAGTGCTTTTGAGGGTCGAGTATTCCGCGAGCATACAGAAAAGCGTTATGCGCTCGATTGCACGGCTTACATGCTCAGCGCCTGCCTTGGTCCGCTTGATTTGCCTTGGCCAGAGAAGGCCAGATTGAACTTTAGCGTGCGCTGCGCCAAAACCTCATTTCTGCACTTTTCCATACTTGGCCAGGCGCGTGCTTCCAGGCAAGAAGGCGCTCGCACGGTAGTTTAGTTGGTTGCCATGGAAGTTCTTCCAAACTTCCTTGGATGAATCACCCAAGCGTTCATGAATCCTGGGCTCCCACCCCCAAAGCGATGTATTGAAGGGCCGGGGCATGCTGCCAAAGGGACTCTTTCCCCTGCACCCTGGCAAAGCAAGCGATGTATATGGGACGTTCGAACACGTGTGTCAAGATTTGGGGGTGGGGATCATCACAATGGAGACAGCATGCGTGCAGCTTCTTTCCTTGGGTCATGTCCTTGCTTCAGGTCCAAGAAATCGAAATAAGGGTGCCCGACAAGCAGACACGCTCACGGGTCAATGAATGCGTTCGGACAACCCAGGCCCCTGCGTGCGCTACGCCTATGGGAACTGCGTGAAGGGCCGGGAGTGCGGGTTCTGCCACATGCGGCACGACAAGCCCAAGCTCCAGTTGGACAAAGGCTGGCCACGGGTTTCGACACGAGACAACCCCTCCCCCCCCCTCCTCCCCACAGCTGGGGTCTCAGCGAATTTGTTTGGCATGTATTGTGGGGTCGACTAAAAATGGTTGACAGGGTCAGGACATGTGTCAGAATGGGTGATGTTTTTTTTGTGATACCCTTTGGCAATAGGTTTAAAAGGGGAACCAAAAGGGCACCCGCATCTTTTCGGGTTACCTATTTTCAGACACCCAAGATGTGGGGCCAAGGACCCCCTGCAAGGTTTCAGAAATTGAACTCCAGAAGCGCATGATTAGAGGAAACTCCTGCATACGCCCGTTGTAGCAACCTTGTCCTGACAGAACTCCTGGTAGCCCCTTAGCTCCCTTGACTAAAAGTTGGATAAAAGTGCCAACTAGTACATTACTCCTATGACTAATCTTGATTGAAAGGAGGCCCAACGCCCCGTCATAATGATCTAGGCCTGTAATTACTCGCTGGTTCGATAGGCAGGGAATGAGAAATGGAAGGACCCAGAAAAACCACCTGGGTCCCTGGGTTCATTCAACCACATCCCCTAGCTATCGCAGCCAGTTGGTTTCACCGCAGGCCAGCGCCAGTGCTTCGAGTCTCTGGAGGAGGCGGAGGTGCTTACATTGCTCCGCGGCCCAAAAAAAAGGTGGGGGCTACGAGCGAAAACCACGAGAAAGGTTTTCTTTACTTGAGGATCCCTGAATTCAGCGTTTGGATTGTAAACAAGAACATGCAGATGAAAGGAGGTGGGCGCTCTCGTACGGCACAACGCTTGACACGGATGCAGCTGGGGCCCTCAATCTGCGGGTGCAAAACAGCAACTTGTGCTGGACAAGTGATCGTTGCACAATTGGGCCACAATCAAAACCCGGGTAGATGGAGGTTAGTAAGGGTGGCTCCCAGCCAGAAATGGCTGCGGATATCCACCTTCTTAATTCTTTACGTTGTTCTGGGTAGACCATTTCAAGATTCATTTGACATTTGGCTTATAGAAACGTTAGAACCAGGGGGAGCCTTCAGGCAGGTTGTGAGAACGCACCTTCTTCAAGAGTTTCTATTGAGGGAGCCATGACCATGGCCCACATAGGCAGTTTTGACGATGGCACAAGTGGGTTTGTTTTCGGTTAGGAGGCATCCCTTTCGAAAATGGTTTGAAGGGACACCACAAGGGGACGCATGTGGACTTCCCTTTAAGTTTCCCTTGATTGTTACAGATTTGAATCATCCGAGGGTTGCTGTAACCATTTCCTGGCAGACTAGTTTGAGGGTCCGTCAAATTTGTATGATGAAGCAAAATATTCTGCCTGGGACATGTGCTGGAAATGAGAATTTGCAAACATTGCGGTAGTTTTGAGGACTGATAGGGTCGACCAAAGCCAGATACCTTTTGATCCATTCTGTGCGCACCACCATGGAGCCTCTCACGGTGGCTCGTGTTGTTTCCATATAAGACCTGCTTAAATCCCGACGGCCTTTAGAGTGCTGGTTCTCAAGGAATTCACGAGATCCCCTCTACAAGGAAACCCACACGGCATGCAGTTCGGTGTCATTCCGGGACTTTCCAGGGATCAGTTTCGAGGTCAGTTTATATGCCTCATCCCCACCGTCAGGTTGGCACTAGCACACAGTTGCGGGGTACTGTGTTGCAAGCTCTTGAGGGAATTGCCCTGGGTTTTGGGAATGAACCGTTTTGGGATTCCCTTAAAGGAAACCATAGGGGATGGTTTCTGGGGGTCATTCCATTTCTCATTCTCTGCCAATCGCACCAGCAAGTTCTTCTCTCATGGCAATCCGACCAGGCTGTTGCCACACTTGGAGAGCCGTGCGAAGAATCTGAGCCAAGCGGACTTGTTGCTGGCGTCAATCAAAAGACGCCTCAAGGCCGCTGTCGGCTCGCCGATCCGTCGATTCCGACTCTTGGTAGGACTGGGGCTTGTGAAACGATGGTCACGTTTTACATTGCCAAATGTACACGGAAGACGCCAACCCCCCCGCCCACCCCACCCACCCAAGATTTATGAAGCTGGTGCCGTCCCATGTTCGAACATGTGAGCCCTACTTGTTCGGATGGGACGGGGCCCAAAGGAACCGGGCGATTTTCAGAGATCCGTCTTCCTTACTTCAGGTTTTGGAATAGCAAAAACTGCAGATCACTGGGAGTGTCTCCTTTGGGAAGTATATATTTCCTCAGCCCACTCAAGTAAACTTAAAAGAGGCCCGAAGAAGGCTCGCTGTAAGGAAGGTTGCCAGGTGGATGTGTCTTTGAATAGACCCACAAAATGGGTGGGTGTTTCCTTGGTGTCCCCAAAAAGGGTAACGGATTGACATGAGACAAGATGGCCAAAAACCCGACCTCCGGTTTTCTTACGAAATGGGTGTGGTTCCTGTTGTCGAGTTTCCCCCCCAAACTCCCGGTGTTCAAGGGAAACCAAAAGGAAACACGTCATTTTGCGGGGTCCCCGATTTTGAGACGCATGGTCATTTGGCCAGGAATATTTACCAATTTTGGAAGGGGACCCGCGCCTTCCCTGTTTGCAGATGGATCTTGCCGACAGGCACGTCGAGCCTTCGGAAACCCTGCCAGCCAGTGTTCATCCCTTAGAGGACACAAGTTGACCATCGTGTTTTTGGTCAACCATAAAGCGCCTTTGTTTCACAGGGTTTCTACATGCAGCAGATGCCTTCCCGGTCAATCCCACTACCTGAATCCATGGTGTCTAGGGACCTTCGGCAGGTGGCCTTTTAGTTTCTTCCATTGGCGGAAATGTGTTTTTTGTTGTATTCCCCAATGGCCGAAACCCATTTGATCTCTGCCCAGATAATCTCCGGAGTGGTCCGGAGCGGCCTGTGGGTTCCTGGGTTGGCGTTGGGGATACCCCTGGGCGTTTCTTCTGTTCCCCTGGTTTTGAGAAATAGAGTTCACTGGAAGTATGTTGCTTTTCAGTTGTGCAAGGCAAAGAAGCAAATGGAAGTGTAGCTTGAGATTTGTGGATTCCAGATGCACCGGTTTTGCTTGGACTTCTCGTGGCCGTCGGTTTCAACTTGTTTGGCTTTCAGGCCATAGATATCAAGGGGCACTAACACCTTTGTCAGGTTCCTTTGATGAAATGTGCCCCAGATTTGTGTGTTTCTGTTCTGGCTTTGGTATCACACCGGGCCTCATTTTCCTGAACCCAGGGGTTTTGTGGAGGGTTCTCTTCGAAATCACCCTTCAAAGGGTGCCAATTCTCCACCGAGCTTCCTTTTGCCACCCCATTTCCTCAGGTTTGTTTTGGTAACGATGAATTTAAATTTGGATTCGAAGCCCTTGTTCTTTGGTG
>CAUJNA010001558.1:430000-432500 GCA_963377175.1 Effrenium voratum
GTTTTGTGTTTTTTTTTCAGAAGTCTGATGGCCAAGTGTTAAGCAGCACCAAGGCTGGTCTCAACAAAAGGTTCCCGCCATGCAGATGACATGAGCGGTCGGTTTGTTTCTTTTCGCTCCTTCAAAAGATGACCATTGGTTTCCTATGGTTCGTTTTTCAGGTTTGCCACTGACCCTTGCACTTGAGAGGGTCGACCCTGAGCATAAAAAAATAGCTTCCCTTTCAATCAGGCTCTGGCGCGTTTCGTGAGGGCTGGCCCAGATTGCAAAATCTGTGCAGGGTACCCTGAAAAGAGCCAAACGGTTGGATTTGGGTCAAATGTGTCCTTCCTGCTTTCAGTTTGGAACTGAACATCGAGGAAAACAGAAGGATATGAACTGTCATATTGACACGCCTTTCGTCAGAATCGTGAATAAGAGAATCCCGATTGAAGTCGGAAAGTCAAGCTCGCTGGGGATCTCTTTTTGATTTACTTTCATGACATGGTTTACCAAAATGTAAACCAGAGAGCAAGGTCCGGTATGTGCGACTGGTTCACGTAGCCGCTGGTGGGCTGATGCGAGCCAATGCTTCGACGGAATGGCTGGCCGGCATGCTCGCTTGCAAACAGATCACAAGCTCGCACCCTGGTGCCTAGTGGCAGTTCTGAAAAACGTTCATGTTCAAGTGACCTCTGCACACAAATTCACCCAGGTTTCTCGATGATCAAATTGGGCCCATGTCTGGTGAAATGAGGGTCTGGAGCCACCAATGAAATACCTGGTTGGTTTCCCCTGTCATCGCCGAGCTGTGCCCGGCAATATTGCCTGACACCGGCAGATTCTTCGCACTATCTCCACCAGGAACCAAAGCCCGAAGTGCAGAGCAAAGCTTTCGGCTCCCGAGGCAACCCCAAAACAGGCAGGGACCTCGCACCTCAAGGCCACTAAGCAGAACCTGTGAAAGCCTGCCATGTCAGCGAAGACAGCCACAGCCAATTAATCATTGTTTTCACACACGACTAGTGACTGTGCACCACCGAGCACAAACACCCTTGCAGGTATCACTACCAGACACAGCAGCATCAGCACATCGTCTCTGTTTGCGCGGCAGTTGCGCCCTGAGTCGCTGCATACCAGAAAAGGCACTAGACGACACGCAACGGGGTGGACTGCACAATACTCGCGTACTCGCACTGAAATACCATGCCGAGCAGACATCCAGCACATATCAAACCTGGAGCTAAGCCAGTATACATTGCGCATAATTGCGTCGCTTGCCTCAAGCACCTGACGAATCACCACCCATCTTCAATTGAGGTCTTGGCTACAAAGCAGACCACGTTCACCCGATCCTCGCCTCCCATTACGAAATGTCCCTCACATGTAGTGCCACTTACGCTGCTCGGCATAGTCGCTTATGGCATGCCGTAGATCGGTCGGAACAGCACTAACTGGAAGGTTCGCGGGCCGTAAGTGCTAACAAAAGACTACCAGTAGTTTTTGTTCAATTGATGTCAGGTTCTCATTTACTCTGGGCAAATTACGAGCCTAGGTGTTTTCCCCGCGGATCGAGTTTTCAGGGTGCCGCGCCACGGCGCAAGCGGACCCATGCTCCATGTTGTTTGCCCCATCCCCAAAGATGTAGTGGACATTTGCTACCCCTGCTTTTGTCTCCAAGGATCATATTAATGTCTCTTTCTGGAGGGTACCGAAATTCGAGGTTCTCGTGGTGGCAAAACATGGGACACCACCAAATTGGGGTTCCCTGTTTCTCAGGGAAGCTTCTGCCGGCCCCGTTTTCAAGCAATCCCAACTGGCACATTAAACCGCGTTCTCACCTATCGGGCTTTGGTTTTAGACCAGCACGATGAAAGGTCCTTTCTTGGGTTTTTGTGCATGCACGCAACTAGGTTTCTCTTTCTTGAGGGTCGTTTTTGAACGGACAAGCGTTCAGGAGGCTAGAGAGAGATAAGATTAGGTTGGATCGACAGATATTGATAGACAGGTGGGAGGCAGATAGATAGATAGATAGATAGATAGATAGATAGATAGATAGATAAATATATAGATAGACAGACACATCAACTAGTTACCCTCCCACCGATTAGCATGGAAGCTGACGCGCAAGTCCCGGAAGACAATTTTCCTCTTAAAGGGACCCCCTGTCAGGTTCCGTGTTAATCGGGGTAATTAATTCACTAGTTGATAGATTGGATTAGTTAAGCAACCACCAGTTAATTAGTTTGTAGGTTGAGCAATTGGTGAAATCATGTGGGTTTAATTAATCGAATAGATAATTGATGAGTAAATTCATCAGTGAATCGATGAACCAAGCAATTGATTGAATATATAATTGGTTAGTTAGTTAAACAGCTAGATATATAAATATGAATGGATGGATGGACGCATAGATAGATTTCATTAGTGGACTGATTGTTGTGTTGTTGATTTGATTCGATTGGCTGATTTGATTGGATTGATTGCTTGATTGATTTGGTTTGATTTGATTTGATTGGAT
>CAUJNA010001558.1:437500-542500 GCA_963377175.1 Effrenium voratum
ACAACCCGAATTTCCCCTAGACCACGTGTTTCCTTTGGAAGTGTGCGGACTCTGCGGTTTCTTCCGTTTCTCTTTTCACGTGGCTTCCCTTGAACATCAAGTACCAAGCAATTTGACTTCGTGTTGCCATGGCCAGCCACAGGTCTGCGAGCTGCCTCAACACGTCCGATAAGCAACAAACCGCTGCATCCGTCGGAGTCTTCGCCAGCGCCGACTCCTTGCCTCCAGTGACATGCTTCTTGACTGGAGTGCCCAAAACTCGAAGCCGTAGGAGGGGGTAACCTCGAGAGTCAAGAGCGACTACCGACTACTCATGTATAAAATGCAGAATATGCAAGGCCCCACAAGAAGACCAGAACCAAGCTTTGTATCCATCTCGCAATGGACAAGGGGTTTTGGGCACTGCATGCTTGGCCGACTCTTTCCAGCAGTTCGAGCGACCCTGTTTAAGAGATGTGGGTGTGTCCGCGTTTGAGGGTATTTCAGTGTTGGTTGTTTGTTTTGTTTACACAAAAAGCAAAAGTAAGCCACCAGTGCCCGCTAGCGGACCACTCCGGATTTTGGCAACGCTCGGGGCTCGCTCTCCGGACCTGTACGGAACTTGCGGCAGGGATCGGGAGCACGCATCACGCCGGGGAAAGCTGAATGGGTCAAAGCTGAAGCCAGGGGACCGCAAAGTTCCATGTTGGGTTGCCCCATGACTGCGTTTTGCTGGTCCCTTGGTTTTGAAGGGAATTGTTGGATGTTGTGCAACGGAAGCGACTGGAGGTTATGTGCTAACCACGGCGCCGGGCGCGTCGTAAGACACCATTATATATATATATATATATATTTAAATAATTCTTATGTTTGGTGGGGTTTGGGCAATTTGCTGAAACTCATCTAGCTTATGAGAAGGAACGGAGCCCTTAGGGTTTGAGGGCTTGCGGGTCCTCAATTTAATGTCGATTAATGTTCGATTTCTGGGTCTCGCCGTTCCAAAGTCATTGCCATTTGGCTTGTCCAAAACCAGTTTTGTCTTATGAGATGGTTGATCTGTTTTTGTTGAGTGCTTCTTCCCGAATGTCTTTCTATGGGGTCTTGGCCAATTGGGGCGCTTGTGGGTGCAGGGTTGCCGGGGAGGTTCACGGGGAGGGGATGACCCTCGTTTCGGCAAGAGGCAATCGCCTTTCAACCAGGTCCCCCAGAGGACGCCAGACTTAGCTTATTTGTTTAACTGTTTGTCTTTTTGGTTTTCCATCTTCCCTTTTTGGTGCACGAACCTGGTTCTGGATGGCCCTTCAAATTGGAGCCAACCCTTAGCCTCAAACCAGGAACAAGTTTTGCTTGTTTGGTATCCTGTCATGTGAAGTTCCTCTTTACATCTTCCACTCTCTTCCCTCTTTCAGTTCTATCATAATTCACCTCCCAACCGAGTTTTTGTTTTGTCTTCCTTGTTTTGTTTTGCGGACTGTGTGTGTGGAATGCGTTAGTGCGCGTGTTGTTCGAAGCTGATGGAGGAGAAAAAGTCGCAGGGCACAAGCCCCAAGCTTGACATGTGTTTTTCGTTTTCAAGGGACGCTACAGGAACAGTGTCAGAACATATGGCTATGATATTTATGAGGGAACCGCCTACAAATTGACAAAGTGACTGGTGGACATGAATCCCCACCTAAATGATGTCCACCAAAGGGGCCCTTATTGAAATTCAGAGCCATATGACATCCTGCGGTAATTACCCATGCAGGCGAAAATTGGTTCGGTTGTGGCGGTGGCTTATGCAACCTTTATAGAAGCTTTGTATTTGTACCCGCTTCATGCAGAAGCAAAGCACGCACCGCGTCAATTAGTGAGGGTGCTCACCGATTTGGCCCGAGTCATGAGGTCCTTCACGTGAATTGTGCACCAAACACTGGAAGCACTGGAATGCTCAACGGCTGCAAAATGAACCGCTTGAACCCTCCTTCTAAATTGGTAGGCTCCTCATGTTTGTGCCTTGTCCTTAGGCGAATTGAGCTCCTTGTGCATGCATTAGGGGCATTTGACAAATACACTCCTTTCTCCTATGATCTGAGTTTCGTTTGGCCACGAAAGCTCCCAGAAACTTCTTGGTGGTTTGGTTGGGATCTGAAGCCTTTGGTACAAATTGGGCAACATCAGAAGCCGGGCACTCTGGCCTTTTCTTGGCCGTTTTTTCTGGCCCCATGGTAAGAGCTTTTCGAGCAGAATCCCTTCTCTGGTTCCGGGAGAACCCGGGCAGATCTTTTTTTCTGACACTTTTTGGGAAGAGCATTTGGCTTGTTTGGGCCAATCCGCAGCAGGTAGTTGATAATTACTGCACTGTTCTTGGCATGCTGTTTTTTTCTTGTTACGTAGTTTCACTTGGGGTGCTTCCCACAGGAGGTCCTTCAAAGGCCATGGTTGACCATCAAACCAAGCGGAGTCTGTCCGACCCGCGCGATGGACAAACATGTGGTTCATAGAACCAGCCTTTGAGTAGCAAGCTAGACACCAGCAGTTGGGGCAGGACTGCTGGCGGATGTTTTTGAGCCTCGTTGTTTTTTGATTTTTGCCTCGAACTTCCACGAAACTCGCAGCGTGGATCGACCGCTTGACCCCACAAAAAAGGGATTTTGCCTGGCCCGACCTTTTGACATTCTGGCCGGGGGCGGTCGATGCCGCTTCTCGTGCCCTATCGGACAAGACCCGCGCGCGCTGCTGCGCTGCTCGACCCCAATTGGGGTACGACCCTGATGGACCCCAATTGGGTCTCAAGAAGTACAAAGCAAAAGGACAAAGCAAAAGGAAGATCAACAGGAGATCAAGAAACAAACAATCATTTGGTAATCATCTAAGATTGAATGTCCGTTTCATTATTTTTCTATATTATGTAATTCATTCACTAGCCAAACATGATGGTAGTCATAGAGGAATATAAATATAATATTTATAATCAAAGAATTTTTGGGAATGCGAGGTACATGAATATCAGTCCTTATGAGAGCATACATTTATTCACCAGGAATCATTAAATATACCTGCAGAAAGCCAGAGCCTGTATAATAGAAGCATTGCATTGCATGGCTTTCTTATGGTCTTTTTAGAAAAGCCTTGCTTGTTTGGAGGATTTGGACATTATTTTGTACATACTGTGGGGCAAAATCCTTCACCAGGTGGATGAAACGAATCCACGGAATCTTAGGATTGGAGGGACCAGACCCTGATTTTTCTCCCAACCGGCTTCGTGGAGCCTCTGGGGAGATGCCTAGATGACTTGGGGACTGTGCTGTTTGCCGTTCAAGTCTAAGAGAATCGCGGTTTCGCGGATCACCCTCTTTCCAACACAAGCGGCTGTTCTTGTGTTCCCGCAAAAGGAAAGTCGTCCGACTCCTAGCTACGATTGCGTTCTGAGCTCAGTTTTGACAGGGTCCAAGGGGACCACTGCCTGCGAAGTCGGGTAGGGTCAATGGAGTCCGCTTCCCAGGCCCTTGGCTTCGATCGAATCGAAGTGAGCGGTTCAGCTCTCGGACTCGGTTCTAAGGGTGGTTGTAGGCTCTGGGAAGCCTCACCCGGGTGTTGACCCCATTTGGTTTGGGCACGTGTCCGGGTATAAAACCGTAAAGCATGTTGGAGCATTTTGAAGCATTCTGGGTCATTTCCCAAGGGTGTTTTCCCAGGGTGTAATTCAACAACCCTCAGAAGCGCGCGCGACAATTCGACTACAGACCGATGGTCCGGGGCCAGCTCGTCCTGAGAAATGGTTCATGAGCTGACTTCCAGACCATAAGTAATTCTCGCGGGCGAGGGGCTCCAGAAAAGAGTGCCGGTATGGTGGTTACAAGCGCGACACGGAGCCCTGCGCCGTTGCAGCCACGTCCTTCTTCCGCGCCAATCTGCGCAGCGACTCTCCAGCAAATGAGGCATGCACAAATGAGGCGCGTTTGCCCCTGTTATCGTGGCTCCCGGGTTTCTTTTGAAGTGATCCACTTGGTCAGTCTCTTGAAGCTTGCTAGAATTTGCTTGGGGGAGATCGGCAGTCGTATGAATATGTAGGTGCGCGAAAGCATGTGACAATGCGAGACCAGCATCTTGCTCTGGTTTCCGAATTACCGCAGTAGGATGCGGTAGGCTCCTGCCTCCACCAGGTGTCACCGGAGAATTGCTTGCCGGATTTGCTGGCGCATGGTTACGCAACAAGAATTAAGTGGAAACAAATTCGTGTGCGAGCCTTACCAGCGGAAACGTGTTAGACGTTCCGGCAGGCAATAGGACAATCACGCTCGTTTGACGTTTCAGCAGTGCGCGGCATGGCTAGATAGGCGAGTCGAAGACACGGGAGAACCGACGATTGTTGCGGCGGTCTTTTGTGTTTATGAAAATCGACTGCCGCTTGCGCCATGAGTCGCCCTGACGACCGCCAGTTCACCCGCGTTCGAGGATTCAGAACATCTCTCGCTGTTTCTTGAGCGGGCATTTTGCCGAGAGCAAAAGTGACGAAAGGCCGTCCCAGTGCCTGCTTGGTTCGTCCCACCCAGCTGTCCCACCCGGTTTGGGAATGGACTTCGCGCGCACGCGGGTGTGTGTGTGTGTGGTGTGTGTGTGTGTGTGTGTGTGTGTGTGTGTGTGTGTGTGTGTGTGCTCGTGGTGTGTCGTATGTGTGTGTTTGTGTGTGCGCGTATGCGTATGTGTGTGTGTGTGTGTGTGTGTCGCAAACTTGGGAGAACCCTTCCCGCCAAAAAAAGAAGGAATGCTGGTTTTCTTGGTGGTTTCCCTTCAACCCGAAAACGTGTACCCTCAAATGAAGACACACAAGGGTAGTGCGTTGGTGCAGTGGTCAATTGCTGCGTTGGGAAATTGGTGTTGCGGTGAGGTCACAGCGTGGGTGTAGGTTCATTGAAGTACCTTGGTTTACGAGGATGCCGGTATGCTCCGATTTTCTGAAGATGCTAGGGGTTGATTCCCCCTGCTTCTCAACCATGGTCCTTTCACAAATCAGTTCTTTTCCCTGGTTTTTGGCGGGGGGTTTCCGGAAAGGACGATGTTTTGGCGAGAATGGGGAACTCACCAGACAACAAGTCTTCCGGACGCCAGGTGGGACACGTTCCGGAGCAGGCGGGCTCACTTTTAGAAGCACTTTTAGAAGCTCTTGCAACCAGTGAAGTTTGCAATCAGTGCTTTCTGATGGATTCTCCCCGAAGCCAAACCCAACACCCCAACCAACCCCGCACAGTTTATATTTGTGGATAGACTTATGAAATAGAGTTCTCACTTTTAGATCCTTCTTTTCGAATTCTTTCCATCTGCCCAGATGGGCCAAGTTTGCCCCGATTGGCGCATGATTCCGGCCGATGTCCATGGGGCCCTGAGTTTGTATCCAGATCCAACGATTTGGGGCCCGACCTAACTTGCCTTAGGCGCGTTGAGTTTCTCTTTGATGTGAGTCCTTTGGGTTGACTCTCCCGATTCAACGTGAGCAGTTTTCTTCAGGGCTGTGCAGCGGCAAGTCAGCACATGGAACCTCACGGGCCACCTTGCTCCCAGAAACCCCCTTGGCGGGAGACCCCGTTTTCGGGTTCAGCTGATGTTTTTTTTGGTTGTACGAGTACGAAAGGGCTTTGATCGAGATTTAAGGGTGGCTGCCCAATGAGGCACATGGACAGCACCCCCCGGTTGAAATTTGGAGCCGGCCACCCCCAGGAAACAGAAGCCATGGCGGCATTCATTTCGATGGTGTCCACCCCTCAACCACTACTTGCAGGGGGCCTTATGGACTGGGATATACAACCACGTGCTATGCAGCCCCCAAAATAAGATAAGTCTGCCATGGTTGTTTGTTTACCATCTAAATCACATTCGTGAATATCAACAGGACCAATAAATCAATTCAACCATTCTTTCCGCAATATCAGGGGTCATGTTTGTAAGGCAAGGCATTGGTCTTTCCAGCAAAAGCATCAGTCCAGAGTTTGCATTGTCTCTAAGCTGGTAGCAACGTCACATCTTAGACCAGCTGAGTCACATTCAATTTCTACACCCTGTTTTGAGCTTCAGGCTTTCAGCGAGTGAACACCGCCGATAGGGTCACAGGACCGTTTTGCTACTGAGGGCTGGAGCTCTCGGAGCTTTTGGCGTTCTGAGAACTCGAGGCAACTGCCCAGCTAGAAACCTCGCAAAAACAAAGAAAGCGGGTCAGACTGTTGAGAGGCAATCCGGAAAATCGTTCTCCGGGTGCAGGATACGGAGATTTCCCTCGTAAGGCTTGGGGCAGGTTTTGAAGCAACAACAACAGCAGCAGCAGCAGCAGCAACACCACCACCACCACCACCACCACCACCACCACCACCACCACCACAATCACTACCACCATCACTACCATCACCACTACCACCACCAGGTACTGTCACCTTAAGCCTGTGGAGCCCAAGACAGACTTGTTTTCATGGGAATTTTCCAGGCGGCTGCTTTGGACAGTGGCTCGCTCAGGGAGCCGGGGCCAATGGGGCTTCGTGGATGTTGGCCGTAACTTCCTTTTGGGTCGGGCCCCTTTTTGTTATTCCCTGAAACGGCCATCCAACGAAGGGCCACACCGCGCTGCGTCATGATTTGAAGCAACTTGAAACCAGTGGGATTCATCTACTTGCAGACCATCTGACCTAGTGATACCTCGTTTTTGTGCTCGGCTCTTCGAGTTTTAACCTGACGTGTTAGAAAATAGCACAGCTCGCATGACTGTTCCCAGCGGTAAATGGAAGTAAATCTTCAAGGGCTTCCAGCGGATCCGATTTCCCGGTGATTTGTCCGCGGCAAAGTTGGACGTAGCTTCGTAATTGCAAGGGTCTGAATCACTACGAACATGATCCTCTGACTTTATTCAGCTTTACGGCCACCCAAACCCGAAAAAAAACATATTTAGCCTCTAGTTTCCTTCTCAACTTGTCGCCTTTCTGCCCTTCATTCATGCGTTCATGCTCCTTGTAGGATACATTTGGGCCAGTCAAAGAGTCGCCGAATGCCAGCTGATTTAGAGGATGAATGCCAGCCCAGCTGATTCAACGGATCGCCTTGGATGTATCCTGCAAGGCACTCTGTGGGGTGATCTTCAAAAGGTACAGTCCCGTTTCCCTCGTCGAACCCCCGCGGGCTCTGCTCCCACTTAGCACATCTGAGCACGACCGGCCTGACGTGACGTGGCAGATGTCCACTCTGGCGCCTTTTCCACTTGACCCGTGGCACACCCTTGATATTGTCCGGGGGTTTCCCTTAAAATCAACGAAACAAAGATCGCGCCTTTCTTTTCCCATCGCCAAAAGTGGGGCTGACTCGCCCCAATTAGCACCACGAAAGTGAGATGCTTTCGAGGCTTTGCCTTCGGAGAGGCGGGGGTTTGGTGGTTGTCTCCAGATTTCATTTGTTGGTTCTGTGGATGGACAAAATCCTGCGCCGGTTGCAATGAAGCATGAAGAACCCCCTGTGAATTGTGGGCTAACCATGAGTAAGCCACGAACCAAAGTGGAGCAGGGAAAATGTGTCCGTCGGTATCACCGTTTTTGTGCTTTGATGAAATGGGATCAATGGGATCGATGCAGCTCACATTTTCTCTAGACGAAGGCAAGTGACCCCAACCCTCCGACCCCCCGGGGCCACGCAGGATGGGGTCAATGGTTGGGAGCCTTAGGGTTGGGTCAAGTACCCCTGGGGCCAGGTTTTGGAACCGGGCAAAACCCATGGCAGCATCTGGGATCAGACAATCTTGGCTTATTGGAGGGCTCCGGAGCTTTCTTGCCTTTGATCTTCATTGAGCTTCCCTTTTGACCGGCAAGGACAGAACTTCTTGAGGTTGGTTCAGGCCAAGGTTCGACTACCCATGAGCCTGGATTCCACTTGGCAGACTCACAAGATGTGTTTCCCCCAAGGTGGTCCGCAGTTTCGAGAAATGGGGTACGCCGCGTATCGTCAAACCTAGCGGGCATTATCAACCAAATTGAGTTACCTTGTTGGGGGGTTCCATTGGGAGCTTCAATGCTTTCGATCAACCAGCAGCCACCGTTCAATGTGAGGCTCAGCAACAGCAGCAGCCGCCGTTCAATGCGCAGGCTCAGCAACAGCAGCAATCCTTCCCGCAGCAAGGTTTGCAACAGCAGCAGCAGCCGCCGTTGAATGGGCAGGCTGCGCACAACCAGCAGCAATCATTTCCGCAGCAAGGTTTGCAACAGCAGCAGCCGATGTTCAATGGGCAGGCTGCGCACAACCAGCAGCAATCCTTCCCGCAGCAAGGTTTGCAACAGCAGCAGCAGCCGCCGTTGAATGGGCAGGCTGCGCACAACCAGCAGCAATCATTTCCGCAGCAAGGTTTGCAACAGCAGCAGCCGATGTTCAATGGGCAGGCTGCGCACAACCAGCAGCAATCCTTCCCGCAGCAAGGTTTGCAACAGCAGCAGCAGCCGCCGTTGAATGGGCAGGCTGCGCACAACCAGCAGCAATCATTTCCGCAGCAAGGTTTGCAACAGCAGCAGCCGATGTTCAATGGGCAGGCTGCGCACAACCAGCAGCAATCCTTCCCGCAGCAAGGTTTGCAACAGCAGCAGCAGCCGTTCAACGGGCAGGCTGCGCACAACCAGCAGCAATCATTCCCTCAGCACGGTTTGCAACAGCAGCAGCCGCCACTTAATGGGCAGCACCAATCATTCCCGCAGCAAGCTCAGCAGCAGCAGCAGCCGGCGTTTAATGCACAGTTTCCGCACAATTGGCAGCAAGCTTTCCCACAGCAAGGTCTTCAGCAGCAGCAGCAGCAGCAGCAGCCGCAGCATCAGCAGCAGCCGTTCAATGGGCACAACCAGCAGCAAGGATTCCCGCAGCATGGTATTCAGCAGCAACCGCCGTTCAATGGGCAGGCTCCGCCCAACCAGCAGCAAGGATTACCGCAGCAAAGTCTGCAACAGCAGCAGCCGCCATTCAATGCACAGTCTCCGCACAACCGGCAGCAAGCATTCCTGCAGCATGGTCAGAAGCAGCAGCAGCCACCGTTCAGTGCGCAGTCTCCGCAATACCAGCGGCAATCAGTCCCGCATCAAGCTCAGCAACAGCAGCAGCCGCCGTTTAATGGGCAGGCTCTGCCCAACCTGCAGCAAGCATTCCCGCTGCAAGCTCAGCAACAGCTGCAGCCGCCGTTGAATGCACAGTCCCCGCACAACCGGCAGCAAGCGATTCCACCGCAAGGTCTTCAACAGCAGCCGCCATTTCAAGAGCAGGCTCCACATAACCAGCAATCCGCTTTTCAAGGTCAGCAGTCGATCTACAGCAAGCCTCAGCAAAACCAGTATGCACAGCACGTGCAATGTCAGCGCCAATGCCCGCAAGCCCAGCAAATGCAGGGCCCAGGCTCAAAGGCCGAACGTCCAACTTCGAGGAAGGAGAGCCGCCTGACGGCACCCTCAGCTCGGAGTCCATCGGGTGGGCTTGTAGGTTTCTCCTTGGCTTTTGAAGCTCCGACCTCCAGCCTCGTGTCATGTTAAGACGAGGGATCCGCTTCGGTTCGGCTTCCCGGAGAGGGCCGATTGTCCCTCGGCTGAAATGGGAACACTGAGTACTTCGAAATGTTCAAGCATGGGTTTGGTCCTCGAATGAGGCAAACTAAGAACTCAAATGGGGCAAACATCTTCAAACCCGGGCTGTCAATCTTTTGAGTCCTCAAATTCCATCGGAGAGAGCGCAAGGATTTCTTTCAGCAAGACACATCAAGACTTGCCAAGAGCGAGGTCAAGGAATGGGACTCATGGAGAGACAGAGCAAGTAGAAAGAATAAGCAAATATGGGTGTGGCGCAAAAGTTAAGAGCCAGGTGACAGCAGGTTTCTGGTCTACTTTTCCGTTTCGGGGTTCCATGACTAATTTCCGCTCCAGGCTGCAACCTGTTGCAGGGCTTGGATGTGTGCTAGTGCAAAGGGAAGCCTTAGGTCTTGGCCCGAGCCGGTGGCTTCCATGGCTTCAACTTTCCAGGGTTCAGTTGCTCCCAGGGCCAGGGAGCCGATCAGCTCCCTACTTGGTGGTTCGGAGCGAGGTTGGGAGGTCAGGAGTGGGAAGTGCCCTGTTTGGCCTCGACTAGGTCCAGTAGTGCCCTGTCTCACCCCTTTTTCGGGGGAGGCTAAAATCGACTACAGAAAAAGGGTAATTACCCCTATTCTAACCTCTTACTGGAGCACCTAGTCTCCAAGACCCAGGAAAAAGTCGCATCACTCCAACCCACCGAGAGAAGGCCTACCGAAGGCCTGACCGAAGGCCGCCGGAGTGGTTCACCATCTTTGGTCCGAGGAGCTTCCCCCGGAGCTGGAGCGGATGCCCTGGCAGCCTTTGATGGATCCTTCGAGGCGAAAGGGAAAGAGGGGTTGATGCTTGGGCCATGAAAACCGATTCGGGTAGATGAAGGTTAGGGACAATCGCAACCGTAGATGGGTGCAGCCGGCTTACATTGTTCTGGGCAGACCATTTAAATTCTAGTACCGGGTTTTGAGTTTGGTCCACTTGGCGATTCGATCAGTTGGTGTGACCTCCAAGGCTTGCCACCAGCTGGTTGTCGAGGAAGGAGTCCCCAATTCAAGAATCATGGCTGGTCTTTGGTCCCAAGGTCAGACCTTTAGCCAGTTTGGGGGGAAGGGACCGGATTGAATCGTCTACCCTCCAATGGAAGCAGACGATCGCAAGGTTTTGGACAAGTTTCCTTTTGTGGAACCAGCCGATCGTCCGCTTCCATTGGACAAAGGGTAACGCACGTTCCGAACCAATCACCACGTAGTTCTGTCATCACATTGCTGACTGCCTGACTGTTTCAAACCTACTGCTGCCTGGATGCCCTCCAAAAAACAAGCAAAGATACCCTGAGCGAAAAAGAGGAAAGTCAAGCACACTTACACTTCCTCCCGCTTTCCGTTTGAACCGGGGCAGTTCCCAAACGATCATGTTTATCTTCAAGCTTCGGACCCTTCGATTTTCTATGCTCCCAATGGTTGGACACACCTCTGTGACTCTGTGAAGCTCGAAAGGATCATGGCTTATGTCAGGAAACACCAAGACCCTTTGGGCTCTTACGGCTTTCTTGCATCGACCTACGTATGGCAATAAGGGTTGCAGCCAGAGTTTCATAGAGGTCCCCGGAGAAAAAGCATCGAATCGTTGATGTCTTAAGGACAAACACCGGGAACCCTCAACTTCTAATCCCGAAATTGGCAGAGTAGATGGTGCCCAACTGTTGATTGATTCTGGTGAATACTTTTTTTTTTGTAGTATTTGTTTTCGCTTATGTCCAATCACGAAAGCGCGCCCTGTAGAAAATTAGCGAAGGGGGTCCAAAAGAACATCTAGTTTCGTTTTGGCTTCCCCCGATCAACGACTAAAAGGCGGCCCCAAAAAAAGAAATCTATTGTGCCCCAGCTTATTTTTACAGCAAATAGGTCTGACCTGGGCGATGAAGTTGTTTCCCCCCTGTTGGTTGTAAAGGGAATCGAGTTCACGCTCTTTTTAGGGGACGAACAGGCAAACGGAGAAAAATAATAATTCAAGGGGCTGAAGAAACTTAATTTAGACTTAGACGGTACCTCAAGCCCCCAGTCGGGTGTGTCTTTTCGAAACCTAAATTGTTGTTTTCCCTTTGAAATGTTCCACTAAAATCAACGAAAAACGGGTACAGTTAAAAAATGACACACCCATTTTTATTCTTTAGCCCCTATGAGTTCAGTGGGTGTACCCCAAAACTTCGGTGGAGTTGCTACCAAAACAACCTAAACCTGGGCCAGATTTAGATCCCTTCAACAAACATTGCAACCTGCTTTGAAAGGGCAGATTAAGCAATCCCAAAAAAGGCAAACAACCTATAACCATGTCGATTGAGTGAGAAATAACATGTTTGTTTTAAACAAATAAAAACAAACATAATTAAAACAAAACAAACATATATATATATATATATATTAAAAACATAAAATTAAAAAAAAAAAAAAAAAAAAAAAAAAAAAAAAAACAAGGTTTTCTGGCAATAAGTCTTTGTGTGTGTGTGTGCCGGGACAGGTGGCCAAAAGGTTTCGGTTAAGTCTGCCATGTCCCCTCCAAGTGCCGCCTCAACGCGACGGTCAGGTGGAGCTCGGGCGACGCTCGGAGCGGTTGAGCTCGTCCGGCGTTTCTGTTCGTTCCTCTTGGATCAAAAATGACTCACTTTAAGCTGGCCCCCGAGGTGATGTTTTTCAGCCAACCCAAAGGGGAAACACGGGGAGACCTAAAAGCCCTTGTGATTCGTAGCATGATAATTTCCTCTTCCTAGAAAGCCCTATGAGCAAGGGTCAATATTTGTCATCTGCAGCACAGGGGATGACTCGGCGCACATTCACGGAAATACCCTTAGGAAGTGGAGGCTTCTTTTTTCGCGCAAAGGCCCCAACCCCCGCCAATGGGATTCCGACTTTCAGTGATGGGCTGGGTAATAGGTTTAGAGTTGGTTTTAGAGAATCACCCAACATGGTGCGGTTTATAGCCATTGATTTTGGGGTAGGTCCGTTTCAGATATGTGCAGGTAGGAACTTAGCAAAAGGCTAGGCTGCGATTTGAGGTCTGCTTTAATGGCCAAATTGGGTGTTCAACCTGGCAAGTCTGAGCGTTCCCACATGTTTTTCCGCATAGTTCCCGCAGTGATCTACAGATGGAATCGCTCAGTGGTTCGGGTTTCAAAGCCTTTGTCTGATTTCATCCTGAACTTTTCACCTCCTGCCTTGCACACTCTTCGTGCTCTGTCCCACGCTTTGGATAAATCTCGGCCTGTGAGTCAGCCATGATTTGACCATGCGATTGCCGCTGTGGGAATAACACATATGTTCCAGTTGAAGCCATGCAGATGTTCAATGGAATCCGGAGCCTGGCCAGCTTCTTTTGATGCATGGGTTATCAAAGTCAAATCCCGGGCCAACAAAAAGGGCCGCCTTTTTCTCAGAGAATTATTCGAGTAAGCCAGCCAAAGATAGGCCTGTTGTTAGTGAGTGGAACACAACCACTACCCATTTGAGGGAAACCACTGAACCAGCACCTTTTGTAAACCGCTGACTCTCGCTTTCAAACCATCGAGCACTATTTCGATAGCCATGCATGGTTCCTCGTTTTTGAAACCAGCTGCCCTTGTCGGAATTTCCTTTTCAGGGAAGCCAAAAAGAAATCCGCCTGTGTGTTTTTGGTAAAACCTATACTGTGCCACAAGCCATTCGCAAACAAACTGGGCGGCGGACATGAGTTTCCTTTTTCCCCATGGTGTTCACGGCCTGCAAGGGAGAAAGGTTCGTGTGAACTCCTTGTGCGGCAGCCTTGAACCTTGTGGATGGCGAGATCAAATCGTTGGTAGGAAGTAAAGTAAGCAAAGGGGGGTTAAGGGAGGGTACTTTTACAGGCGAGCCCATTCTGGCTTAACCCCCTGACAAAGGGGGTTACCCCCTATACTATTCCAGCGTTGGGTCCGCCCCTTTCCCTTTTTGCCCCATGAAGGAGACCAACATGCAAAACTGGCCCTGTGGATATGGCTGGTCTTGGGTGTGACCTTCTGGGCACTTCGGTGGCTGCTTTCCCAGAACAAAACACCGTTGGTGAAGGAATCTTTATGGGAATAGCAACCTAGGGGACCCGAGGGCCTATACCTTCCCATACCTTCCCTATGGCGAAGCGGTTCTCTTTGCTCACGGGAAACCCACTTCTGGTTTGTAAGTCGAGTGGAGTTTACCCTCTCCAAAGAACCTGACTGAGGCTTGGAACACGATGTTCCTTTGGAAGGCACCCTTCGGGTTCCATGTGGACAGGAGGGTCCCCGTTTCCCGAAGCTTGGTTGCCACGGGAAACCCACCTATGGTTGTCGCAGTGCGAAGTTCAATTCCCGGACCGAACCCAGAAATGGACAATTTCCAATTCCTAAACTGGTTGGTTGATTAATACGGGGTCAACATTAAAGGGAAACCCAACCACGAAAACCAAAAAGGATCCAACAAGCTAAGGGACCGCATGGCTGGGCGCCACCAGGCCCCTTTGAATCAACTAGCTGCGCCGACCATTGCCACTGCTGTGGGAGAAGCGGTCTGAAGTTCTGAAGTTCGAGAGATTCGAAGTTCGGACTGAAGGCGAGGACTTCTGCCTCCTCTCCTCCAAGAAGCTCCCGGCCAAGGCCTATGCAGCCTTAAAGTCCTTGCCAGGTGCCAAGGCGCGGCGGCGACGGCAAGAGCACGCAGCCATACGGCACCGATTTTTGTTGCGTCCCCCCGTGTTGCATGGGCGGTGCCTGAGTTTTGAGGAGACACGTATTTTTGGGTTGGTTGTCACTGTTCCAGTCTTGGTTTAAAGGGACAAGAGAAAACACGCAACCTCCCGAAGGGGTTAACATGGCAAACCACGAGGAGAGCCTTGTTTTGAGACACATCCACACAAGTATGAATGCATGCATACCAACATATATATATATATATGTATTACACATAATTGTTAAACTTGGAGCAACTGTTCACGTTTGTACCGGAGGTGCAAACCTGTGTGTGTGTGTGTGTGTGTGTGTCAGCGCGGCAAGCATTGTACTACTTTGCAATGATGTTGGCTCAAGGCTTTGGGCAGCGGATGCAGCCAAAGCTGTACAGTAAAGGGAAACATGTTGTAACTTAACACGCTGCTGTGCACATCATCCGATCATCCTAATGTTTCAAAAAAGGAGGCTGCAACTGTGACTCACCAGAATGTCAGTAGAGTTTGCTAGAAAGATCTACAGATTGATCTGGGAAGCGTGTAGGGCAACAGCACGTGGCTGAGCAACGTTTCGGGGACCTGGGCAAATCATCCGGATGTCACGTTTCAGGGGGCAGGGGCGACATCAGGAGGAAGGTGTCTTGTATGGGATCCCTTATTATCGCGAATCACTTGCGCATGGAACCGAAGAATCGGTTGAGGAATCTCCCTTTGCGTGCTTGTCCTTTGCTTTTGACCGAAATATCCTTTTAACCTTTGAAGCATGAATATCTGATCTTGTCAGCCAAGACAATTTTGGGGTGTCGAAGCGGCTGAAACCCAAACCATAATCATGAGATGGGCGTCAAGCCCAAAACTGTTTGCTTTTCTTTAGTTGGCATCCATTTAAACCAAGCAGAAAAATGGTGCCCTCACCAAACTCACACCCGTATTGGGAGCCCAGTTAGACTTTGGGGTCTTGGGTTGGGAGACCAAACTTGGACAGAACGAGTCGAAGAAGCTCAAGTTCCACAGCGGCAAGTAGCTTGGAAGAAATCGGTTGGCCGGCTTGCAAGTCGTGCTACTTGGGTCTGCAGGGTTGGGCAATTTGGTTTTAACAACTCAATGCTGGTTGCCTTTTACTGGAGAACACAAGGTGGTTGTTTAAGGAATGGTGGTGTTAGCATGTAACAAGGTGTGGCAAGAATTGTTCAAACAGGCCCTGGTCGCCTTTAAAGGCTAAGGGCAGCGAAAAGGAGGTTGAGCACAATCCTGGGTAAACACCCTGGTTGACTTCAGACAACAAACGAGGTTTGCAACGAAAGAGTAGCTGGGCTGACTCAAGTAATGTGGACCCTGTAATAGTGAACCTGGTGGATCAATATGGGAAGGTTTCCTCCAGAAGGATTCCCTGCAATGTAAGACACCCAATGAATCAACAAGGGGTTGATGATTTCCTGTGTTTACATTAGTTCCTTCCTGTGAACATCAGGAAGGGGTATTCTTTTTGGGCTCGAACGCAACCTTGTTGGCTGCTGTAAGTGGATTTTCTTTTGGTTGGGGGCAATGTTCACAAGGGACAAATACATGGGTGTTTCGGGCACTTGTGGCTTCTGTTTACACCCAAGGCGCCATTTTGAGAGACAGCATAGGGAACCCTGTCTCATTGGGATCTCCTGGCCGGGCCATGTACTTCCAATGGGATGCGGAGCCCATTCCGAGACGTCTTATCCCAAGGGGCCCCGTACCTGGCTGAAAACGGATCACAGTACGTAGGCCTATAGTAGCAGAACCAAACTTCAATGGGTTTGGGTTGCTGCTCAATTTAGATGGAGCTCCTGAACGGTAGCCCACGGTTATATTAACCCGGTGGTTTTTGCTAGGGATTGGACAGTAAGGAATTCCAACCATGATCTGGCTTCCCACTGTACAGAGAGGAGCCCATTGGGCCGCAATGCGTGTTCCAAGGGCTCCCTTCAGGCTTCAGAGTGGACATTTCTCCTTGAGCCATCAAGTGATCCTCTCTGACATTTTGTGCCAGTCGCAAATTTGGGCCCTCTTGTTTTGGACAACCCTCACTGTTCCTGAAGAACCACCAAAAACAGGAAATTTTGGACGCCCATTGGGCCATTCTTGCAGCGCTTCCCATCCAGCCATTGGCCTTCCTCCTTGGTTTACCTTCTAAATACACCAAGGAGTCTTCATTGTTATTGGCATGTGTGTTTTTGCTGGTTCTGTTGATTGTTCGTGGCCGGCAAACAGAAGTTTTGTGAACCACAGGGTTTCGGAATGAGACATAAAACAAATCCGGGGTTCGTGCTTGCCACCATCTATATTCCTGGTCCGCTTGAAATCAGAAGGAACGTGAATCCACTTTTGAATTCTGTTTGACAGGGTCCTTTGAAGGTATGCCTTGCCAATGAGTGCGGTGGCCACAGCCATTTTTGTGGGTTTGGGGCAGTTTCATCCGAGGCTCCGATTATGCCACAACTGCCCTCGGTGTCGGACTTTTCGTACTCGGACAGCGCTTCGTTTGGAGGTACAGCCAGGTTTTGCAGCGGCTCAGGGAGCTCTGCGGAGCGCACAAGTTGCAGGCGCCGCCCAACTGGGTGTTGGCGACTTTGCCCAAGTTCCGTCACCTGGCCAAACTTCGTCGGGCGGTGGGTTGCCGATCTCGTTGCGGCCGGTAGGTGTCTTCGTTTTGTTGGTTGTTTAGTTAAGTTGCACTGCAAGCTGTTTCCTGGTGAGCTGATTGTTGTCTTGGTTCAGGTGCTAGCAAGTTTGAAGTTTTTTCCTGGGCAGTCAACTTGGCAGGTCAAATGGGATTGCCAAAACAAGCTGGTTGTCGTCCCCCCGAAATGAGAGTCCCCAAATCCGTGTGTCCTGAGCCCCTTGGACCTTCTGTAAATGACGTTTCCATTAGTACACAAGGTCTAACGACCTTTTAGCGCCGAATATTTGCCTCTAGCAACCAACCTTGGTGTTCTCTCCTTAGGGGGATGACAGAGTGTTCAACGTGCATTCCCTTCCTTGGTCGCTTTGTGATGTCACCAGTTCTCCACACTCTGAAAACAGTACGAGCTCGCAGGTGAAGGTCCCTTACTTGGAGCTTATTTCAGAAATTCCAACTAGTAGGAATTTTGCAGAACCATAAGAGCTACGCAGGCAGGGCAATTTTGTAGTTGGATTGAGGTGGCGTTGGCCAGAGGTATCGCCGCGTTCTCGCTTTATCCCCATGCCTGCTCATTTAGTTGCTTTTCGACTGCTTTCCATTGTTTTTTTGGTCAATGCTGGAATAGTGATAGAAACCTTCCCCTGACGCCAGGCCCATAGAAAACATAACGCCACACTTGGTGGAGAGTGATCCTTTTCGAATCTGTTGAAAGGGAAGCCAAACGAAACACACCCGGTTCCGGGGTTTCCGTTCCGATGGCTTTGAACATCGTTAATAAGTAATTGTCCCTGAAGGGTCTCCCTTTAAAACCGCCGAGAAGGTACCCGCGCACAGCCAGCCGCGATTTCCAAACGCCCGAGAACTGGACGGAATGCCCGGTTCGCGGGGCCATGAATCTTGGGGCCACCTGAGAAGTGGTGGACATGAATCCCCAAGTGACATGCTAACCACCTGGTCAAAAACCCGAGCCACCCTGGAGCTTTTAAGCAATTTAGGGGCAGATGCGTGCGGTCTGGGCGGTCTTGTTGGAAAAGGCAAGCAATAGGGCCGCGGCCATATGGAAAAACAAACTGAGGCCAGCACGGGCGAGTTCAGATCTCCAAGAAGGCCCCCTGGATCTTGCGGTCGAGGTTCAGTCGTCCCATACCCAGACCTCCGATTTCCGGTTGCGAGCCCCCTCCGACTCTTTGTTTTGGAGGGGTATAAACCCTTTGCACTCAACGATAAACAACGTGCTGATGTGCTTGTCCTATGGCCACCTGGGGTCTTGCATGGTTTGTTCAGCCGCCCTTTCAAAATGAACAGAAAACACAACTGAAAAGCTAAAACACATGCAAGAACGGCCCAGAGGGTGATTCCCCATTTGGCAAGGGAATGATCTATTTTAGGCGGTCCTTTGACCAGAAGGGTCCTCCGGATTAGTACTCCAGAAGGTGTCTGCCAAGCTTCTTGGATAGTTCCATTTGCTTCTGGTGATCGGTGACTGTGTTGTTGTTCCCTGTTGCTCTGTTAGCATCTTCATGACTGCGAAGTACTGTTATCATGGGATTAATCCAGAGGACCAACTTAATCAGAAAACCTCGCAATTGAATTAATTCCTCACGGAAGGGGAGGTGCTATCCTCCCAGTCCAAAGTTCATGCTGGCAAATAGCTGCACGAACCCTGGTTTATCTTTTGAAGGAGCTCCCTGTACAACAATCAACAACGCAAGGGCAACTAAATGCCAGGGGCGCCTAGCAAGGAGTGCCTGTTGAGGGCCGCACCGGCAAGGCCCAAATCACCAGGAAATGCGGAAGTAGCCTTACCAAAGTCCGTTAGCTGTTGCGGACGCAATGAAACAATGGCCGATGCAAAATTCGGTCCCAACCAACCAGCCAGCCAGCCAGCCAACCAACCAACCAATCAGCCAATCAGGCAATCAGCCATCCAGATGCCAACCAACCAACCAACCAATATGTCCGGTCCATGATCGGTTTGAGCTTTGGGTAACCTTAGTAAGCCTTAGTATTTGTTGACTGTGGGGACCGCAGGCAATTCCAGCCAAGCGAGCCTTGTGACCTTATCATGGTTGCCACTTCCGGACAAAGTATGTTTATGCACAAAGCAGCTACACACACAGGATGGACTCTTCACCACACAGAATAGGCACACATATGCATGTTTGCATGGCATACGTTACATCCATACGTACACGCATTATTTCATGCGTGCGTACCTACATACTTAAACGGACAGACGTACATTATACATGTATGTGCATTATAATGTGTATATGTGTTGTGTGCATATGTGCATACCTAGGGGGGGGTTCTCCAAATGGTGGATCCACCCAAAGGGGTTGGTAGTATGGAAGCCAAAATGGAAGCCGTAGCTGCGTGAGGGAACCTCTTTGGGAAACACCCACATGTGCACTGTTCTTGCTGGTGCGATAGGTAGGGAACGACCTTCAGGGTGTCGGGAATGATCCGGTTTTGGGGATTCCCTTGAAGGAAATCATAGGGGATGGTTTATCTCGGGGTCATTCAAATTCTCCATCTTGCTTTTGTTGGGAACATGAGTTCGATCACACATAAACACCTTTCGGATGTGCACATAATGTTGACCCCGGATTAATCAACCCCTGTTTATCAATATGGGGGTGTTCCCTCCAAAAGTGATAAATCCCCACTAAAACCGGAGATGGACACCCCCATATCAATAAACTGGGGTTGATTCATCCGGGGTCAACAATTCAAATAGTCCATCTTGCTCCGGGTTCGACAAATGGACCCCTTTCGGATGCGCACATTGTTGACAGCGGATTAAGCAACCCCTGTTTATTAATATTTGGAGGGTGTTCTCCTCCAAAAGTGAATCAATCCCCACTTAAAACCGGGGACACCCCCATATGAATAAACAGGGGTGGATTAATCGGCGTCAACATTGCTTGGTGGCTCCCAGCCATCCCCTTTGCCTTTTAGCCTTTTAGCCTTTTAGTGTTTAGTGGTAGTTTCTATTTAACCCACTAAAAGTTAAACTTTTGGCAGCGGATCTGAGGGCAGCCCAGATATGGGTTCGATCACACATGGACCCCTTTCGGATGCGCACATAATGTTGACTCCGGATTAAATGGGTGTGTCCACTTCCGGTTTTAGTGGGGAATCAGACCACTTTTGGAGGGGTTTTCTGTGATTTCCTTGAAGGGAATGTCCCAAAAGCGGATCATTCCCTGAGACGCAACGCATTGGAACTTCGAGGTGGCGCACGTGTTGCTGGCGGACTTCCAGGCGCCGCTTCTGCCGGCGGATGCGCAGAGCCGCGAGGGGAGCAAGGCAAGGCGTTTTTTTTGCGCCCAAAAGCCGAGTCCTTCAAGGGTGGGTGGGGTGGGTGGGGTGGGGTGGGTGGGTGGGGTGGGTGGGGTGGGTGTTAGTAATGTTCTAGGGGTCACTGCCATTTCCATTCTCCAGGGATCCGAATCTTTCTAGAACCAAAAACCCTGGGGAAATGGCTGGTTGAAAAGAACGATGGCTGAAAAGAATGGGGAATCAAGCCCTAGAAATGTCAACTACCCTCCCGCCAATGGAACCTGACAGGGGGTCCCTTTAGGAACATGGTCTTCCCGGACCCCCCTGTCAGGTTCCATGTTAATTGATGGGAGGGTACTAGTCACAGCAACCCACTAAAAGAGAGGAATGCCTGACTTTAATGGAACCCTGACTAGTACGGTTCCAAGCTAGCATTAGGCCTAGTCTTGTGGTAAAAGGTGCCTGAGGGGCCAACTTGTGGTTTCTCAAAAGTTTTTCTCAAAGGTACCCCCCCAAAAAAAAGAGAAAGAAGGTTGGTTTCTTGTCAGTTCTTCAAACAACTCTAAAAGGGGGCACCTGAGGGGCCATCGTTGTAGGTGGTCGTGAAAGGGAAGGCCTAGAACTTTCGGTGATGCATTTCAAAAGTTCAATCCCCTTCGGAAAGATCTTGGCACTTCAACGGTGCCCATTTCATGTCCCCAAGCAAATCATACACGACTGGGGCCTAGAAGGAATGGCTTTCGCCGGCCCCTCTGGACACACGGTTGAGCACTGCACAAGTTAACGCAAACAAGCACCTTTCATTGGGGTTTGAAGGGAAATAACGGCAAACTTACCGTGGATTTTGGGGGGATCCGGGATCCTCTTCCAACTGGTCCAATTCTCATTTCGTGATATCCATGCGGATTGGTTCTGAGAACCACTCATCACCAAGGAGTGTCAGAAAACACACGATGGTCCCATTGGGTTAAGCAACCGTGAGTGCTCCGTACAGATTAGAATCAAACCGCAGAAGCGGGTCTCCAGAGATTCCTGGGTTCCACGTTCAGCAGTCCAAAAGAGTTATGTGGGAGCTGCTTGTACCAAGACGTCATGCTAAGAGAGCATTTTGCTGCACTTAAGTTCTTGCTTGGACTCGATGCTTTTGCGGACTATATAGTCGTAAGCAAAAAGTCTAGACTTGAGTTGGCTCCGCTCAGGCAGCGAGTGGCAGAAGGAATCCCCGTTTTTTTCCTCAACAGCGACCACTATTGAGGTTGATCTTCTTGTGGAGCCGCCACAAGGGGGGCGACAGGATCCTTTTTTGGCTTCTCTTGATACCAACCTCACAGAAGCTGAGCGAGGGTCAATATTTGAGGACTGTGGCGACATCGTAGGAATCCTGCGGCGCCAAACACAGGAGTTTAAGTTTCAGTCCGTTTTGCTAGGCTGCAAGTCCCAAGCTTTGGTCCTTTCTATCGGCATGTAACTCGAAGGTACAATGAACGCCCAAAACCAGGTGTCATCCTTGAGCACGGCACGGCTTTCAAAGGGGCCATTCCCCAGAAGCCATCATTGCATGCAGAGCGAACTGGCAAGGAAAGAGTTCCAGCGAGCTTTGAGCTGCACCAGAGATCAGGGCTCGATTATTAGCTTGGTTGCAACGCCGTAAAATAGGCCAAGGCCACGTATTGACATCATAGAACATGCGTCTTAACGTGGGCCATCTTCAGTCATGCTCGGTCTGGGCATGTAACGAGGACCTGGGCTCGCTAAGCCTGGATCAGAATCACTCAGTGATGTTTGAATAAACTTGAATCCCAGAATCGACCTCAGAATCAACATCGGAATCAACATCGGAATGATAATAAACTTGAGAATCAGCCATTTTCTCGGCGATGCGGTATTTATGGTACTTATTGCTGACGGCTTCTGAGTGCGCGAGGGGCGTTGGGCGGAGTCCCACCCGCCTTCGGAGGTATTCCGCATGCGTAGGTCCGAGATGGTCCTAACCAACCTACATGGCTGTGGCGGTCAAAACCCATACCATTTTGGGATAGGTGAATTCACCACCCATTTTAGAACCTATTTTAGTGGGGATTGGGATGTTTACTGGGGGTACGATTTGGATTTTGACCCATGGCCACATGTCTGCAATCAGACCAATTTGCAGCACATCGCTGCACATCGACGTTTTTGTAATGCAGTCATAGTTGTGGAGATGCAGACACAGCATGTTGTTCCAAACAAGCCCTTCCAAGTCCTTCCAAGCTGCGCGCAAGCAGAGGCCAGGCGTTTTGCTACGCTGACGTAGTAAGTGGGGAAAGCACTCTGTGGCGTGGGCCGCGGAGGTGCTGCCAATTGTACGGTCCAGAAAGTAGGCAAGGGCAGAATTGGCCTCATGCCTGAGCATGGCAAGCCTGCGCTTGCGTCCCATGGCTTTGCCTATGACGCGACAGCGCTGCCGTGGCACCTTCGAGTTGCGCAAAATGACACGCATCGCCATCTGTTATGCAGTAATGCACGGCCGTGCAGTAGGTAGTACGCGCAGCTGTGTGAAGCGCCACCTTGTCAGTAACTATAATGGCCAGTAGTGAGGCTGCTTGCAGCTTTGGCAAGGAGTTGTACACGCAAAGGAAAAGGCTTACGTGATTCCGCGCCGACGCAGGGAAGATCCGCCAGAGCTGCAGCGAATCACTGACAAGCTTGAACTTGGAGACAACATTTCTCATCAGGATAGAAAGCTACAAGGAACCCCAAAAGGCTACGAGGATCCCAATGCAGCGCCTTCACGCGAAAAGAAGGAACCGCAACACGGGGGTTTCCATAGCGCAAGTCCTAACGAGCTCCCAAACATCAGCTGACCCAGGTGCATCATATAGATCTGGGACGAGTTTTGTTTTTGACGCAGTATTCAATATATCAGAGCCAACCAGCAAATTGGAGTATAATCAACGGTATGGATCAGAATTCCCCATTAGGTTGAGGTAAAAACTGCATAGCTTCAGTGCACGAAACAATGTGTTGCCAAGCGGCGTCGCGGCGCCGCAGGTGCTGCCTTACCAAAGGGAAGCAGCCGCTCGACTCGAACAAAACGCTTTTTGGGGCCTCTCAACCCCATGTCCTTCACCCAGCTCTGGGTGGCTGTAAACGCTACCAGAAATTGGTGCCGATTATTTTTCCACGGAAACCCAATGCGGGTTTGCATGGCCGCTGGGTGGTTTGAAAGCAGTCCCAGCCAAAGGTACTCATATTTCTGATGTTGTAAGGATCACGCACACACACTGCAGTGACATGGCCATTCAAAATAAATGCACACTGGTCATTGAAGAGCATGTGGAGAGCCCCACGTTGCCATGAGAACACAGGAGCGAATCCTTTAATATGCCAACAAATATGCATACGGCTGGTTGACAGTAAACGGCACAATTACTCGACCATCTTGGTTAGTTATCCCTTTTGCCTGCCAAGGGAGCTGTGCCATCTGCTTTCACGCTAGTTTCTAGTCCCGTTTTCTCTTGGGAAATAGACAAATAAAGAAACTCCCCTCTTTTTGAGGCGGGCCCAATGCCTCACCAGGCCGGGGCCTGGGGAATTGACAATCAACAGATAAGGGGTTAGGGACAATCGCCTGGTTTAAAGGCGGTTTCAATACCCGGATGGGGTCAGCAAAACCCAAAGGGCTTGCAAAAAGGTATGTGGTCATGACATTTAATAGAGGAAATTCCCTCCCAAATGGTCGGTAAATACCCACCCAAATGATGTCAACCAAGGGCCCCTAGTACAACCTTACACCCAAATTGTTTGAGAAAGCCATTTTGGTGGCCAAAACGCCTTGGTATGCACGAGGGGTATGTACAAACACCCTCAAATGGGTTTCGTTCGCGGCTCAGGTGGACTTTGCACTGCGCCGGGGCGGGCGGGTGCTGCTGGGCGACGAGATGGGCTTGGGGAAGACTGCACAGGAAGGGGCTTTCGATTCGAAGCCTCAGAAGTGTGGGAATTCTACAGGAAGTTAGCCCAAACCTTGGAGTTTGGTGGGTGTTTGCGTAAGTTCCTGTAGAACTTCCTGGGGTTCGGTTCTCAATTACAAAGGCCGCGTGAAGGCGGACCTGCTGAGAGTGTCTTTTTGTTGAGGCTCGGTTGCCTCATGTTCCCCCTCATTTTGATACATAAAGAACCCTGCTGTGTCCTTCGACATGCACATGCTTCGGGTTTTGATCTCACTATCTTTGAGTGCGTTTTCATCGAAACCACGATTTGGAGGGCGATTTGGAGGGATCTGGGTATCATGTTCCACAGACGTGCGGATGCAGGTTCAGCCTCATGTGCGTGTTCTTGGTGTGTTGTGATTCACGGCGTTTTGGAATGTCCGCTTTTGTCATGGTGGTTGTTGGGAAGCATTTCACGTTTTTGCTAATTGTGGTCTAGTGGTTGAAATCCAAATCCACTGAACCGCTAACATTCGAAGATGTTTGCTCCCCAAACCCAACGTCAACCGAGGATGGCGGAGCCTAGGAAGGCCACGAAATTCGGAGGATGGTGACGGAGCCAAATGGGCAACAGATGAGCCACGGGACATTTGGTGAATTGGTGGTGTGGGGTAAAAAGAGCGGGTCATGACTCGCAGGTATTCCTCATTCGATTCGCTCAAAATTGGTCATTTGACACCCTCTTGCTAGGAGAACCACTACTGTTCGTAATTTCGCATCTGAATCGCTGATTGGGCGGCCGAACAAGCCCATGGAAGTTCTCAGATATCCCCACCTCCCTCTCCCCGCCCCAACAAAACAGAAATAAAGCCAACAAGGGGCTGCCCTCAAAAAGTGCAAACCCCTTTCTAGGTCCTTTGAGCAAGTGAGCTTCTGTCATGTTGGCATCCAGTTGAACGTTCTTGAGTGTCCAGTTTGAACAAGTTTGGTTGCTTTAATTTGTCTGACAAACAAACGATTCGCCACTAGCAAACACTGCAACGTTTGAAGGGGTCAGCTTGACCAATCAACGAATCAGTGGCATGTGTTCCAAGTTCTGTTTCTCAGATCCTTGTTTTGTGTTTGTCAGAAGGCTGTCCCTTCCCATCTGGAGTTCGGTTTCGAAGTCGAAGTTAGCTGGTGGACATAAGTTCCCGGGGGCTGTACCTTCAACAAATCAAGTTTGGTGCTTACTATAACGTCATTGCCGTCATGATCATGATCACGTCTCTTTTTTTTTGGGCACACAGGGCATGTTTCATGGCAGCCTGTTCACTCGGTTGCTTGGCCAGGATGGATCTTTGGTGCTTGCCCGGGCGAAGTTGGCCCAGAAGGGTTTTTTCAACGGGTGTGGGATGCAGGTGGGTTCCCACTGGGGTGGCCTCTCCTTTTGATAGTCATGTGGGTTTTTTATGGGTACAGTTGCCATTCCCACGGTGGTCGAACGAAAAATCAGCTTCCCTCTAAGTGGACTTTTGGATCTGTGGTTTAAAAGTTGGGGGGGAGTTTCCCTTTTCCCATGTACCCTCAGGGGTTCAAACCCCAGCACACCAATCCAAACCACAAATTAAGGGCAACCTGATCATCACAAACAGGATGTTCTCCAGGTCCGTTTTTTTGTCGAGACTCATGCTGCCACTGGTGCAGGCGCTGACTCTGGCAGCACAGTTTCCATTGGACTTTCCAATGCTCGTGGTGACTTGGCGGGAGCAACGGAGAAGGGGCGTCCCCGTTTCATAGCCAGATCAAAGGCTTACCCTTTCAATGTGTTTTTGCAATTTTGGTGTTCCAAGGCTTTACCTTTCACCCAGCAACAAGTGTTCCGGGCCGACTTAGTGCGGCAAAGTTCAATCCTGGCCAAGCAACCGGTGGATTGTCAGGATACGACAGCCCAGGTTGTCGTTGAGCAGGCGGTTGGCGTTTTCATGCCCCGTGTCATGCCCTAACAAACAGTGATCATGATAATGAATACGGCAAGGAATGTTGCAGAAAGCACCAAGTTTGATATTGTGAACGTACAGCCCCCAAATTATGTCCAGGACCTCCAACTAGATTGCATACGCATTTTGACCATCGGAGCCAGTCAATGCCGAATGTCAACCACAGAAAGCAGGTTTTCCTTTCTCCATCAGCGAAAACTGTGTAAGAAATCGGTTGGTCGAGACTCAGAGGAACTTAATCTCTGAAGGTGTGTGTTTGACAGGGCTTGCATATTCCACTCCGTCTAAAATTCTGAGCAATTTCTTACCCTTGTCTTGATTTGGCAGGTTGTCATGTTGCCTTGCATATCCCACTGAAGCAGCTTCAGCTTCTGAACCAGTTCCGTCGGTAGCGCCAGCCGATGTAGACGAAAAGGCCGATAAAAACTGAGCCCCCGAATTTCTTAGCGAAAAGCCCCACGTCCCTTTGCACGGGGCATGCTTGTGAATAGCTTGTGAATCCACTATAGAGGTAGCCAGTAGTGTATACTTCACATTCCTTGCCACACGCAAAGTGTGAACTTGTTTTACGATTTGGATTTTGACCCATGGCCATATGTGAGTTGTTCCTTCTCCGATATCAAGGTGTGTCCCTCCTCCCTGCGGGGGAATTGGCGGGAAGAAGCTGCCCGCTGGCTGCCGCACGACCTGCTGCCTGACCCGGAGCGGGCGTCGGTCGCTTCATTTGTTCATGGTTGCTCGGTTTGTTTCCCTGGTTACCCTGTTTTTGCCCGCTATTACAAAATGGACCCTCTAGACTCTAAATTTGTTTGGTTTCATTCTGGTTTGACCCAGGTGGCATTTTGACAGTTTGGGAAAGGTTTCCCACCTGGCAAAAGTAAAGCATGCTTGGAGCGAGTTCCGGCATCCCGGGTTGGATACGAACGGCTTTCCCGCGCAAAGCGGATGAGTTTGGTTCGTCCGTCATGATCGCAGAGAGTTCGTGCGGGCGACTACATAATGAACTCCCATCAACCGGACGCACTGCTCCCAGCAGGATTGGGCCAAACTAGCAAAATTAAAATCATTCACAACCTGGCCCCCCTTTCAACGGCAAACAACATTGTTGCCCAATGAGGGTACCCTGAAAACAGACATTCCCGTACCTCACTTTCCGAGTTGCTGGTTTTAAAGATAAGCTCAGGTGATATCCCCAACAGCATGCGGTGCTCTTTTTAGTGCTGGCACCTCCCCGCAGCCGTCGCTGAACCTCGTGGAACCCTCGATGGAACCCTGGTGGAACCCTGGTGGAACCTTACCTCAGGGCCACCCCGGAGCCTATCCGGGCTGAGACCCCAAAGGCTTTCAGCTGGGGAACAATCAGCTTGGACTTTTTTTGCACATCCGCCGGAGCGAGAATGATGGATTTTTTGGCCAGAAGGGGGCTTGTTCAAACGGCTTTTTCATTTTTTCGCATGAAGGAGCTACGTTTCGGGCAGGCCCCCGATTTTTGGCCAGAAGGGGGCTTGTTCAAACGGCTTTTTCATTTTTTCGCATGAAGGAGCTACGTTTCGGGCAGGCCCCCGATCAGTGAAAGAAGGTGGTATCCGTCGTGCGGTCTTTGGTAAATTGCATTTAGATGGGTCAGACAGCACTGCATCCAGGTGCTTGGTTTCCTTTTGGTTTCCAAAACCATCCCGAAATGGGGCCATTGAAAACGCAGATGTTTCTTTCCCCACTAAAACCAGGGGACGAACTCAGTTTCCAATGTTCTCTGTATAGTTGCGAAAGTTGGGGTCCAACCATACAACAAAACGAGCCACCTTGCTGGAATAAAGGTACCTGGACTCTCAAACTCATGAAAAAAAAGGATTCGCCCCAAGAATGTTGGGGCACCCCATTTTTTTTCCGGGAGTTTTGAGCTCCTACCCGTTTTTCCCCCATGAGGCCATGAGCCCTGCAGCGGATGTCAGGAGCGCCACGTGCAGGTGGTCCGCAAGGGCGCTGAGGCGCTGCGGCCCGAGGCGCGGGTGGTGGTGGTGAGCTACGACCTCGTGGCGCAAAACGCGGCCCGCGCCGCACAAGACGAAAATCATTCCAGGGGGTACCGTCTTGAAACATGGAAGCCAGAATCACTAGAATGATTCAAAAATCATTCTAGGGATTCAACAGTCATTCTGATTCAAGAGTCATTCTGATTCAAGAGTCATTCTGATTCAACAGTCATTCTGATTCAACAGTCATTCTGATTCAATAGTCATTCTGATTCAAAAGTCATTCTGATTCAAAAGTCATTCTAGGGAATTCAAAAATAGTTCTTTCAGTCATTCTAGGGGGTACCTGTTAGATGGGTACCCCACGAAGTCAACAAGTGGTTTGGGAGTGGAAAGCATCCTGAACTCCTATAGGGGAAGCTTCCATTTCCATTTCCAGGGATCCGAATCTTTCTAGAAAGCCATCCGGAATCCCAGGGAGAACGGTTTTTTGGAAAGAAGGATGGTTTTTGAAAAGGAATCAATCCCACAAAAACTGGTTTTTGAAAAGAAGGATGGTTGAAAAGGAATCGGAAGAGGAATCAACCCCTGGAGAATCAGCTGCCACGCTCGAGGTTTGGTATGGGCCAGTATGGGGGTGTCTTTGTTGAGGGACCCAACCCCCTTACCATTGGGAAACGGCTTAAGGAAGGTCCTGGCCTTGGCTTATACCTCGTAGGGGCGTTTTCCTGTTTGTTTTCTCTCCAAACAAGGGGTACCCTAAAAAAGGAGACACGAGCCACACGCTAGGGGTGCAGGGGTCTCTGGAGGTTGATCAATTTGTGTCCGTTGCAGATGGGACACCCATGTGAGCAGCGCCCAAACGTCGGGCCAGTTTAGTAGCTGGTTCTACTGCCTGGTTTCATCAAGGTTATTTATAAGGCCTGCATAAACCTGTTTAAGCATTCTAGTAGAACCAAGAGTCAACGGGTTGTAGGCGCAGACTTAGAAGAATCACTGCCAACGAAGAAGAATTGAGTACTCCACCCTCCACCTGCAAAGTCACCTGGAATCCAACAAAACCTGCATTTTAAGCTTGGGAATCTCTTCTTGAAGCAACCCCTTTTTGGGTTCCATGTCAATTTGCAGGGGAGTGGCTTAGATTTTTAAAATCTTGTCTGGTTGGCTTCCTTCATTTTCACCTTCAACCAGCAAGCGCGCAACGCGTTGCATGTCAGAGTCTGGGTAAGTCTTTGGTCTTTGGTGAATTAATCAAATTACCCGTGAATGCGTGGCATGGCAAGTATTGGAGTATCTTCCACATTTGAAACTACAGAACCACTTTGGTGGGATTCACGGCAAAGAATCAGTTGGGCAAGAGGGCCTTTATCTCCCTTGGACCTGGCAAATATAAGGTTACAAAAGGTTATTAACAACAACAGAAAACATCAAGTTGGGGCTTGGAATCCCTTCAGAATCATAACCCTCCTCCTGTTCCCCCGAAATGAGGCAGGACAAATGCCTTGCTAGGGCTTGCTTTTGGCGAAGCAAAGGAGTGGCTAGGGGTTGCTTTCCCAAAAGCAACAGCTATGGGCCGCTATGGTATCAATTTGCATCTGTTTGTTTGGGCTGGCCCTGATCTGACCACCCCGAAAGAAACCGCAACTAACAATTGCCCAAGTGCTGTTTAATGATGACCCTTGATTAAAACAAACAGTTTTATTTGCAGGGGAGTGCTCCCAAAATCACCAAAATGGGGACACGCCCCCATCAATCAACCAGGGGTGTATTATTCCGGGATTCCCATTGAATGTGCATCAAAGGTTGTCATGCAATACGGGGATCCTGCTGTGGTGGCCCAAATGTGGACCAAGCTTTGTGAAGCCTGAGGCTGTCTTGCCAGAGGGGGGGGGGTTCTTTGTTTTTTGTTCAACTCGAACGCTATTTTTGGACCTCCATTGCAGAATCCCTCCTGGGTTGCAACCGAAATCGGTAAACCCGCTCCAGGCAAGGAACCCCTTCTAAACCATTACAGGGGATGGGGCCCCTTGGAAACAAGAACAACAAGAGTGTGCCATGTCATTTGTTCCCCGAAGGCTGCCTGGCTAAGGAAGAACTCACCTCTTACTTTGGGTCGGATGCTTTCACGCACAGCTTGGACGGCACAAGAAGATGCTTTCGCTTGGAAGCCACGGGAAGCCTACGACTGGCCACCTAAACCCGCACGAGGGGCGTATGAACCGTGCTCCGCGCACCGGCGGGACCGGCCACTGAGGCGTGTTTCCGCCAGACCCCAAGGGGTGCGCCGTACCGCCTGGTGATTTGCGACGAGGCCCACTACTTGAAGTCGCCGTCCTCCCAGCGGTCCCAGGCGGCTTCGAAGTGTCGAAGTCGACGGGGATGGGTTTTTCGAACGGAAGGGCGGCTCCCAACCGTGCGGTTCAAGAGGTTTCTACATGTGTTCAGTTGGTTTACTGGGGGTTTCCAATTTATTTTTAGGTGTTTAGATGCGTTTAGATGTGTTTAGTTGGTTTAGTGGTTGGGTGTTCCGAATTCAACCCACTAAAGGTTGAACTTTTAGCAAAAGATCTGAGGACAGCCCAGATGTGAGATTGCCTTTGTTTTGAGGGTACGGGTTTTGTATGGCTTGTTGTAACGGGGCACCAATGGACCGAAGGGTGTCTGGGATATCTCGTTTTTTTGAGACGCAACTGAGCAGTGCGACGAGCTTCTCAAATGGCCTGACGAAGTACAAAAGGATGACCCTGGCGTAAACTTCAATGCAAGATGTGCACCCAGTGCAAGGTAACCCCGACTAGGTGCCCCAGTAGTAGTGCCCTTTTACCCTTTACTAAAATAGACTACAGAGAAAAGGGTACCCTTATTCTAACCTCTCTACTGGAGGACCTAGAAGGCAACTGCATTTTTGATCAGAAGGAAAGTCCCTTATGCCAAGTACCGGAACCCGCTGACTTGTGCAACAGCTGACTTAGTGCTTAAGTCGGATGTTGACAGCGAGTTGGCCCAAACAACCTGATCGATCATTTGAAAGGGGATCTGCCGCAGAAAGCTTAGGAGTATGTTCAAATTCCCTTGTTGGTTTTCAAGGGAATCCAGCTGGAAACATATCTTTTCCAGGACTTGAGTCACTTGAGCAAATGATCCATGAGCATGAGCTCCGTGAGGTTGATTTGTTTCCGCCCCAGCGAGCTGCCCGCAGCTTCCAAACAAGCGGTTGTGGGTCATTTGGGGGCTAAACAGCCCATAAGTTGCCGCATCTCACGGGGATGTTTTTGTTTTGACCACTTTTTGTTCCAGTAGCACCAGTCGTCTATCCCACAAGGAGGGGACTCCTGACATCCCAACATGAACACGATTAGCCCCTCAATGTCGGCAGTACCATTGGGATCGGGGGGCCCTAAAATTATTGGCAGGAGGGGGGGTTAGCAACAATCCAAATCGCTAAGCCAAACAAGTATTTTTACTTGAGGCCCAACAAGTATGACTTGTATACTAAAAGACACACTTCAATCCCAAGATGTCTGAGTCTGAACGTTGCACCTGGTTTAACCTCGGTACAGTAAACAAGGTCCAACATGTGGCCATGGGTCAAAGTCCCGTACCCCGAGTGAACAACCCAATCCCCACTAAAATAGGTTCTAAAATGGGTGGTGCACCTACCCCAAAATGGTACCATTGTTTTTGACTTTTGACCCACTCAAAAGAGAGGGAAACACAGTTTTCACAACAGGGGTCAAGAATCCTTATCCCTTCAATCCACCGGCCCGCTCCGCCCTCTCGGTGCGCCCACTCGGCAGGCGCTGCGCCCCTTGCTGCAGAAGGCCCGGCGCGTGGCGCTGCTCACCGGCACCCCGGCCCTCGCGAAGGCGCAAATATCGAATCGCGGCCAACGCGAAGCGGGGGAAAATGACCCAGTTGGGTCCCTAAAAGACTTGTAGGTGCATTATAGTGTGTATGTACAGGTCCTTGTGTAGGTGCATTTTATGTAGACATTATAGTGTGTAAGACCGAATTGGATCCCCTAAAATTTCACTTGTACGCGCATTATAATGTCTAGGTCCCCCAGCTAGGTGCCTCTTTACCGTTTCTGTTTTGGGGTTTTCGGTTCCCCTACTAAACTAAACTATTCTACTGGAGGACCTAGATGTGCATATTAGAAAACACACATATATATATATATATGAACATGAAAATATACATATGTCTATACATCTGTATTTATCAAGGTGTGTGTGTGTGTGCATATGCGCAAAAAATAGGGGTTCTCAAAATGGTGGACCAACCCAAAGGGGTTGGTAGCATGGACCATGGAAGACAAATTGTGCTTTTCTTGCTGGTGCGCTAGAGGGAATAGACGCAGGTTTGGGGAATGGACCGGTTTTGGGGATTCCCTTACAGGAAGCCATAGGGGATGGTTTGTAGGGGTCATTCCCTCAGTCCCGAGAACCAGCAAGAACGGCCTCTACCCCTCCTTTCCCCTCACATACCCCCAAAAGGGTGGCGCGTCTTTTTTGAGGAATCCTTCCCAAAATGACGCACCGATTTTCCGGTTGATTTCCCCGAAAAGCCACGAAAACAGGGGGACCCTCAAAAAAAACACCCGTACCCATGCCATGCCTCCGAAGTTCCCGAGTTCCTGGATGTAGGGGGGGAAGCGCTTTCATCATGTCCCATGATTGTACTACTTTGGGACTACTTTGCGCTGGGCCGGTGTTATGCAGAATGGACACAGAACTGTTTGCTATGATCAGCAAATCAGTGTTTTGATTCGGTTTAGACATTCAGGGGTTTTAGAATGTTTCAGTTTCACTGCACCTCGCTTCACACCATGAACCTAGGGCAATTTGGTCGCGTCTTTTATCGAGGTGGTGCCCTTTTTTACATGTGCAGGAGGCGCCTTCATTGAAGACAACCAGCTGTGAGTCTTGTTTGGGGAAGAAGCACCGGGACTACCCAAAATTCCGACGGGTTCAGACCACTCAACGTCCGCAGGTCCGTTAGGAAACGTTGGTAAATTTGTTCCTTGCTCACATGTGCAATGGTCAAAACAAGCCAAACAAAAGGGTGGTAGGCTTGGTCATGCACCCCTAGCAGGAATTCTGACAACCATGGTAGGGATTCTTCCTACAGGAGCCACGACCAGAACGCCGACCCCGGATTCATCAACCTGGTGGGCTATTAGGGCAGCGTTTTTCGCCGCAAACACCAGATTCTAGGTACCTCCCAATCAACCAGTGTATCAATCTTCGGTGCCCTGTGAACTCCACATTGTGGGGAGCCCTGAAGCCGAATGTCAGACATGTCCAGATGATGAATCAAGCCGCATCAAGGTTTGGCTGGGGATGAATCATAGCCCCGATAACCCCTTCCATTTGTTGGTTGTTTCTTTGTTTGCCTGGTTTAAAAGGGAGTGGATTTCACTATTGGAATTTAGTTTCTTTTTTTTCTTTTTCTGGCGGGCGTATCCGCAAATGCAGGACTCAACCCTTACATTTGTCACCTCGGTCCTCGATCGATCTGCTTTTCTCCAGGCGGCCGAGATCTACGCGCTCTTGCACTGCAGCCTGGCAGAAGACTTCGAGTCGAGGGGGAAAACCAAAAGTGGGGCTGGAGCTTGGGATTTGGGCCGCTTTTGGTCAGAAAGGTCTGTTTATTCCATCCTTCCGATGGCATCTCTGGGAGGCCCCTCTGGAAGGTGTTGGGCCTCAAAAGCAGCCTGAGGTGGGGTTCGGAACGCGGGGCCAGGAGTCAGACAAGCCGACTCGGTTCATAGAACAAGCCTCGCCAGCGAGTTGGCCATCTGCCCTTAGGGGAGCCCAAAGGTCAACCATGGGCCTCAGTCACCGGGGAACGAGCAGTTCCCCCGATTGAACGAAAGTTTTCGGATGGGGCGGGACAATGCCAGTGGTTTTGTATGTTCTGATGTGTGTGTTTTAACACAAGCCATTGAGACTGACTCAGAGCGACAAACAGAGAAACAGAGATGAGACGCAGAGTTCAAGACAGGGACAAGCAGACGCAAGGAGTCAAACAAAGCGATCACACACGCAGACACAAAGCAATGACAAGCAACCAAGTAAACAAACAGACGGACAGACCGGCAGTCCGGAAACTCATCAAGCCATGAACCCATCAGCCCATCAGGCCATCAACCCATCAATCCATCAGCCCATCAGCCCATCAGCCCATCAGCCCATCAGCCCATCAACCCGCCAACCCATCAGCCCATCAACCCGCCAACCCATCAGCCCATCAACCTGTCAACCCATCAGCCCATCAACCCGTCAACCCATCAGCGCATCAATCCGTCAACCCGTCAACCCATCAGCCCATCAGCCCATGAACCCAACGCATCAAGCCATGAACCCATCAGCCCATCAACCAGCCAACCCGTTGACATTTAGGGCTCTCCGAATGAGGTTTGTTGCCCGGGCTGCTGCCCGAGTCGCACCGGGAGTTCTGCGAGAGATACTGCGCCTCGGCGTTCTTGGTGTGCAGATCCATTTTTCATCTCATTGTGTCTGTTTTTGTTTGTTTGTATGTGTGTCGCGTTGTGTTTGCCTGTCTCTGTGCTTGTGTGCTTGTCTCCGTAAGTGTTTGTCGGCTTGTTTGTCAACAGGAAAGGCGCGTTTGAACAACGAGTGTTTGAAACACATGTTCAAACACAGTGTTGGCCCCTCCGAGGGCAAAGGGTAAACTATGAATCCCTCGATGCCAACCAATTTCCTGGCTGGTTGGTGCGTGATACCTGGAACTGCATCCGGTGAATCTGGACACTGCTTCCAGCTGGCGTTGAGGTAAGCACTCAGAGATCGTAACCGTAGCCAAGATTTCCCGGGCTCTTATGAAGCCACACCGAGCGTTTCCGTTGGGTTCCGCATAAACACGGCAGCAGCCGCAAGGCAAGGGCCCCAAAAGGACCCCTTGGGAACAGATTCCGCTTCTCCATTGAACCTACATAACATTTATTGGATCTTTTGCTTGTTCATTGGGGGCGAAGGGACAGCACACTCCTTGCATTATTTTTCCTATACCGATTTTTGTTATTCCACTTTTGTACCCCTTATATACCCCTATATCCCTCATAATACGGGTGTGTCCTTTTTGTTAGGGGTTCCGCAGAACAGCTTCCCTTCACACCAACCCCACAAAGAGGCGTTCCATGGAGCTGATTTCTGAGGCAACGAGAAGAAGATCCAGATCGGGCGACGGCAAGTGCAGCAGTGGGAAGGCTCCCGACTGGAAGACGAGGCTTTGGCCGCAGACCGAAACGCGGATCGACGAATCGATGTGTCCGCGCCAGAGCGCCCCACAGCGCTTCCCAAGAGGACCAATTTTGGGGGGTTCGATGGGGGGGAAGTAAGGCCTCTATAGTCCTTCATAACCATGTCAGTGGAACCATGTGAGGAGGTAATCCCCAGGCCTAATTTGGGGGGATTTGAACCCCTTCTTGAGGGTAAACGAGTTAATTGCAACCTCCAAACCACAAAGACATACAAGGGGCCGAATAATCACAAGCACCCCCCCTGGTTCATCCCATTTTTCCGAGGGTCACTTCTGAGGGGACCACCACATGAATTCATCAATGGGTCTCATGGGATTTGGACCCAAATGAGTGGTTTTCCTTTGGTTTCCCCAACAAACCCCCTTCAGACACCCTGATATTTCAATTGGGGCACCCATTGACTTTTCCGGACGTTTGCAACTCAAGCGAAAAGTTGACTTAGAAGTCGGCATAAAAGTTTCTACCTAGGTGTTTTTTTTTTTGTTAGTTAAAGCGCATCTAAGAAGCCATGAAACCAGGAATTGAGCCACACATCGACAGAAAACACAAACAAACAGGAATCCAGCATGTTGGTTGCAAGCTTCCTGGACTTCCTGGAGATGGTTTCTCAGAAGGCAATGACCTTCTGTGCTTTTTGGGGCCAGTCACCTGAGGTCAGGTCAGTCGCTTTGGTGGTTCAGCGGTGGATTGTTGTTGCGTTTCTTGATCCGAGGAGCTGCATGCGGTGCTCGACATGGTCATGGTGCGGCGGTTCAAGCCGCCGGGACCAGTGCAGTTCCCCTGGATGTGTTTGTTATTGTTTAGTGGAGTCACTAAACTCGGAGTGGCAACCTAAAAAGACCCAAAAGAAGCAAAACAAGGGGGCAGAGTCGGTTTGTTTTTGAGGGTGGAGTCACTAAACTCGTTCTGGCAACCTCAAAAGACCCAACTTTTGGGTAGAGTCACAGGGCCCGTGAAAGTGTTTGACGGCTTCTGGGTATCAAAGTCAGCAACCTACCTCAGGGGTCCCTATAATTTCCCTTTTCGGCGGTTTCAATCCTCACCTTTTTGCTCCATGAACGGTGAGTATCCCTTGGTGGTGATGTTTTAAGAGGACATATAGGGAGCCCTGTACCACTTGGTTGACTTTGTCGGGTCAAAACCGGCCAGTCGACTCCCGCTCTGCGTCGTCCTCGCGCAGAGAAGTGTTGGGCTTGCCACTTTCCGCGGGCTAGTCATGGCAGTTCTCTTGACAGTGACGACGTTGTCATTGGATGGGAACCAACCACGAGATGATTGATATCACAGACTGTTCCCATGTTCCGCAACCATGCTCCTGTGGTCCCTTTGAAGCCGCTCTTCTGCAAATTTACCATCGACCCAGCAAAGACATCGTATCAAGAGGCATCACCAGTTAGGGGGACCCCGATTGGTTTTTTGGTTCCAGATTAGTCCCGTTTGATCGGCGATCCCGCGTGGTAGGGAACATTGGAAGAACCATTTCAAATATCCGGCAACTATACTGGTTCCGCCGAAAAAGCATGTAAGTATGGGTCAAAATTAAACCACCAGGAATTGGACTGCCGATTTTAGTCCTTCTTTCCATTTACTAGGGTTCCATTTGCGGTACATATTTTTGACCCACAGCCATGTCATTTGTAGTAAAGAGGTGAGCTTGGCCACACTCACTAAATCTCCACCATCCAACCAACTTTTTTGGGGGAGGGTTCCCCTACTCAAATAGACTACAGAAAAAATTGGTTGAGCAACCACTCCTTTGGGTCCCCCTATTCTACACATGGCTGTGGATCAAAATAGGTACCCAACATGGGTTGCCATGGCAAATGGAAACATGGACCAAAACCCTGCGGTCCAATTCCTGGTGTTTGACCCATACCCAGGTACCTTTTGGCGCATTTTGCTTGGATGTTTGGACTTTAACTTTTTGCTAACTAATGGGTTTTCCATGAAACCACAAAAAGTTATTCACTTTTAGCAGGGCTTCGCAGAGAGCGACCGAGTACCCGTCAACCCGTTGGCCCCAGATGCGAGGGCGCCGCTTCGCGCTGAGGACGCAGGTCTTGAGCCAGTTGCCGGCGAAGCGACGGCAGCGGGTGCTGCTCGACAAGCTGAGCAACGACCAAGGAGCGAAGGGACGGGCACATGGGCGGCTCGTCTTTTTGGAGGGTGCCCTTAAAAGTTGGTGGTTTTAGAAGGAAACCACACGGAAGATCATCATTGTTGGGGGTCCCCTAGAAAAGACGCACCCATATGAGGGTGCTTTTGCGGGTAGTCTTTTGGGGTTGCTTGAAAGGAAAACCAAAGGCACAACCATTTTGGGGGTCCCCCTATTTTTGGGCACACCCAAATGGAGACTTCCCAACGTAGGACCCAGATTTGTTCCATGGCTGAATGCGGCGGACCGCCTCGGATCGGGAAAGAGGGCTGGTCTTTGGCCGAATCGCCATACCTGCCACGCCAGTTCCGAAGTGTTTATGGCCATGGGCGAGCCGATTCATCCACCTTTTGCTCAGCGGGGAAGAGCAACCCAGGTTAGGCAGTAAGGCCTCAGTGATGGAGTCATTGAACATGTATGTTTCAAAGGTGATGGCACAATCAACCGAAATGGGGCCCAGTTTGAGAAACCTCCGAAACAGCAGGGAAAAAGACATGGCCACACACACACACACACCTGAGTTGATGCCTCTCTTCCTAGTTGTCCCCCTTGTTTTGCTTTGGGTTCATCTCAGTTTCCTGTAAGGGTCGCCTTTCTTGCTAGGGTAGATTGCATGGACAGTTGGTGTGGGCCTGTACCCTCGTGTGCACCCTGCGACCAAACGAATGGAGGCAAACGATGTCCTGCACACGAGCCCAACTGAGGCAAGCTCCAAACTGGTTATATACTCTATATGCTCTATGTTAACACTAAAAATAGGGGGCCTACCATTGAACTGTAAGTATTTGTACATAGGGGTCTTTTTTTAGATTAGTTTGGTTAGAAATACATGGCCCTGGTGAACCTGGTTGTTTCGTAGTCTACCAGTGGCATCTATGTTTCCCAAAAGGACACCTATGTGGCCATGGGTCATAACCTATGCCTCCATTTTGGGGCGGATGAACACCCATGTACCACCTATTTTGATGTTCAGGGGTTTCCTGGGTTTTGACCACCACAGCCATGTATCTATCTGCAAGTCCGTGGCTCATTCGAATTCTCAGCGCCGTTCGGGAAAAGAAGTCGACGCGACAGGAGCTCTCAAAGAGCTACGGGAAAAGCTGAAGGACTGCAAAGGACCCGGGCTTGGGCTCCTTTTTCCCTTGAAAGTCCCTGTAACCCAGATGTTGCTACTTTCCAACAGGAAACCCACCGGGGATGTGTATTTTTTGTCTTTTTGATTTTGTTCCACCCCTTCCCCGAAAGAAAAAGAGAAACCCGCACAAAGCTATTTGTAGGACCCACAGTGGCAGTTTCACTGGAGCCCACCAGAGATTGCACCTGGTCGAGGCGAAATCCAGCGATGGAGTTGGAACTTAGCTATCCTGGACCACCAGCTGGCACGCGCCAGACCTGGCTTGCCATTTTCCAGCTTGTTGCTTTTGCTTTGTTTTCTTTCATTCATTCATTTTCCTTTTCAGCAAATCGTGTGCTTGCCTTCCAAGGGTTTCTTTGATTCTTCAACAGGGGCACCTTGATTTGAGCTGCTTTCATGTTGGTTGGCCCGGAAATCAGGGCCCCCTCCCGGCCAGCTGGAGTGCCAGCAAGGGCTTTGGTATGCGCTGCAAGCAGGGCGGAGCTAGTTGACCCTCATCTCATAGTTTTCACACATAGCAACCGCTGTTTCACAACCAACACTTGGGAAAGTGAAAATGATAGGGCCGAAATAGGGCTCCAGTTGTATGTTCCGCTGGTGCTGAAGCAGAGCACCACCCCTTGGTTGTTTTTCTACTAAAATGAGTTGCCTTTTGGCGGTAATGTATAAAGGTGACATGGCAAACCTGTCAAGGACAGTTCCTTGCCGCAAATGACCTTGGGTGTCCACTTTTTAATTCTGTACCAAGGCCTTTGGGTAGACTCGACTCTACCAATCAGCAGGTTCAGGAGCTTCATTGTTCCGCGGCACCCTCTATATCGCTTTCTGTTTGGTGCTTTTGGGCCACAAATTCAATCGGCCTCACACACACGGACTTGTGTTTTTCTTTCGGGGTCACTGGGGGCAACTGGGAGAGTTGATTCCCCACAACGCCTTCTCCGTATGAATGGCCTAGACAACTAGAAGGGGGTTGTGAAGTATGTCAAAAACCAAATCAAGTCTTAAGATACTGTAATACTGCGTGCAGTTATCAACTTATAATATTCAGCGGCTCGAGGAATTCGTTTTGCTCAACCGCAGGACAGGAAGAGCAAACCATTCAGGACGGGAGAAGTCAACGCCGGCGGACAGGGTTCTGCAAATCCACGGAACCTGACAAAAGCAATTTGCAAATGGATTTCCTGAGACCTGCTTGATGGAACATACATGATAGTTTGGGAACAACCATGGAGAATGGCTCACAGCTTGGGTCAATGGGTGGTTTCTCACCAGAAGGAAGGATGAAGAGAATGTCCTGCACCGGCTTTCCGGCAAAAGCGACACCCCTTTTCCAGCCACTCCCGTCACCCCCTGCTTTTCCCACATCCAATCCCCGAGGCAGGCGGGGCCCCGGAGCTTTTCAGGCCGGGAGGGGGGAGTGGGGGCGGGGGGGAATGGGAGGCTCGCCTGGCATTTTGCACCTGAAAGGCCGTTTTTCTGGGGATGGTTTCAACGGATAGCGAAAAGGACACCGAGCCACTCAGTTTGAGAAACCTTTGTGCGCGTGTGCGTGTTTGGATTAGAGGATGCCCTGTTTTCACTATTGTGGCCGCCCTCTTATTTTGCCAGACACATATTAAATTGATTTGTTTGCCTACTATTGTTTCCTTAGTGTTTCTGTTTGGTCATTGTGTCCGATGGGTTTTTTGCCTGGTTGTTCAAGGTTTGATGACATGGCCGGTGTTGTTTCTGGATTGCGTTCGTACAGATTGTTCATGCTGGTCTCCGTCTTATTGTTTGTTGCTTGCTTTTGTTTATTACCATTGCCTTAGTTTATTTGTGTGGTTTGTTTACAGTGTTTGTTCCTGATGTTTCCTAGTCCTGAGTTTTTCTGTTTGCTTTCTTCGGCATACCATGTCCTTTTTGGTTGCTTGACTTTCACATTATTGGACCTTCTTGGCTTTTCCAAAAAAAGCAACTCCCTCACGAGGCATTCAATGTTGCTGGGGTTTGCTTTTTGCCCAACTACATCAATGGTTGACAGAGGTGGAATGGTGTTCGGGTCCCCTTTTGGTATCCCTTCAGCCCATGTCAACGAGGGTCCGCTTCCACTTGTTCAAATACACCACTGTGCTCGCTGGGTGAACGTTTGGCAACATTTGAAACATTTTAGAATGATGGCAAAGGCAAAGGAAGGCGTATTCCAAGATGGCACAATTTTCCTTCCTGGGTGAGCAAAGGGGATGAGTAGACCATCCAGCCCTCTACGTTCACCCAACCGTGGGTTTTGTTTAGACCGTTGCATGTGTCTGGTAATGGATTTGTGGCTTGGGGATTTGATCCGCTCTTGCAGATGGTAAATGGGAAGCCTCACCTTACCACCAATTGGAGGCTGAAGGCGGACTGCGGCGTCGGAGCCCCAAACCTATGTGCTGACATGTTATTTTTCTTCCGGTTGGTTTTTAAGGGATTTGATGTCAATAGAAATTGCATATGCGTATGTTCCCCCTGTTGGTTTTAAATGGAACCAGGATCATTGTTTCCAGGGGACGAAAAAAAGGCAAGAGGAAACGTCGAACGGTTTTTGTGCTCTTGCAGGCTCACGGGCCTGGCGAAGGCGCAGGCGGTGGCAGAGTACGTGGCCCGGCGTGGCTGGCGTGAGTCGTGATACACCGGGGAACGGAGAGGGATTTACGTTGGGTTGATCCATAGGGGGTGTCTCATTGTGGGGTTTCTTACTTGTATAGGTGGAGTTTGAACTTTTCGGGTTTGGGCCAAGCAGTTTACACTTGGTGTGTGGCCAAACCACTCAGGAAGGGAGTTAAGAATACAGCCCTGGGCCGTTTTGGAGGGGAGTCTGGTCCAGTTTTTGGGGGAACTCTAGTCCAGTAGATAAATCCGGGGTGGACATCTGCCGTTTCTTAAAGCATTCAATTGAAAACATAAAGTTTTTCACGAAGCAACCATGTGAGGGTCCTGTTCACGACAACCTGAGAATGAGTTCAAGCCTGCAGGGCTGCCTAAAACTTATGTCTGTTTGTTCGTGCCTTTGTTCTGGCAATTGGCTGGGGGTGTGGGGGTGTGGGAGAGGGGCCGGGGTGAATGGATCTCAACAGGAGTTAAGAGTGTGCGCGACCCCCCCCTTGGTGTATCCGCCCCCCACTACTTTATTGGGCCCTCTTATCTCATTTAGACCGGCGAAAGTCGAAATGGAGTCCAGGAAAGAGGCGGGCATGGTGTTTGATTAGGGGTCCCCAAAACTGGCGGTTTCCCAAAATGTTGGATCCCTTTAAACCAACCTCAAAACAAAACGATCCCCAAGAATAGTGGTTTTCCTTTTGGATTCCCTTTGAACCATTCATTAAAACAGAGCAACGAACACACACACACACTCTCCCAGGGGTAGAACTCTAGGGCTTGATTCCCCATACCTTTTGCCCAACCACTGTTTAGACTGAACTCACCTTGGCCTGTGCCTTGTTGGTCTTCCACGATTTTCGCTTTTCTGGCCGGTGCCTCGTTGGTCTTCCATGAGCTTCCCCTTTCAACCAGCTGGGCCCAGTAAGACCCTCAGCCAGTGGGCGCCCTTGCGCCCTTTTTTTTATGGCCCTCCCGTTATTTTTGTGGCCCAAGAAGTGTGCACTTTTTTGTGGCTAGTCACTGGCCAAGTGAGGACCACCTCATGGCCAGGGGGTGTTCGATCCCCCGGATACCTCGACGACCCCAAGCGCCGGCTCAGGTTCAGTACCTTGTGGAGGCGGAGTGCCGGTTTCTGCTCTTCGCGCACCACCAGGATCGCTGGGCCGCATGGATATTTTTTTGGCCTCCAGGGCCTCCAGCTTTTCTTGGCCTCCAGTTTTTTTGGTAGGTTTCAGAGGGAAAGAAAAAGGGAAAACCACAAGTTTGGGGGTCCCCTCAAACCAGAGACACCCACGTGACAAGTCTTTGCAGGTCCGGGGATTTCGGTCTGCCACGTCCATGACAAAGGTTCGGTTCATGGGGATCCCTTGTTTTTGGGGGTAACTTCATCGGAGGCAGAGATTATGTGGTTGGGCTTAACCCCAGATTTCTCAGCCAGCGTCTTAGTTGCGGGTCGCGATGGGTTTGTCTCGCACTGGTAGAGTCAAAAGGCCCGGTCTTTTCGGGGGAGTCGCTCTTGGCGAAAGGTTGGGCCAACGGGTTGATTCATGGGCCAACTCCACTTGGACGAAAGGGTCACCTAGGTGACTCAGCCCGAAGGGCCAAGTGCCGTCGGTTCTCCCTTTCGGTTGGGGTCCCGGGGTCCCGGTCCAATGGCAGGCGGTCATGGACACGCTGCAGCAGACCCTCGAGAAGCTGAAGACGGGATTTATCCGCGCCTGGGGTTTCGAATGGAGCCCAGTCCGTTACTTCAGGTCCCGTGAACGCCAGGAAACGAGTGCAACATCTTTTGTTTGCCCATGGATATCCTCGGTCTCAACCCTGGTGGCTACTTGCTGCGAGTGCTGCGAGTCGCCGGGGCAATCCTGTTCCAAGTGACAAAAGTAGTATCGGCGCGAGACAGGGTATTTTTTTTTTGCGACCATGACGGGGACCCACGCCCCTTCTTGTAGGGGCCCCGGAAACAGCGCAGCAAACAGCAAACCGAGGATGCACAAAATGGACAAGCGCACGAGTGAAGGCTGTTGGGCAGCCAGGCAACTTGCGAAAACAATTTCTGTTAGGAGGGGCTAGATCAGTAGAATGGATTGTGGGGTGCGTTAAAACCAAAAGTCATGATCATGGGAACTGTGCGGCATGATTGCTGCAGAAATGGTACCCCTAAAGGTCATCAAGGTCCAGGAGAAACAACAACATTTTTTGGAGGGTGCCCCTGGATCCCTCTCAATTTCCCCTCTGCGGTCCTCTCCGTGTCTTGGCCAATAGGATCGGATGGCCATGATGTCTCAAAGGTGTTTTGTGTTATTCGTGGTGGACTGGCCTTGAAAGCGGGTGCCCTTTGTGAGCTTATCGAACCTTGATTTTTGACACACCCACAATAGCAGTAAGTTTGGTGTTTCTGGATAGCTGACTTTTTATAGATCTGTTATGGCAAATCGTTGAAACGAAGAAATCAGTATTGAAAGATGTTTGCAATAGCTTCTTTTTTTTTCGAATCTTTTGGGATTGCAGTTTGTTGTTTGAATTGCTGCCCAGGTTAGCCATAGTCGGAGGGTTGTTTGTGTGGGGTGAAAAAGAAAAGGGGTGATTGAATATTCCAACCTTCTGCAAAATAGAGAATAGTCTTGGTGAGAGCAGGGTAGCATTGGGGGGTGATTAACTGATCAGGTCCCAACATTAACAATGACGCGCGGGAAAAGTCATTTGGTTGTAGGAGGCTCTGTTTGGTCGAGTCAGACGCATTGTTTGATTCCACCCCTCACAAAGAGTCAGTTTGCGCCCTCTGATCAGGAGGATTACAACATGTGGTTAAGATGAAGCCAAAACAAACATTTGTTCCAGGGTCCCCTCTCTCAGGACATGCTTTTCCTACCATGGCATGAAGGGATACACTCCCACATGGTGGACATCAATCCTTCCCGCCCCCCCCCCCCCCCAATCTTTGTCCAAAGCGACGTTTCGACCTTTTGGTTTTCCAATTTTGATAACACTTTTTTTGTTTATTCCCTAGGTCAGTCCCCTCTCTCTCACCGCACACTCAGAATTTGATTCCGCTCTTGCCGAGGGATCGACGGCAAGACGCCGCCGCAGAAACGCGAGGAGACGAATGCGCGCGATGGGTTTCTTCTTGGTTGCCCCACCCAAGCTAGGTTGTGGATTTGTCTTGAAATACGCGTACCCTCCTCAAAGACACACCCTTAGAATCATGGTTTCCCTTGTGTAATTTGAGATGAGACCCGAAACACTTGGTTGCAACTCCTTTTTTGGGGCCATTTGTTTTTACCAAGAGTACAGCTCCATCAACCGTTGCCCCCATTTAACCGAGCTTCTTATCTGCATTCTCCGTTGCTTGAACATCGAAACGAAAGCTTTCTTGTGGCTGGGGAGCAAGGGGTGTGCAGAGACAACATCCAAGCCCACCATTTGGATGGCTTCGGATTTGTTTTTTCTTTGTCTGCTTCGGAGGACGCGATGCGCAGTTGGCAATCATGGTGAAACAAGGCGTTCAAGCAAACAAACAAAGAACATTTGTGAGTTAAGTAGGAATTGCCGGCCGGTAAGCTAATTTTCACCCCCACATGAAACTTGGCGCGAAGCAAAGTTGACCTGGATGTCCTTTGCGTTCCATGCGATGAAAAGGGCAGTTGACAGCAGCCTTTTGTGAAGATAGCGCCCTAAATGCCGAGGGGCAGGAGGAGCTGAATGAGCGAAGGCTTAAAACCCGCGTGTGGGGAGTCCTCAGAGCTCCGAGGATGCGAACTGAGTCCTCGAAGCTCAGTAAATGAGGGCTCGGAGGTGGATTCTCCGTCTGCATTGGAGGGGTTCTGACCAGAGAGGTTTTCCAAAGGCGGTGATTTTGAGCCACGAGTCCATTTCCGAAGCGCATCCGAAGCGCATTTGCGCGGAAAGCAGGGTCCTTCCCTATATGTTCCAATTGGGTTGGCTCAAACATCCACCTTTTGCGAACACTTGACTCTATTGACTTTCAGTGCAAACGCCTTTTTGGGTTCCTTCTTACGCCACATGAGCTTAAGTGCCAGGGCCAGTTTTTGCGCAATTAATGTTGCAGGCCTGTTTTGGGTGAATTTCCCTTGGTAGAGATGATGTTTTAAGCGAACAATACGGGGAACCCTGGCAATTTCCGGCCCGGGAGCTGCCGGAATTCGGTTTTGGGGCTCCGAATGCCGTGAAGGAGCAAGTGCGCGACTTTCGGGAGCGGAAGGATTTGCAGGCGGGGCATGGTGATGGGCAAAACCTGGCAAGGGTATCCCCATTGGTGGGTGTTTGAAAGGGAAGCCACTAAAGGAACCCACCATTTGCTTCTTCATTTGCTTAGATAAGATGTTTTGGTTTATCCCCTGTTGGGTTTAAAGGGAATCTATCGCTACTGAACAGATGAGCCTATTTTTCCACCGGACGAACAATGCACATGGAAGAACCTGAAAGTGCACAGGAAGCATTTTCAATGAAGGTTGTGCATGTTGGTCCTGAAGGGGTGAGTCATGTATGGCGGCCGTATTGCGCGGAAAACCAAGTATGGGCCTGTGATAAAATCCATTCCAGCATGGTCAGAATTGACGGATTATCCCCTTCAAAGCAACACCCTCCTGTCAACCAACCAGGGGTACATTAAGCCTGGGCTTCCATCAGAGCAACTCCAAAAACCCGCGTAAGCAAAGGATTCTGCTCGGTTTAGGCGTGCATGAGAGTTGATGGAACATGTGCTGCGTAGGCACGTGCGTACGCACCGCTTCTTGACCACTTGCAAAAGTTGTTGAACGCCAGAGGCTTGGCCTTGCCCGCCTGCTGACTTTGACAGGGACGGGGCATTGGGTGTGGTATTGAAATCCGTCCCAAGAAAGGGAATTAGTTGCAGGTTCAGCACAACTAAGGGGGGACCAGGCGCGTAAGCAGGTGTAAGCAGGCGCGTAAGATTCGGGCAAGCTCGCCTAGCACGGCCGCCCGATCTCCCACGCCATGGATGCTGCCAAAGCCCTCCTTTGATTTGCACTGGTTGGCAGAAAAGCTGTAACCAAATCCAAAGCGCTGAGCAAGCAGGCTAGAAAACGAAGGCACCGAAGAGAACAACGCTTAACATATCTCACCCCATTCTAATTTGGGCTCTCATAAGTTACCCATGGTCCAGCCATTGGCCCTTTGTTTGAACATGGTTGAGCTGATGTTTCAGCGCTATGTTTACATAGTCTCCTGTGAATGTCCCTTTCCAGCGGGGCAGGGTCTGGCTTTTTAACCATCGAAAACTTTATGTCCACCAACCATGTTGAGAAACTTGTCCTCTGAACTTTACATGCACACATGCTTACAGGGGTATCTCACCCCTTCCCCCTTATAATATGATAAGTTCCCCAAATAATAAGCATTATTTCGGGCCGGTCCTGGAGTACTCCCTAGTAAGCCTGGGCTGGGGCTGGGCGAGAAGTCAGCCAGTTTAGCATTGGTTTAGTATACATTCATAGGGTGCATTTGTAAACCGGGCGAAGGGGATTATCCAAACACGGGCTGGGGTATCCCCCAAAAGATAATTTTTAGGCAGGCCAGACACGAAACACAATCTGACGACCAATGTGAATGTTCAAGCCTTTCAGCTGACTAAATATGAAATAACATATCTGAACACACATATCTGAGCACAAATGTCTGAAACACGCTATATGAACATCATCTGACACATCTGAGCATACACAATGAACCGCACATATGAAAATCCGGCTCCCAGAATCAGAGAAGAACAAGAAAACGAGACATTGTCCCTCTTGCCACGTTATTGACACCAGATTGTTGGGTGCTAGGGGCATGGACCCTCTGAACCTACTGTGGATGGACAAATTCTTGCACCGCTTTGAAACCATGGTTGAGACCATAGTTTGTTGGTACTTACAAGGGGAATCATCATTCCAAGGTTTCTGAACGGTGGTGCGAAACGGATTTCGCAACTATCCAAAGTATGGATTTGTGGTTCAGTATACAGGGTCTGATGGCAATCTCTATCCGATGGTCCTATGAATCTATGTCGTTTTTTGGATTTTGCATGGGAATCATCATTCCAAGGGTTTCTTAATTAGGTGGCGCGAAATGGATGAATTTCGCAACCATCCACAGTGGTTTTTCGGAACGTTCCAACGTTTGGTTGGGTTCTCCAAGGCTTCTCTGGGGCCTAGGAGCACCCTGGGCAAAACACCCCTCGATTCCCAGGTCCGCCGGCTTCCCTTCTTTTTGTTTTTTTCTTCGCAGGTGGCGCTGCTGTCCATCACCGCCTGCGGGCAGGGCCTCAACCTGCAGGATCGCAAGGGCCGTGGACCGGGTCTCTCGCCTTTTCCGGGGTCCATTGAGTCAAGGGATGCGACTTTGGGATACACAATTTCATGGGGCAATATACAAACAGCCAGTTTCCGGCGAGTTTCCAAAGAACTGGTGGTTTTGGGGTGCCTTCTTTGAGGATTCATTTGGGCCACTTAAACAAGTATAAGGGGGTGTAAAACAACTGAATTACTTCGGGAGAAACGGAGCCCAAGCTTGTCAAGGTGGCAACATGCTTTCCTTTCTATGCAATTGAAGAACGTTTCGAAGGGCAAAGAGACCCTGCCAGTCGCCAGGTTGCAGCATGCTTTCAGTGATACTGTGGATTCATAACGTTGCTTGGGATCCAATCATTCCAGGGTTTCTTAGATGCAGGAATTTGTCCATTCACGGTATCAAATGAATGCCCCTGAACAGGGTACAGCCAAAAAAAGACACCCATTTGTCGGCCAGCGTCAGGTGTGCTCTACAGTGGTCTTTGCTGAGCTGCACTGGACGCCTGGCATCCTGATGCAGGCGGGGAGAGCGGCGAGCGCGAGGGAAGGAGCTGGCCCACCCATTTTCTTCTAAGAATCTAAGAGGTATTTGGGAGTTGATCAAAAGCCTTTGCATAGAATGGCCATTAGAGAAAACCACCAAGATGATATGTCCCAATGGGAAAAGTTACCCATGGTCTTTTTTTGTTTGGGGGGCGGGGAATTTTGATCAACCCCCAGTTGAACAAGCCATTTCAGCTCAAAATAAGCAATCAAAGAGGGGGCCGGGACCCTTTTCAGGTTCTAGCCACTTTAGGCTGTCATGCCGTTGGATGTGTCCTGAAACTAGGGACCCTTGTTGGCCAGGTTTAATGGACCGCATACACCCACATGCGCAGATAAACCCACCTTCGCTGGAGCATCACATGAAGAGCCAGTTGAGAACGCCAAGCGTGATCACGGCAGTGGTGCCATTTGCCCCAACTCCGGAGGGCGCCGTGTGTCCTGAATCATTAATTTGTCCATGGGCAGACAAACAGACTGTGGGAAGCCCGGAAAGAGGTGTACTCTGACTCTGTGGATGCATTTGCCTCAAAGTGCGAGAAGGCCCCACCAGTTGCAAGCAATTGAGAACGGCCGACAAGCTTCTACACCGATAGGAAAAGGAAAAGTGACAGCAGCAGGCGCAACGACTTCACACGTGCTCTCCGACAAATGAAGGATCGCAAAAACGGGGTCGCAGCGGCAACAAGAAGATTCCCTTCTGGGCGCTGTTTGGTTTACATGCATGGGGCATAACCCATGGCGAGCCATGGGGTGGATGAGTTCATCCATTTGCCAGCTTTGATGTTCACCAGGGGTTTTGACCTTTGATGTTCACCTGTGATTTTCACCGGGGGTTTCCAGGGTTTTGACAACCACAGCCATGTGACTTTGGAGCCATCGGCGCAGGCGGAAGATCGAGCACATCGCATGGGCCAGAAGGAGTCAGTGAATGCCTCTCGGCACGGACTGGCAGAGATCGCCTGGCACGCTGGATGCCACAAGTAACGGTGCTTGTACGGGAACAAAGGAACCCTCTGATTTACTGTGATTTACTGTGATTAACTGTGATTTACTATGGGCTTACTGCGATTTACTGTGATTTACTATGGATTTGTGGTTCAGTATGGTTGGTTTACTTGCAATCTCTATCCGTTGCCGAGGGCCTGATGGCAACTCCTTGGGCCTCGAGGGCTCTTTCGGTGGCTTAGGAAGCCTATGGCCATGACCAAAGCAGCTCCAAGAATGCTGGCACTGGGATCATATTTTAGGCTGATTTTCAGGGAGCATATGAGGGGATGGCAATGCTCATTTACACAACCAGCAGGCAAACGACAAAGGCAGGGGTCCGAGTCCAATCGACAGCCAATGGTACGTGAGGGGCATATCATATTCGCGCTGTGCTTGTTTGTAGTTTTGAGAATGACAAGGGCCATACTCTCCATTCGTAAACCTCCCATATCAGTCGGGGGCAGGATGAATAATTACTTAGAATAACTCATATGAGCAGCAAGTCATGATGACTGACATGGGCTGGCAACAGCAAGCCAAATTCCCACGAGCTATGGATTGCCAAGCAAGTTGCAGCGCCAGCCAGTTAGGATGTCGAGCCCGTCGTTTGTTTCATAGGAAACCTTTATGGTACGTTAGCGACATTCCATTTTTCGGCCTGATGGTTCTATAGCCTCTTATTAGACCGGAAACGCACCCCATGCGGGTTAGCCTTTTCCAACACAAAAAGGGGTTATAACTTATAAGTATAACTTATATCCAGGAAATCAAAGGGCACTAAACTTTAAACCACCTTGCGGGGCCCCTGTTTGAAGTTTACCAACTCTTCTTAACCGGGCTTGCAGCAAGTCCTGATCTGCTTCAATGATGGCTGAAGTTTTTGCCTTGTCTGGTGTTTATGCAGCTGTCATGTTGGCTCCGAGGTGCACTATCTGATTGCCAAGGACACGCTGGACGATGCTTGGCCTACAGCTGGCTGGCCCGAAGCAACCACAGTGGTTCAACTCTTCCTCAGCCTCCCGACTTTGTTCTGGGGGGGGCGTTATACTTGTCCAGCGGCACGGTACAAACGTCCGGGTCTTAATCTTTGGATATCTTTGGAATGGGTGACTCATGGTGACTCCACAACCTCTTCATGAGAATAGGCGACGGACCTTTAGAGTCCACTTGGCCTTAGGAGATGGCCAAGACACCCTCCCTCCAACAACCATGGAAGCCACGAGGGTTTGCGAAGACTGCTTTGGGGGAGGCCCCTGGCCACTTCCAGATAGAGGATAGATGTTTGTTTAATATAAGTCCCCCCCTGTTGGCATTAAAGCTTACTGTCGTTTCCGTTGTCCGCAACTGATTCCCAGGCGGGCAGTGGTGCTTCTCACTGCTTGATTGTTTTTTCACCCGGGAGGGGATTCCCTATCAAAATCAACCCCAAAACAAGGTGCCTTCCCTTTCTCCCCTTTCTGATCTTTCCAATCCCTTCCCCCCCTCCCCCAAAAAGGCGGGAAGTGCTCACTCTGCTCCCCAAGGAACTCCACAGGTCTTAACCGATCGTTCCATTTTTATACTCGCGGTTGCCTCCCTCACACACACATTCCGATAGAGGAAGGATTGCTTTCAATAGGTGGCCGGCCCACGCCTGGTTTCGAGTTTTTGCTCCGCGGAAATGTGGAACCAGAAGAGAGCATCCCCCCCTTGCCCCCTCCCTCCCCCCCTGCCCCCCGCGGAGAGTATCCCCTTCCCCCCCCCCCTGCCCTCTCCCTCCCCCCCCCTTGCTCCCCCCCCCTCCCGTTTCTTCCGTTCTGCAACCGAAAAAGCCGAGGAGAGCATGTACCAGATGCTGGAGCGCAAGCAGCACGACGTGGGGCTCATGTTGGACGGCCAAGCCTCTCGCCTCAACGCCGAGAAGGTGGGCTCCAAGGCGCGGCACGGACGCTCGGAAGCCATGGCTTGCTCTATGGGCCCGTCTTGTTTTGAGGGGACCTACGTGCTTTATTTGTTTCTTGTTGCGTTTTTTTTGTTTAAGGGAACCAAAAAGGCAAGCACCATTTTGTTTGGCGGGTTTTCGAAAAAAATGAGACATCCCATATGGGTTTCGCTGGGATTTATTGGGGTTGCTTGGGTTCATTTGGGTTTACTATAGTTTACTGCAGGGTTTGCCAGGGTTTACCAGGGCTTGCTGAGGCTTAGGCTTCTATTTGCTCGAGGAGGTTATTCATTTGCTCTTGTTGGCCTTCAAAGACATGCTCATGTGTGACTTTCAGAAATCTACATTGGAAATGGTTCGTTCTTTCATTTGCTTCTTTGTGCTTGTCTCAGTAGTCGCAGATCTTTTCGCCTTTGGGGTTCCTTTTTCCAATTTAGCCCTAAGCGTTATTGTTGAATTCCATGGGGTGCCCTCAAGTTTTGGACGACGTCGGTCAATCTTTGGCCGGCGATTACCGACTAGACGGCTCCATCCAAGCAAGGTTCTTGTTAGATCCTTCGCTTCTTTCCCACAAGGTTTTCGGCTGTTGTGGAGAGCCCTCAATATCTTCCCACCGCTTCCATAATGATGTGTTTGAGCCATTCACCTCCCACTGATTCATGTACAGGGAGTCATGGCCACAGAAGGCCAAACCTTTGCTTTCCTCGTCCTTTGGTTTCTGCCAAAACTAGGATTATACCTCATAGCCCAACTAGTCAAAGGGGGCTTGCGACAAATCCCCAACCTCCCACACTTGAATTATCGCATGTACCCCTTATCCCAGTGGCACAGAACCTCCATACCTCCAAGGCCCAGACCCGAGACTTCCCCCTGAAACCTGCGTGGCACGCGACGTTTTTCCAAGTCGGCGCCAGGGCACTTTCTCCAAGTCGGCGCCGGAGCTTCCGGGCCCTTGCCTCAAGTGGGCCGAGTCGGTTGCCATTGGGCGTCTCTTTAAGACCCCGAACAGGGAATCCGAAGAGAATCGCGACATTCCCGAAGGTTCAAACGACTTGAGGCATTTTTGGGGAGACTAGAAAGCAAGGTAACCACCAAGTTTAGACTTGGGCCAACTCGGGCAAATTTGGAGGGCTTCCCTTGGCCAGCAACCGAACATAAAAATTGGCCGCCGCTCCTCCCCTCCGAACTCCATGCCGACATGTCGGAGCGACACGTGAAGGGCCCGGCGGACCCGGCCGTTGAAACCGCCCGAGCAGCGGGGTCGATCCTTTTGAAACCGAAAGAGCGGTGGCCAGCGGTGGCCAGTCCCTGAAAAATGTCATATTCTCAAGCCCATAAATTTCGGAACACCCACCATATGATGGTGCCTTGTTCTTTGAGACTTTTGAGGGGACACATGTGTTTTTTTTGCGGGTTTTCGTGGGGAAACCAAAGGAACACCGCCATGGGGTGGCCTAAAAACGAGACACCCCCATCATGTCTACTGTGGAAACCCAGCGAAAGGCTTCCCATGAGAAACACCCTTGAGTGGATTGGTCTATCGCTGATTTGATCTTTTCCAGGAGGGTTTAAGTATGTTGAGACACTTGGGGAGCCAGGGAAGCATGGTTGGTGAGACTGCGAAGCTATTTGTGTTTTCAATCGTGTGGTATCATGTGATTGTTATGTTAGGCGTTCCCCTCACTAAACATGCTTAGCTTCCTCCAGCTTTAGAGTTGTCACATCCCCATGTCAAGCGGGTAAAGTCGTAATCCGCCAAGGCGGACTTGTGACGGAAAAACTGACATATGTGTCATTTGTCAGGGGGCCCAACAAAATGCAGGTGTTCTTTTGGTTTCCCTTAATTCCACCCAACACGGGGTTCCCCTCAAACACGGGTTTTGTTGGGTGGTTTTAAAGGGAACGTTGGGGCCCCCAAAACTGACACACCCACACATCCCTTTTGGGTGCGTATTCTAGTTGCCCTCAAGTGAGTTCCCTTTTGGTGAATTCTTGATGTTTCTATCGGGGACACATTGTGACACCAAGGAACCCGTTGATTTGGACAGCCCAGCGAACACCACAAAGTAGTATGATCGCGGCTCCAAACCGGATACCCCAAAGTGTGGTCGGTTTGGTTCTCGTTTGTTTTCCACTGTCGTGTTCAGCAACCAACCGCAACCCCCCGAGTAGTCTTTTGCAGCATGTCCTTTATTGCAAGTGGACAGCACCAGAACCCGATGACGTTTGTTGGGTTCTTCCTCTTGCCCGTTTTACCCGAGTTGCCTGGCAAGCGAAGATTGAATGAGGTTGCTGCTGCTGCGTCAAGTTCTTGTTTTCAGCTTGAGGTGACGCACTGGTGCCAGCTGAAGCTGGCGACTCGATCCCGATGCAGGTGGGGACTGTTTGGACATGATATGATCTTGAGCGCTTGTGCGCCGTCTATGTTTTACGTGCACGCGCAGCAAGTTTCAGTTCTATTTCGGTAAGCCCCCCTGAGCAAAAGCTGGATCAACTTTTGTAGGCATGGTGAGTCAATGGTGTGTTTCCAAAAGGTCCAAAGTCTAAAGTTGGGCCTTCGGATCACCATCGGGCTTTGCTGACATTCACCTGCCTGTAGTTGTCCAGTGGCAGCTGAGTTCATGTTTTTTTTTTCGGGCAGCCAAGCAAAGGCATGATGCTCCCAATCAGATAGGTTCTTACTCATCCTCGTAGGTGATGGTTTGCGTGTGTATTTGGGTGTTTGTTTCTTTGTTTGTTTGTTTGGACGTCGGTCGGCGGTTGGTTGGTTGGTTGGTTGGTTGCTTGGTTGCTTGGTTGCTTGGTTGCTTGGTTGCTTGGTTGCTTGGTTGCTTGGTTGCTTGATTGATGGTTGTTTGCTTGGTTGGTTGATTGCTCGGTTGTTTGGTCAGCCAGTTAGTCAGTCAGTCAATTTTGTGTGTTAGCTAGTTGGGGTTGGTTGTTTATTAGTGCTGTTCGTTTTTGTGTTGTCTTGCTTGCCTGCCAGCCTGCCTTGCTTGTTTGTTTGTTCGGCTGACTGGCTGGCTGGTTTGTTTGCCGTGTTTGTTTTTTTCTTTGCAGGTAGCCAGTGACTCGCTTTCCAGGTGTATCGCCTTGATCTTTGTGGGAAGACCAGTTGGCGGTCAACAAAAAGTCGACACTCAGGAAGTGAGGTGATCCTCCAAACAAGTCGGTTTCCTTTGTTCCATGGTTACCCGTGTTGGACCAATGTTGTTCAAACAGCCAGGCTCTAGCCACAGACAAGGAGTTGACTCAACCAACCCTGATAACCAAATGGAAGTTGTTTCCTTGGTGGCTCCGGGCCATCCGGTTCCTTAGCTTCTTAGATCTTTTTACTTGGTTTCGTGCTTGGAGATCCGAGTTTTACCCCCAAGCTAGTCACTTTTAGGGGATCTGTTTAGCTTTTTAGATCTTTTTGTTGTTGGTTTATTGGTTGGAGATCCGAATTTTAAGTTTCTAGGGGTACCTTCCATGTCCATTCTTTCCAGGGATCCGGATCTTTTCAGGAAACCAGCAAAAGCCCAGCGGAAACAACCAGGTTTCGAGAAGAACGATGGTTGAAAAGAATGGAAAAGGAATCAATTCCTGGAAAGTTCCTCAGGGAAAATCCGAAAACGGACAGCCCGGTTTCAGCGAACCCGCAGGCTCCAGCTGCGTCGACAGGCCTTGACCTCGGAGTTCGGCGGGTCTTTGACCGCCCAGAAGGACCTTTTGGACACAAGCGATTTTTCCAACGACACTGCAAGAGTGTCTAATAAAAGTGACACAAATACATCTTAAGATTATTTTCCTAATATACATTATATATACACATATATTTAAATTCAACATTAGTGCAGTGGTTGGACCTTTTGCTCAGGGAGGGAGTGCAACCCAGTGAGACCATACACAAAGTGAATACAGCCCGGGTTCACGCCATACCCTTGGCCACCCGCCTCGCCGATGGCCAAAAACATGACTTGACGCCAGCAGGGTTGGGGAAGGGGAGGGACGAGACTCAGATGACTGGAGGGACGCCCAGAACCTCCAAATTTGACTTATATACTTCCATGTGCTGACGATTTTTGTTTTTACCCTGTTGGTTTTAAAGGGAATCTATCACTACTGGACATATTATTATTCTTCCGGGGGTCTTAACCAAATGGAAGATATGCGTCCATTTCCTTAAGAATAGCTGTTATTGTACCTCTTTGATTTGAAAAAGGAATTTGTCACTATAGTGGAAATATGTTTTTTTTTACCCCCAGGTGACTGAAGCAAATGGCTGTATATACATGTTCCAGGTTTTAGTTCCCCCGCCCTCCGCCCCACCCATGCCCCCTCCCTCCCCCCTGCTGTGGAGTGGTTGTAAGCGCAGCTGGTTAAGGATTGGTTAAGGGTTGCGCCTAAAATAGCTATACCGCGGCAATGTGGGGATTGCCCGAGATTTTGGCTTGACAGAGGTTTCACGAGTGTATACATTTGTGCTTGGAAAAATCCCCACGGAAAACGTCCTGTCTCAGATTCAATCAACCTAACAAAGTACTCGTCGCTCGGGGGATGTCTTGCAAGCGAACATTCTCCACAAAACAGCGCGCGCGCACACACACACATACCTGTTGATCAACTAGGATATCACCAATCTTGCATTGCCACTGTCGTATTCCATGTCGTGGAGAAGGATCCTTTGAGAGAGCTGTACAATTTCATGTTTGTTGGTGGGAGGGTAATTCCTATGCATCAACAATGGTTTATTCATCCTAGTTTTCGATGGTTCCCCTTAAAAATGATAGAACAGTGGTAGGAGATGGGAATTCCATGTTGGTATCACAGAAAGGGCAACCATTTTCCACCGTAGGAAGCGCCCAGTGAGGCACTTGCCGGGTTTTTAGTATGACTCTGGGCATTCGATTTGTTAAGCCCCAGTTAATTCAGGAGGGCAATCCAAAGGAACCAGGAAACTCCAGGTGATACCTTTTGTGAGTGACCAGGAAACAGTAAACCCTGGAAACTTTCCTGGCACACCGGAGGAACCCTCAGGAAAACCCGTAACACCAACGAGGAAAATCTAGGAGTTAACCAGGATTAGCCAAGTGGTTTGTGGAGCCCCACCCAACCAGGACCCTCCTCAGAAAAAGGCAAACACAACACCCAGGAACCGAAACTGACCCAGGAAAAACCAGGAAAAACCAGGAACTCTGGAGAAACTCAGGGAACAGGGGACGAGCAGCCGGCTCAGAAGCGACACAGGGACATCCTCCGGAAAATCCTCAGGAAATGAGCAGCACTCACGGCCCTTGGTCTTCAAGCCCGCGAGAGAGGCTGAGGCCATCGAGGCCTGGCCTCGTGTTGCGCAAAAGGCGCCGAGAAAGTCCGTTCAGGTTGGTGGACCCATTGTCCCTTTTCGTCCTTTGGGTCGGTCAGGGGTACCCAGTTTTCCCTTTGCTTTAAACACCGCCCTTTCAAGGACCACTTTTAGACGAGCTCCTCTTGTGAAGAAACCCAAAGGAACCCCCTATGTTGCCACAAAGCCATGTGCGGGTATTTGTTCTTGCGGGTGCTCAAAAATGGCGAAGCCAAAAAGAAACCAACCATTTTTTGGGGTCCGCTATTTCGAGACAGAGCCATATATAGATTTGGCTGTTGGTACCCGCCAGATTCCCTTCTAAAATGGACCAAACAAAAGGTGCCCGCCACCAATTGCATGGAATCTGACCTTCAGGGGGATCTTGGTTGGACCATTTTCCTCATTTGGTTTGGTCATTTTAGATATTGGGGTTACCCCATAAAGGGTATCTGCGTTTTGACCCACACTCATTTCCAGACAAACTGCTTCGCCTCCTTCTTCGTCGACTCCGCAGGTCGATGAGCTTCCGGTCGTGGAGAGCCGGTAGGGCGCCCAGCAAGCGGAAGCAGCGCGGCCTTGTTTCCTCCCTTTGGGTTCGTTGAGGTTTCGGGTTCGTTTAGGCACTTCATTCTAGTTCACGTGCGTTTTCGCCCACTTCATCAAATTTGACTTTTGTGTTTGTGAATTCACCCACTTCGTCATATTTCACTTGTTTTTGTCAATTTACCTTGGGTTTTGGTGATTGATTCACCCTGGAATCATTGGACTTTGATTGGGTTATAGCGATTGTTAGATCAGTTGGCGCACGGAGCCTCAATTGCGAACCATTCCTTTGGAATCGTTAAATGTGTGCTAACCGTGAGAATTGGTTGGGTATGCCTAACTGATTGTGACTCACAATATCACTTGCTCATTAACGCAATTCTCACTTCACGGGGTTTGGTAACCTTTAGGCTCTCTGTTGACATTTGTTTGCATGTTGTGCGCGACATCTTGGCCGAGCGCAAGAATCAAGGGGGAAAGTTGGAGGGTTCGGCTTTGTCATGGCATGACAACGCGTTGCAATTACCAGTGCTTTCCTTTTGTTTAAGTTGACTGAGGCAGGGCAGGCCCCTTTTCGGGATGTGTGGTATGGGAGTCGTACTTGACATCAAACGTAATGTTGGCCCCTGATTAATTGCTCCCCCCCCCCGGGAGGTCGTCCGCCCACAAGCAAGGAATCCCCATCAAAACGGCCCCCTCAAGTCAGCGGTTTATTAATCAGGTGTCAACGTGTCAACATTGGTTTGCTTTCACATGCACATAAAAGAGTACGTACATGACTGGGGTCTTCCTCAAGACTCAAGCTCATTTTATCGTTTTATTTGTAGGAAACCCTTTGTGCTGATATCAAAGCAACCCTGTGCAAGCTGAAGATCATTGTCAGCAGCTGTGTGAGCTTGCTCAACCCCCGTAGATGGGGCACGCAAGTCCAACATCCAGGACGTTGCCTCCCTCCTGAATCACAAGAGCAAAGAGTGAGTGGAGGTCATGTTCAGAAAGATCATTCGGCTCCTAGCTCGCCACCCTCAATCTTCAGGGCCTCATGGAGGACCTGAAAGAGGGCAAAGGATGACCTTCTGAGCTGCACGCAACTCAAGTGTATCGACCCACCAAGTGCGTTGAGTTTGAGCATAGGCCGCATACCCCAAGGCTCGTGACCCCTTCAACGCAAATTTCAGGGCGTCTCCAATGAAGGATCCTGACCGATTCCCAAAGAACTCGATGGTACCCTTTGCCCTTACAAGAAATTGAAGCTAGGTGCTGCTCCAGTAGGTCATAAGGGCGCGATCATTGGGAATAAGACCTAAGGTCGCTGACTCGGTTTTTTTTTTCCCGCCCGTTGAATCCTCATGCTCTATTTGTTGCGTTTCGGTCGTTGTTCCCCCGCCGTTTGTGTAGGTCAAAGGCAAACTCAGTTCAACGGCTGAAGGGCATTCCCACGAGCGCCGTCTTTTTTGCAACAAAAGCGAGAGACTTGCTTGCACAGGCCTGAGCCCATCGACATCGACTGAGCTGGGCTTGAGCGGCACACTGCCTCAATAATTTTCCCAGGGCTGGGCTGGGGAGTGCAGGGCTGCCGCTGAGCATCCAGCGGCGCGGGATGGAGGAATCGGATCGAGGCAAGGGAAACCCCTGCGATTGTGCTGGGGAAACCACGGGGTTGCAATCTCCACGTTGATCGTGTGGACTGAGTTCCCATTGCCATTCGGGAATCGCCTACATGAACAGAACGGGGGCTTCGATTGGCCGATGGCCAACGCGCCTTAGAAGAGGCCGTGCTAGTGAGCCAAAATTAGCTTTACAAAAGATCGGGGAAGTGATAGTAAGTGATCAGCAAGTGTCAGTACTCAGAAACAGGTGCGGATATCCACCCTGAAGGGTCCAGATCCTTGAGCATGGGGGATGGAGTGATCTGATTCCTCTGCGCGAGCTGACACCACGGGGAGGTGGAAGCTGCAAAATGGGCCGAGGGCAGATGTGCTTAAGCTGGGTTGTCGGATATCTCATGCAAATAGCGGGGTTGGCCCAAACCCTTGTTGTGTTTCTTCAACAAATTGTTGTTGTTTATCAGGTAACCTCTAATTGGTTGGATTGGTTTGAGACATAATACCCTTGGCTCACGGATGGGAAGCCACCCCTAATCCAAACCAATCCAAACCACCAACTAGAGGGAAGCAGAGTTTAAGCTTAAACCGCTGGTTTCCCTTGCGACCGGGTCTTGTTGCTTGCATTCTTCCCCAAAAGGAAACCTCAGGGGGTGGCGTTTCTTGATTTGTTCCGCTACTTGACACCCAGGTGGCTGCACTCAGCAGATCTTGACCTTGGCCTTTGTGGTTTTAAGAAGATTACGTCTGGAATCCCTCAGGGCGGGTGGTCCAAACAAGGGTTCCCTCATTATAAGGCTCCCAACCCTAGAAAAACCCTGAAAAACCTGTCGGCTCTCCACTACCCACCTCCTTGTACCTACATCCCCCCCCCCCCTCGCCTTCCCCCAGAGGGATTCTGTATTTTGTGCTAGGTTGTCTTTACGCGTTCTCCATAAAAAAAAAAAAAAAAAAAAAAAAAAACGATCACGTTGTAGACTTATCCGACCCACATGTTTATGATAGACGGGAAATTGGAGGAGGCAGTGATTCTTTGGTTCTCTTTGTCTCGACGAGTCTCCGCGTGTCGTTCTTTTTGGCAGAATAATCGCTGCCTGAAGCCTCTGCCATGAACAATGAACATTGTTCAGCAGTTTTGCCTCTTGGTTTGACCCATGACATGCAATGTGTTGGCCTTTTGATTATGCTTTATTTTCCGTGAAGCAGCGAACAAACAAGTATACGCTTACCACATGTTTGTGGGACCAAGACAAAGGTTGCGCGGTTGTTTTCAGCGACTCCCCGCTTTTGGGGGGCTAGGTGCCAGTTCGCGGCATTTGGAAGGAAGATGTCCAGGGTGTTACTTGTCAAAACTAGAAACAGCCGGTGACACGTTTGTGGAAAGTTGAGTTATAGGTTGATATTTTGTCTGTACCAAGGGACTCCACTTGATAAACTCGGCATACCCACTTTGGTGGCACAGAGTTAAGGTGACTCTCACGCGCTCACAGGGATCCATCGTTTTGGGGACCCCGACAGGTTCGGATTTTCAGATTGACGGAGAGCTCACCTCGGTGAGCTCCCAGCCTTGAGCTCCGGAATGGCCCGGTCTCTCTACCATCCCACTTGCCCAGTGGCGCCCGTTTTGCCTTCCCTTTTTCGGGGGAAGGGTTCCCCTTGAAACTCGAACCAAACAAGGATGCCCTCCTTTTTCCAAAGACCGGCAGTTTTTCTTGCCCTGCAGGCTTTTGTGATGGACGATCCCCTGGTTTGGGTGTTGCGGAAGCTTGAATTCATGTGCAGCATCAGCAAATCGATCTCTCGCCATTTTCTTGTTCAACAGACTATAGCTGTTTGTTTGCGTGTGGATGGGGGGCAGGGAGGGTCTGGGGCTGGCAGCATGTCACATGCCGCACTTCGGCGATAGCTTTTCTGTGATTCCAACTACTCGGCGGCCCGGCTCGACAAGAGTCCGGACCCGGGTCTTGTTCCTTTTGGTGGAAACGAGGCAGAACCGTTTAGTTTGCTTGGGGGTTTTAAAAGCATCACGTTTGGGTAGGTCAAATCGGGTTTGGACGATTGAACATTGCCCCAAAAAGAAACTAACTTCAAAATGGCAATCTGGTTTTCCCATGTTGGTTCATTAGTCAAGGTCCCAAAAGGCTCTTCCAATACCAAATTGACGTTGCACCCCCAAAATAACTCAAGCTTGTAGAGGTTTCCCTCCTTTCGGTGGAGCCCCAAGAACGGTTTTGCGTGTTAATTTGTAGGGGAGAAGCCTTTTGTCTCGCTCCCTGAGTTGGACTTTCAACTTTTGGGGAAGACCATTTTAGTAGTAAATCAAAAAGTTCCAGGACGGTTCTTGGCCAATTCGGTCGATCGGAAGTTCGTTTCTTTCGTTTTCCTAGTCCCTTAGGGCCAGAGAATCGATCGAGCGAGCCCCGCAGGACAAGAGTCCGGATCCTGCGCACCAGCTCACGAAGACCTTCTCCCTGAATCCCAAGAGCATCACCATGGAGGACGGACTTGAGCCGCAAATTCAGAAACCAACCGGGTGGCGGACCCCGTGTGTCGGTTGGCTTAAAAAAGATAAGAAAAACCAACGGGTTGCCTGGTGTGTCCTTTTGTGGGACCCTGTGTGTTTTGGTTGGGGTAAAAGGAATCCCAACGGAAATCAGCCATTTTGGGGGGTCTCATTTTGAGACGTCCGCCCATGAGTGGATAGGGGCTGGACGTCCTTTTCTCCCGGCCACTCGTGGATGTGTGTCTCAGAATCGGCTGTGGAAAGGTCCTCACCACTGTAAGCGAGCCCCTGGGTTTGCTTTTTGCAGACCCATTTACCCTTGGCGGTCTAGTTGGACACTTTTTGGGAGGGCCGTTTCCGTTGCCCTCAGACATGCTGGTTTGTGAGGTCAACTTTCGAGTAGAGATTCGAACCCCAATGGAGAGTGAGCAAGGGAGGTAAACAACAAGCTATTCAGACTTTGCTTGAGCAATCCACTCCTCAGCAATTCGGGCCCCTTTGCCTAGGATGCGTGCCTCTCAATATCACATTGTTTGGCAACACTCCAGCTATTCGATGGGTGGGTGTTTTTTGTTTTTTTTTTTTTGTGTGTGTGTGTGTGTCCAACATTCAGATCTAATTTTCTTCCAAACGGGTGGTTACCAATTCAATTCCGGATATTAGACCACCCCAAAAGATTGCTGAGCCTAAAGCAAAAACCATTCCTGGGAAGTAAAATGACAAAGACCTTTAAACAAACATGTTCACACCTCCAAAGGGGCAGTCAATGCCCTTGATGGACGATCCTTTCCGGTTTTGTGGCTTTTCCTGGTTTCTTAACGCCGGGTACCATCCGCACTGTTTTCCCGGGCTCTTGGGTCATGATGAGTAGGTCATCACTATCATTAGCGCCTGCTGAAAGGGAGGCACACCCAGAACAACTAGCTTGGCTCCTTAAAAAAGAGCTTTGATTGTTTCTCAGAATTGGGTATTCCTGCGGACCCACTGCAAAGGAGCTCCTTCGTTTTGCGAGGTACTGAATTTTCAAAGGAACTAAGGGATGTTGCAAGGGATGGTCATCAGCCAGGATGCAAGGCTGTGTTGTTAAGAGGCTGATTTGCGACCGAAGGATGTTCCAGAGTAGATGGCTTCAACATCAAGTCACCTCTCACCAAGGTTGGGCCAACTTGATTTTAGCCTGAGCATGGACTACAATGGACACCCAATGGAGCATATTTCGACGACTGAAAAATTTGTTGTTGTTTTTTTTCCAAAAATCGCTCTCTGCCACCACCGCTTTTGAGGGGGCTTTCTTCTTTGGGACATGTTTTCACAGCTGCACGCCTCTGCTTTTGGATTGGACTCTCTGCCCTCCACTGGACCAGACGCTTGATCGGCTCAAGCCATGCAGGGCCCAGACCCCAGCTTCAAAAATTAGACACGGCCACATGCTAGCCACAGAAGCGCTGCATGTTGCTCCAATCAGATACTGGATGCTTGGAATGGCCTCTCATAGATGTTGCAGCAGAAACACCGTTGTTTGGAATCTGGACAAGTTGCCGCAAGGTCAGAAGCGACCTCAAGCCCAATGATAAAGTCTGAAGATTGCTCTCATAGGTTTTCCTTCTTTCGGGTGTGTCATGGTGTGCGTGTGTGTCATTCTGAATCATTTAGACTTGCCCATTTGCCGATCCACAATCCGAACTAAACAGTGAGCTGTAATTTGCCCATGGAAGCGACATCTTCCCATAACACAAAACCAGCGAAGCCATCGGCACCGTGCCGAGTGCATCGGGAGGCCGGGGGCTGTTCCTACAAGGGTGCTCCAAGTCTTTACTTACTTTCTTGCTTAGTGGTGGAGTGTTCGCAGGCTTTAAACTGTTTGTAGGCATGGTGTTGTATCATTTTCGTCAAGGTCTCAGAAAGTTTGAACTTGTTTCTGTCAACTTGGCACTCGAGTTTGAAGGATGACCCAAAGTTGCGCGACCCCAAGGGGTGCAACTGCTGATTCCCCCTCGACCATTCTTGCCATCGATTGCTGCTCATAGTTGTGGCCAGTTGCAGAAGCAGCTGTTTGTCATAATATTGTGACCCACGGTGTAGGCTAAGTCACGGGAAGCCCAGTTAATTGTTTGTGCGATTTAGATACGATTTTGATATGATTGGAGAACTTGGTTTTGTTACGCCGGTTTTACGATATTTTTACGATATGGGATCAGGAAATCGGAATTTGTTTCAACAAAAAATAAACTAATGGAAATCGTATTACAATCGTATTGAAGTCGTATTAAATTTGTATTAACACCGTATTTTTTGCGATGTTAATACGATTTCAATACGATTTGAATACGGTTTCTAATACGATTTTAGTACGGCTTTTTGCACCCCCTGCTTTCACGTGCATGTCCAATGTGTAAAAAAGGACGTAACAAAAACATAAATGTTACAGGAGTCGTATTGAAATCGTAAATCCGAATCGACAAAAAAAAAAAACGTAATGAACACATAAAACTAAATATTCAGGAAAATGCTGGTTAGGCTGACAGCGTAGGTCACAATCATAATAAGGGAACCCTCTGATTAGACAAATCACGAAAGCTAGCTTTAGCTAGCTGAAGTTTCTCCTTGCGTAAGCAAGGTAAGGGGCTCAAATGCCGAAAGATTGATTTTTTCAATTATTTGAGCCGAAAAGATTGAAAAACATCAATTATTTAGACCCCTCCCCCCCTCCCCCCCCCCCCGGGTCTCAGGCTCGATTCCTCCCTGGTCCATCCCCCCCCCCCCGGGGCAGTGGCTCAGTGTTCAGCAGTCTCGGTTTGCCCGTTTTGGACTTGGTGCTACGAACTTTTACATGTTCCACCGATTCAGCTTGTTCATTTGAGACCTCAGTCTTCTCAGTAAACTACCTCGCAAGAATCTTTGCACACGCTGCATGCAGAACCCAGAGGTGCTTTAAGACAGCTTCTGACGCCTCTCGTTGTTTTCATTTTTCAAGGTTTGCCACGCCACCATGTGCGTTTGCGTGTCACATCCTACGAATCTTGCCGGGCCTCTCCTTGTACACAAGCTACCTATGAATCCACTCTGTCACCGACCCATCTCATGCAACAACTGCTAGCTTTCGTTCACCCGCTCCTCAAGTTTGTCATAAGAATGGTCCATGCTATCAAAGAGGTTATTCCCTTGTAGGGTCATCAATAGACGATTTGGAGTGGTTCGGGGCTTTGAGGGGGTTTCAGGCTGGGGATGCCAAATGGGCTTGTTTTCAATCAAATGTGTGTGTCTGTGTGTGTGTGTGCCCCTCAAGCACTTCTTCGCTGGTTCGTAGGGTTTTGCCTGTTGGCTGGTTCGTCATGGCTTGTCCAAAGAACCCCGATATGTGGAGTATTGTTTTCACCAGATGCAAGTAGACCTTCTTATTTCATGTTGGAGGGCGTGTTGGTGTGGTCAAGGGCCAATGTTTACAGTAGGTGTCCAACGCTCACAAGTTCCAATAGATGGCTTATCTGGTGGAGGCTAGAGAGTTCAGTGCCATATTTTGACACTGTATGCTTTTGCGGCCGGCCTTTTGAGTGTTAAATCAGGTCGTTTGTTTGGCAAATCCACAGAAGTGTTAGGAAGCGGTGGGGATCTGTGTTGAAGAGGAGCGGGCGTCAAAAGTCAAACCCTTTCCCGCTACTCCAAATATGCACTTGTTTAAGGGAAAATTCGGGTGTGACGTTTTTAGAGGACCCCCCTTGTCTTTTTCCGAACACCTACCAAAAAGGGGGTATCCTCAAAAATCACACACACACACACATACGCGCATTTTGCAACGCCAGGGGTTCCATGAAAATTGCCGCCAGTTTTGTCAGCTGACATCATACCCAGTTTTCAAGTGAGTATTTGGCGCACTGGGAACGGATGAAATAAACAATTGGTTGATTCATAGAACTGTGCCGTTTAGAGGCTATTTGCATGACTCTTGGGGGAACACCACACCCTATTTATTTGCAAGGTGCATTAGTCCGAGAGCTTTTCCCTTTCGTTCGGCATTTGAAGGGAACCAAGAGGACGCCAGCCAATTTTTGAGGGACCCGTTCCTGTTGTGATAGCCCCACCAAATTGGTCGCTGTGTTGGTGGTTCTTGTGCTTGGTTGCTTGGAGGCCATGGGCGGCAACACGGTGCTGGAGTTGAAGTACCACGTGCTGCATGGCAGACTTACCCAGGCTGGGTCAATGATGGGTCAAACCCCATCGGACACCCAGTGGGTTGCTTAACTTCTCTTTTTGGTTTTTGATCTTTGGAGGGGTCGTGCTGTACAATCAACTGGCCAAAACGAGTGCCCTTTCTTTCCTATGGCCACTGAGGGTCTGGATCCAAAACAAAACTGTTCGAACATATTTGCTTGGAGTACCCCAGTGGGCCAAGACCGAGCTGTTCCAATGAGAGCGATTTACCTCACTTGTACCGTGCTCCACGGGCCACCTGCTTTGTTCCTTTCTTCCGGGTCCATGTCCTAGTTCGGGCAATACCTTCTTGGAGAGAAGGTACACAACTCACCCAAAAAACAGTGCAACACATCCAGCTTTGCGCTGCGCGTCCGATGCCGAATTCACCCAGTTTGCGCCAGGCGCCCAATGTATTTAGGGGCAACACCCCATTCGGGCATGAATTTTAATTGGAGACCCTTTGGTGGACATCAACATTTGGCAGGTGGATGCATGTCCAAGCACCAATGAGGTGGTTCCCTGTTACAATTTTATGGCCATGAAGTTGTTTTTTGTTTTTTTGCAGGGTTTCCTGTTAATCTCCCAGGCGAAGAAGCTGCTGGCAGCCTCGCAGGTCTCCCTAGAGGCACGGACCAGTGGGTCCCCTTGCTGCAATAGGCGGGGGAAATGACCTGAGAAATGGAAATGACCCGTATAAAAGCCATCACACTGGTGGTTTCCTCTAAGGGAATCCCCTTCCTGTTCATTCCCTGGTTCCTTACCTATCGCACCAGCAAGCCTCATCCAACGGGTGGTTTCCTTTTCCTACTGAGCACCAGCAAGCCTTTGTGTTTTGTTGCAAAGGGGAAACCAACGGGCAACCCAGCGGTCTCTTATTGAATGACAACAGTGTGTTTCGAAGGCGGCAGGGGAAACCGAGAGGAAACGCAACCTCCCAAATTTTGAGAAACAGCCATGTAGTCCAAGTCTTCCAAAGAGGGGCTGCCCAAAATGACAAGTCGGACTGACCCACCCTGCATCCTCCATGTGAGCCCAACAATTGACAGGACCTGGCATCACATGTGTCACAGTCAAAGCAAGCATTTACGTGGGATCGGCAGGGATGGTCATAAACCGCATGGGGGCCAGAAAATGCGAAGAAGGGTCATGTGTTGTCCTTTCCCGGACACCAAACTGTCTACCCTTGCAGCGATGTCGAATCAGAGCCACACTGCGGAAACAGTCGATTTGTCAGGGTCCTTAAAAGATGCATGTGTGCCAGTCAAAACATTACTTTATCCGGCTGTTTTCGAGGGTTCCCTCATAAAGCAGCTGGGTGTTAGGATAAGGATCCCTGTTTCTGTCCAGCCCAAGAACGACATCGCTGGAGCCTCATTGAAACCTGCATTGCAAATTTCTGGATCTCCATTGCAAGGTTTTGGACCTCATAAAAGGCAAATTTGAGGTCTGAGGATTCTTCGGGTACTATAATTTACCTTTCGTTGCTGTGCTGATTTCCAGAACACGGGGAGTGAGTCATTCCCTTGGCGCCCGGTCCTAGGAATCGCTGGGCGGGGGTCATATCTTGTTTGGTGCAAGGAAGCGGCAGACGAGGATGGCAACACGCCCGGACCTTACTCGCAGACACAGAGCCAGCAATAGAGAATGGTCCTCCGGCTTATGACAGGCTAGGTACCCCTAGGAGCATCCATGGTCATTTGGGTGCCGAAGGGAATGTTGATGAACCCTTCTATTTTGGGGGTTGATCAATATTCCCTTTAGGGCCTTCACGTGACCATGGAGCGCTTTTCCCATTTAGTGGGACATGTCGTCTTTTTTGTGGTTTTCCGACGAAAATGGTCATCCCATTCAAAGAACCTTTTGATCAACCCTCATATACCAAAGCAGGTAGCCTGATCATACCCCGTATGCGGGCAGCCAAAAAGCGGGCAAAAACGCATCCCAGTGACTTGGGACGCTCGCCCACGGATAGTTTTGTCTCACACTGGACCCCAAGCAGAAAAACACGTGGCTTGCCATTGGTGTCGCTGTCAATCAACCCAAACGGGGTACCCTCAAAAAGAGACACACCCGGGTTGGTACACCAATTGAACCTCGGAGGCATCGCTGATTTGATTAAGGCGAGGGGTGTCAGTAAGAGGAGGCCATTCCTCGGGCCGAAAGAACTTGCAGTTTGGTGTTCCCAAACTGCCAGTGTCCATCAAGCAAATACTTTGCTGGTTGATTGGGATTCAACTTTCCATCAGGCAAATGCTTCTTAGGTGGTTGCTCGGAAGAATATCGGCATTTGTACAGGGTTGTCTTGGCTTCCGGTTGGGTTCATGCAGATTCTCTCCACGCTCGGATCGTTGGGTTTCGGGCCAGGGTTCCACGGGAGTGTCGTTGGTGAGGGCGCTGCATTGGCTGGCGCAAGCCCTCACGGAGCCGGAGAAAGAGGCATCGGAGCAGGAGCAAAAGACAAGTGCCTTTTGAGGGCTTTTCGGGGTGATTCTCGTTTTTTTTCTTCTGCTCGATGAGTGTTGCTTGGCATGTATGTTGGGAGCTTGGACTTGGTTTTTGTGAGTTTTGCCCTCGGGCGCTGGGGTTCAGAGTTTTGGAGGGCTGCTATTGATTCGTGGATTTGTTCTTTCTTGTCCAATGGTGCCATGCTGAACAAGGGCTGCCCTGTTCCCAACCAACAATAGCCAACCCAACCCGAGCAACCCCAATCCAACACCCTGGCCGCTTCGCTTTGCAACCCAACACGTGCAACCAAAATTCTGAAACCAACCCGTTTTCTTCAAAGTAAGGGGAAGAAACGCCTCAAAGTGAAGGGAACCCTTCCACTTTGAGATTGTAGAGCTGGACACGAAAAGTCACTTCAAGCCTTCAATCTCCCAAACCTGTGCACATGGCTGATCTTTGGCGTGACCTTCCCCCTTGGACCTGTTGGCAACAAAGAGTGTCCTCGTGGAGATGTTTCACGGGAGAATTATCGGGAGCCCTGTCCAACTTGGCGTTCAACATGTACAAAAAAGGGATCAAACAGCAAGCCTTATGGGATAACGCCGTGGGCGAGTGCGTGGAGCCAAGAGTCTTGCAACGATTCTTAAGGGTAGCGGCTGGTTTCCCCTTTGACTGCCCCGAAAACCAACGCAGAAAATGTGCCTCACGAGCCAAGTGAGCTCAGCATGAGCGGCTTTCCGTTTTGGGTGGTTTCAGGCCGATGCGTGACATGTTGAAAGCCCACGGTGAACAGAATCCCCAGCTTGACCTGCACTGGGTGCAAAATAGCCCATGCGCTTGTATATGAGTTGTCTTAAAAAGAAACCCATGGGGAATTGATGTGTTTGTTTGGTGCTTCCCCCCCCTCCCGCCCCCGGAACCCATGCTGAGTATATACCTAGTTTGAAGGGTTCTTGCAGTGACAGGAGATGCTGGCCTTTCTCTTGCAGAACGGCGCCCCAAAGAACCGCCAGAACTGCTTAGGCGCGGCGTGTTCTTTTTGTTGTTGTTGTTTCCAATTTTGCAACCGGTTGCAACAAGTCCATTCACAGAAAAGTTGGCAAACTCGTTTTGTTGTTTTGCCCGGTTGGTTGTACAGGGAAGTTCCATTGTAAGTCAAGTTGACGGTCCATTCTTCTCCTTATCTCACTCCCTGAGTTCCTGGACTTCGAGCTTTTTGAAAAAGACCAATTTGGCAGTAAAGAAAAAGCATGGTTTCCTGGTTTGGCCAATCCACTGGCTCAGAGAGTCACGTTCTCCGCGCTTTCAAACTTTCCGTTTGCCTGGCGATGGCCTCACGCACGAACGGTCGACCCAAGGGCCAGCCGGGTGAATGGCAGACCCTGCCATTCGACCTCTTGGCCCTTTGCACCTTTCGGACTTTGAGGATCCCAACGAATCTTCATCTCAGAAGAACCAGCACCCAAGGACATGTTTGGTCCGTACAACGAGTGTCCAAAGAGCGATAGGGAAAGGGGCAGTGGCCAAAGTGTCTGGACTTGGGGGACTTGTTTCATGGGGAACCCCCCTCAAAAGAGCTTGGCAGACATGTCCAAAGCATTCCGCATTGGTGTCCAATGCAAAAATCATATGGGTATGGGTCAAGATTGAACCATAGGGGACCGAAGGTTTTAGTCCATGTTTCCATTTAGAGGGTCTCATTTGGGTACCTATTTTTGACCCTCAGCCATATGGACAGACCGTTTTGGTGGCAGCCACAGAGATTTCGGACGTTGGATTAAAGATAGGTCGAAGGAAACTAATCGAGTGCTTCCAGTGCTTTACTCCACGTAAAGGCTGCTTACCTCTAGGTTTTACCATAAATGTTTTCCCTTGCCTGTGGTAGCTTTTGTCCATGGATGGTTTCCCCTTCTGGCAACTGCAAGCACTGGGAAATTCGGGAGTCCTCAGAGTGTTAGCGCGCTTTCAAAAGCCCGTCGCCCTTGAGCGTTGGGCTTGTCAGGGACAGTCATGGGGTCATGACCCTTAGGGATCGTTTTTGGGATCAAGGACTTTACCCATCAAGCCGAAGTGGCTAGCGTTTCTGACTTGCTCTTTGGTGTGCCGCTATTTGGGTGTCTGCTTCTTGAGGACACCCGTTTTAAGGAGGTTTCAAAGGGAGACCAACTTGAAACCGTCACATTTGGGCCCACGTACCCATGTCCCCCTTGTTCCAGCGAAAATATGCACACGCACTTATACACACATGTTAGTTTTTGCAGTAGTCTAAGTCTAGCCCTAAAGGATCCAACTTGGCCTTGCAGCTTGCTGGGCCTTGTCAGGACGGGCAAGCAGTTGCAAACCTCCATCCTTCGTGGTGGGCTTTCCATTATTTAAATCAAACAACATTGGACCCGTGCTTTCCTCGGCCACAGCGGTTCCCTGAAACACGGGCCGAAGACTTCGGAGGCCAAAGGAGTCTGGAGACATCTGGGTCTCATGGGGCAAGTTCTTGGACCCAAAGTTGAGCAGTTCATTCACTCCCAAGACTGTTCTATTTTCCCAACATGTTCGCAAGGGTGTCAAAAATAATTGGCCCAGATCCAAAAATCTGCGAGAAGCGATTTCCGCTGTTGAAAGGCTCCCTATTTCGGCTCGTAGGTCTATATCACCCCTGTAGATTCGCTCTCATGCTGGCTTGCTTGCGCCTGGGAAGGCCCTACAAGGAGTTCTGCTTCCTGAGCTCTCTTTATCCCCCACATGGCCATGAAATTTCAAGAGTTGGAACCTCAAAAAGTGGTTGGACGTCCCAAATGATGGCCCCTTGGGGTTCCTAATTGAAAGTCATGCCCTCACGTCCTGAGCGAGCGGGATATCAGGTGAGACGCCGCTGATGTCAGCTGTGCGCTTGGCGATCCTGGACAGGGGTGTGGGACTTTGGGGCAATGGACAGTAAACCGAAACCCACAAAAAGACTCGACTCGACCCCTGATTCTGGGTCAACGTGTAAGATGTTGACTATAGTGAAACACATATTTAAACGTTTGGAGACATCTTACATCTTTGCCCCTGATTACAAGAGTGCAACGTCCGGGCGTTGGGTTGAACTAAGGATTCATAGCCCCCACCGAGTTATTCTGGCAGCAAATCCCTCAATGGATTTCCCTTTTTTGCTCGAGGATGATTGTCTTTGCATGTCGAGACTCAACTCACCCCCAGTGGTTCCATGTTAGTGGGAGGCTAAGCAGTTGATCTGGATCAGATTGTCACTATTCTATTGGCGGAATGAACTCACCTTTGTGACCTTAAAGACCGTTCATGTTGCCTTTAGAGCAGCAACAAGCTACTTGTTTCGAGCGGCTGCAAGCCCAACCACTTTTGCTGGGGCAAAGGTGAGGAGAGATCCACTTCAATCGGAGAGAAGAGCATGGAATGCAAAAGCATGGTTCTGGTTGGTTTCATGTGAATCTGCAGGAGGGCAGTAAGTCCCTATGGTTCACGTTTGATCTTTGAAACTCAAGGAAGCTGTTACTCACTCCAGTTGCGTCGTCCAGTTCAGACGATTTCCCCCGCAACTTCGGGGCCAATCAAACATATTGCTCTGCCTCTCCCGGCTCCTGAGCATCGTGTCAAACGAAGCACTGGGTCCTTCCAACACAATCCGCAAGATCCTTAGTTGCGCAAGGATTTTCGGTTTTCGCGGCTTTCCGCTCATGTGTGAAAATCCTCACTCCCTGAGTTCATGGACTTTAAGCTTTTTCGAAGACCGGTTTTAGTGGTAGATAGACAGTTAACCAGGACTTTTGGCAAGTCCACTCAGGAGCTGCCCTCCGACCAACCAACATGGAAGTGCACAAAGCCCGAGCAACGCAGTCTTACCGGGGTTTGCATACCAAGACCATGTTAGTCGGGACAGCAGGAAGTGAGCCGAAGGGGTTGAGTTCCGTCCTTTTGCATTTTTAATGTTCCGACCTTTTGAATCTGATTGGTAGTTTCTCCCCATTTTTTCCGGGTCCCGCCGGTCGTCCCCTTGTTCCGTCGGCGGAAGGTGTTTTTATTATTATTATTATTATTATTATTATTATTATTATTAGTATTATTATTATTATTATTATTATTATTATTATTATTATTATTATTATTATTATTATTATTATTATTATTATTATTATTATTATTATTATTATTATTATTATTATTATTATTATTATTATTATTATTATTATTATTATTATTATTATTATTATTATTATTATTATTATTATTATTATTATTATTATTATTATTATTATTATTATTATTATTATTATTATTATTATTATTATTATTATTATTATTATTATTATATATATATTCGCAGGAGCCGGCCCAGGCGGCCGCCTTTATTGAGGCAGGGGGTTGCAGGGCTCCGGTGGTTGAGCAGTGCCAAGTTGAACCAAGTCCCGTTGAGCAGCCCCCGGTTGCTTTTTGTTTTTGATTTCGTGGGGTGGGGGCGGGGGGGGGGGAGGGGGGGGGGCGACTGTAACAGGAATTAAGCACTTATTAAGGGCAATATACAGCTTGATAACTATATACACCTTGATAATAGTGCTTAGTAGAACCAACAGACTAGGCGTGTTGGAATTAAGCACTTATTAAGGGCAATATACAGCTTGATAACTATATACACCTTGATAATAGTGCTTAGTAGAACCAACAGACTAGGCGTGTTGGTCACTGCTCCCTTTGAATGGTCTCGGAACCTTCAGAATCTACCAGCCACAAAAGGGTGTCCGATGGTCCGATTTAATCTCCCTGGAAATCCCACTGGAAGTCTGAGTATGATTTCCCCTTGGAAGTATCAGCTACAACAAAAGCAACAGCTTGGGGTCCGGATATGTGATTTCAGGGGGGGGGTGCTCTTTTTGGAGCGGTTTCGAAGGGAACCACGAGGAAAGTAAACTTTTTTTGGAGGGGTTCGTTACCCTAAACATGAGGCTCCTCCCCTTTGTGGTTGACCCTATAAGTGAGTTCCGCCAAGTCCCTCCAAAATTGACCAAGATCACAGCCAAAGAAGCGGCCCGGGGCTTGAACTATCCTTGGGGTTGCACATGGATCTAATGTTCTTCCAAGGGACTGGGCTCTCTCAAAAGGCCTAAAACGTTGAATGTGGAAGACAACGTATTTACAACAGGGTGTGTCTTTGTTAGAGGGTGCCCTGTTTTGGTTGTGAATGGGAACACCCCCAACTTCCAGCACAAAAAAACAACTTATACCACGGTATACCGGGGTGCTTTCAAAACGTGAGCCTAAGACGGGTTGCGTTCTTGGGTCAGCCCTGACTTGGTCGCCGAAGACTTGTTGGTCAAGGTGGGAGAGCAACCCATTCTTGAAAAGGCTTAAAACGTCAGATTTGCTCTTCCCCCTCTCCGGCACACAAGGAATGTCCTTTTCAGGGTTTCTTAAAATGCGGGGCCGGGCGGTTCGTCCATTTTGAGAACCCCCTAATTTGCAGGCTGGTTGTGTTCGAACGTGGTTTCTTTGGTGCATTTTGCTTGGATGTTAGGACTTTAGCTTTTTGCCAACTAAGGGGGTTTCCATTAAACCCGCTAAAAGTCGAACTTTTAGCAGGCAACCAAGGTTTGCAAGGACAAAAACCGCCTGGCCCTGGGTTGCCCGTCGGATCGATCCGAGGACCTGTTGGTCAAGGCCCGGGTGGACCCGAGCCGCGGCGACCTGGTGGGCGAGACGCCACTTATGGAGGCGCACGCGAGAGGGCGCCAGGGCGAGAGATGGGGGGCTCCTTTTGGGGGAGTGGGGTGGGGGAAGAGCCGGGGGATTTTCCTAAAGAAACGAGCAACGTCTCAATTTTCCTGGTGGTTCCCAACCATCGGGTTCCTAGCTTTTGAGCTTTTGAGTGTTTAGTGGTTGGATTTCCGTAGCTAAGCCGCTAAAAGTTAGTCACTTTTAGCGGGGGATCTGAGGACAGCCCAGTAACCTCACTTTTCTACTCAGCCTCAAGATTGGCGTTTTGGATTGGCGGTTTGGGGAATTTGAACTCCCTGGTTCTTGCAGAAACGGGACACCCCGGGTGATTTATTTGCGAATCACTTTGGCTGCCTTTGAACGGCGTTTGATTGAAATGCTGATGTCCGAGGGTCAAATGCCTTCATGAAAACCCTCAAGAGGCTTCCCCCTTTAAAACCTCCCATGCATCCTTTCAAGGCCTTGGGTCTCATCACCTTTCCGGTGGGTGGTTTTGACCAAATCGCCAAGCTTCGGAGCTTCTGGAAACAAACATGGCCTGCCCGTACAAAAGGTATTCGATCTTTTGCTCAGGGCTTGGTGCAAACCCGGTATCTAAGTGATATGGCTCTGAATTTTACTAGGGGCCTCCCCCTCATTTACCATGATCATGGTTGGTATGGATCCCCACCCAATGTGGATGTCCACCATTTCGGGTGCCTAATGAAAATTCAGAGCCACACCGCACGCAGGGCCTTGGGATGAGCTCCGTTTTTCAGCCTTCCGTCAAGCCAGGCCGCCGCCTCTGGCTTGGAAGGCGTGGCAGGGTATGCGGCTAGAGGGTTCCTCCCCCAAACCAGAGCTGGTGCGATAGGTGGGGAATGAGAAATGGAAAGGCTTTGGTCCCCTAAGAAACCACCAGTTGGATGGTTGATAAGGGTTATTCCCTCATTCCCTGCCTATCTCACCAGCAAGCACTACTCACAGAAATCAGCGGGGCGTGCGTCGGTCCGAGTGTTTCCATCGCCGAGCGATGGCCAGCGGCCCGATGGGGGCCTACGAGGACGACCGACGCGGAGTGGTCCGTGTGGGCGGTGTCCTGGGTGTGCCACGTCGGCGCGTATGACGAAGAGTGCCACGAGTCCTGCCAGACGTTGCAGGACACGAACAATGCCACCCAGCGAGTTGCAGCAAAGCGCTGCAAACGAAAAGCGTGGGCCGGAAAATGCGACCCCCGAACAAAACTAAAAGGGGGGAAGGACTAAACTGCGTAGACCAAAGGGACATGGGTGTGTCTTTTGTCGGTATATTCTCTTTGGGGTCGGTGTCAAGGGGAATTAAATGGAGCCCACTCAGTTTGAGGCTGCTACCAATCTTGGAACAAATCAATCGCCCAACTAGGGGTTGATTCCCCATTCTTTTCAACCATCGTTCTTTTCAATAACCGGCTGTTTCCCCTGGGTTTTTGATGGTTTCCTCCAGCAAAGAATGGGGAAGGTACCCCTAGAAAATGGGCGAACCTTCGGCATTCCCCCGGCTTAGGCGCCCGCCTTTGGCTGCCTGGCATCTGTCCAGCTTTTGGGAAGCCCCTCATGGCAAGAACGAAGACATCCAAACAGGGGATGTGGAAGAACCAGAAGATGCTTTCTTTGAAGAAACTGGTGCCAATCTTCCTTTGGAGAAACTATCTCATTCTAAAGGTTAGGTGTCTCTTGACATTTTCCTATATTCAAGCAGACTCTCTTTTCAGGCGGCGTGAAGTCAAGCGTCCCAAAGTGAGCCCTATACCTTGGACAAGCAGCTTTCGTGCCTGTTCCTCCTTTCTCAGACGTCCCTGCAAACTTCCCCAACATCCATTTGCTTATGACTATGTATAATAATATATATATATATTATAATATGTATTCATATATAGCATATGTAAAGGCATTTCAACCACTTTATGTCTGCTTGAGCCAAACACATCAGGTTGCGGTTCGATGTGAAGCGGTTCATTCTTGTTAAAACCCGTCTGAAACTTCATCACGGTGCTTCAGGAGTCCACAGAAAGCGAATGGTGGCTGTGGCTCAAAAACATGGAGCCCAAAATGGCTCACCTTGGTAAATGGAACGCAAAGACTATCATTTGCATAACCCAGCTCTTTAATTTCGGGCCACACCCTGGTGAAGCTTAGTAATACGGATATTTTCTACCTTCTGTGCGCCGGTTCACGGCCAGAGGACCAGAGCCATGGTTTCACGTTGGTGTCATTCACGCACCAGTGCCCCCAGCAAGCTTCGATTTAGCTTGGGAAGGTGGCGCTGCATTTTGGGTGTCTTTTGCTCACCATGTTTGTTTCAAGGGACAGCGCACACTGAGTGCACACTGAGACATGTTGGTGAGATTTGTATGTATATATTCCCTTGACAAACACTATATAGACGCTATACGTATACAAAATGGACGTGCCTATATATGTAGTAGAATATCCATCTATTATATAAACATGAATTATAATATGTATATATGTAGGTGTGTTCCAGTTGGCCTCGGGGGTAGTGGACCATGCCTGGTTCGCTTTGCTGCCCAAGACCTTGCCTTCCTTCGTTTGTTTTATGTGGGGAGCAGATCCAAAGGGGTTGCAGTTCCTTTTGGGTGGGGAATCCCCGAGAACCCAAAGGGCTTGCGGTGGTTGGCTCTGTCATGTGTTTGTTTTCCTTGTGCAGCTTTTGGTTCCGAAGGCGCAAAGACTGAGACTGACCGAGCTGGCCGCACTTGTCACCAACGAAATTCGTGTACCCAGCTACAAGCACCTTTTTGGGTGGCTTTGCATCCGGCCATGTTTGTCCGTCTACTTGTGTTTTGGGAGCCCGTTTGAGGTTCGCTCCACATCTCCAGTGGTCTATGGTCGATCTGGGAGGATATTGGGGATTCTCTAAATTCCCAGGCATCAGCGTACTCCCTATGCAAGAAATATCTGTTATGGTTTGAGGTCAACCCCTGACTACAAAGGAGTCATTTTCCAGGGGACACGGAACAATACGCAAACAATTGGGGTATTTGGAGCAGGGGGTATCAATATCACCATTGATATCTAACCAAAAAGAAGGCTTTGGGTTGCCCTGGTACGGGGATCCGCATTGCGTTGCCTACGCTCCCCTGAGCTAAAGCGAGCTTATGATGGATTTTGGGGGTACCAAATTTTGACCCAACGCCATTTAACTTTAAGCCCCTGGAACAAAAACGTCGCCTCCAGTTGACTTTAAGCGGTTGAACAAAACACAACCTAAACCAACAGGGAAACATTGCACATATTCTTGAGCAATTGGAAGACACGAGTGTTCAGTGAGTTCCGTTAAAAAAAAAAAAAAAAGCGGATCCCAAAAGGCACAGCCTGTCTGCAAACTCGATCCATCTCCAATGATTGGATTATCAAGTAAAATATCTACCCGAAGGGTCCTGGGGCTTGTGCAGAAGCCAAGATTCCCCCATACCACCCACCCCAAAATAGGCCTTTGCGGTCTCCAAAGGGCCTATATTGGGGCCAAATGGAACCCTGGTGGAAACCTGGACTAAAACCTGCGGCCCTGGTGGTTTAATTTTGACCCATACCCAAATGGAGGCAGCCGGACACCATCTTTATGCGTGTCATGTGTTCATGCGCAGGCATTGGGCGATTGCTCCTGGAGCACCGTGCGAACCCGCTGGCCGAGAGCGATAGCGGCAGCTCGACCTTGGGTGGTGTCTCGTGTTTTTCCCCAGATAGCTGAAAGCTATAGGGGTTCTAACTTCTAATAAAGAAGGGGAAGTGATTTGCGAGATTGACAGTTGGATACTAGGGGGTGTGCAGTTTGGGGTGCTTGTGTAGGTGCTGTTTGGGGTGCTGTTTGGCACATGGGATGCTGTTTCGGGTGCTGTTTGAGGTGCTGGTGATTTTGCGGGCGCATTTTTTGCGAGATTGACGGTCGGGTGCTCTGGGAGTGCTAGCTATTTGAGGGTGCTGTTCGGCGTGATGGTGCGGGCGCGCTTCTGCGGTTGATATTAGGGGGGCCTTTGCTGTTTAGGGTGTTGGTTGAGGTGCTCTTGGTGCAGTGCTGTTAGAGGTGCTACCGTGCAATCGTTGGCACGTGTTTCGCTATCTGGGGTCTATGCCGGTGTATTTGTTTTTCTTTTCTTTCGGGGACGTCGGAATCTCAGCTTCCCCCTATATTGGTGGTGTGGATTGGTGGTTGCCATGTCCTTCAAAAACTCCGAGTCCCCATGCCACTTCGAAGGCAAAGTGTACGGCTCCGAGGGATTTTGGGTTCAAATAAGCCTTTTGATTAGACCCGAAAGCTTTTGAAGGTGTCGGGGGGTTCCTGTCCATAAGGTTCACCCGAGCTCTTGCCCCATCGCCACAGATTTGCACTGGTTGGTGGCCACTGCCCACTATAGTCGAGCCAGGAAGCAGGTAGATGAAGGCTACAGTAGTTAGTCACTGACAGTCCCAGCCATAAATGGCTGCGGCCGCCTTTTGATTTCCTTACGTGCATTTGGGTAGACCAGGTTAATACCAGGTTTTGATTGTGACTCGGGTGAAATCCGCGAAAAGCTGCATCCAACCCTGTTTTAATCGGCCGTGCTGCGAGGTGGTTGAGGGTGGGTGCCCCAAACCGAGATTCCCTGAGCAAGGACTAAGCACCTTTGCTGGTTTAGGGGTATATATGGCTGTGGGTCAAAACCAACGGGATCCCATTTTGGGGTAGGTGATTTCACCACCCATTTTAGGCATCCTATTTGAGTGCTTGGATTGGGAAGTTCAGTGAGAGTACGATTTGGATTCTGACCCATGGCCATATGTTCGGGACAACCTGTTTAGCCAGGTATGCATGAATGGACTCCACGATAGTTGTTCTGTTTGCTATTAAAAAAAGGGGGTTGACACGTGTGTGAACACCCTGTGGGCTTAGTGGTTCCATGTAGCAGGTAACCAAGAGAACCAGCCTCAAACTGAAAGGACACCGGCCGGTTGTCTATGTGGAAACTGGGATATGGAGCATGCTCTCCCACCAACGTACGGATTGGTGCACAGGCAACTGTCTCCACCAGCAAAATGCTACAAGGGTCGAAATAGATACTAACATGTTTCTTCCCATGGCTATGACGGGTTTTAGTTGTGTGCTACCCGAACCCCCCTTTCTGATTATTTAGCGCCGGGATTGTGTGGAACTTCCAAAGCACACCATGCTTAGAGGAATAGGACCTGAAGCCATACATTTGGAGCAGTCGGGAAATCTCCGTAACCGGCTGATTAGGAGGATCCCCTGCGTTGTTTCTCGATGCATTATTTAGCTTTCTTTTACTTAAGACTATCTTTGCTTTTCCCTTGCTTGTTTGAACAGGGAATCGATTTCAAGCATACTATGGATGGAGGAACTCCTGCACCACTTGGAAACCACGGAAAACAATTGTTGGTTCATATTTACAGGGGAATCATTCCAGGGTTTCTTGGGTGGTGCGACATGAAATGGATTTCGCAACCATCCACAGTATGTCTCATTGTTCTTGAGGACTTCAGCAAACGGCTTTTTTTGAAACCCGACTCGACTGGAACCCAGGTCTAACTGCAGCGAAGCTGGCAGAACAGCACCAAGCCCCGGAGCGCGGAGCCCAAAGGCCGTGGCAGATGCTTGGGGAAGAACCCGTAGGAGCAAGCTCCAAGCTTCACCGAAAGTGGGGGAGGAGGCAGCAAAGCTGAGTTATGATTACAGGAACGGGAGTGCTCACTGCCCACAGAACGTGGAATCCCATCAGGGTCCCACAACAAATACATTCTCTATAACCGTTTTTGGGGGTGTCAGGTTAAAGTGTATCGGGCTCGCCTCAGGTTTCTGCAGTTGCTCAAGTCTCCACTCGCCGAGCGGGCCGGGCGCTCGGCCCAGTCCGCTTGAACCCGGGCTGCAAGAGTCTTGGGATGCGCTTGGAACACGGGCTAGGAATGGCCCACGAGGGCAGGGCGCGCCTGAAATTCGGCTTCCCTCTGTTTTCTTCCACATGTTCTGTGTTTTCCTCTCGTGCGCTGCTTACTACAAGCCCCTCTCCTTTTCGAATAATTTCAGGCCCGGATTAATAGAGCTTTTGCGGAGTAATAGGGGATAATAATGCGGACACCCGCTAGTATTCAACCAGGGATTGATTAATCTAGGGTGTCAATTCGGCGGGGGGTTTTAAAAATCAATGCCGCTGATCTCCCAGGGGTGGGGAGACAGGTTTGAAGCGCTAGGAGGCTCAAAGATTCCAGGCAACTTTAGGAGCGCAGCCTTTTGCATTCAGGGCATGGCTTCCATTGGGTGGAAACATGGACTGGGACCACTCACCTACATGGCTGGGAAGGTTGAACTGCCCCGTGTGTTTCCGGGTTGCTCGTGTTTAGCCTCCCAAAGATGGTCAACCCCCAAGAAAAGTGATTCACAATCTGATTTGGTGTCCATTTCTGGCAATATACCCCAAAAGCATCGATCAGGTCGAATTGGAGCAACCTGGTGTTCCCTGTAAAAAGACAACATAGATTCCGTTCTAGTGACCGTTTTCATGAATGGCTCATGCTTTGTACCTTCTGCCGAGCAGTCTAGCCCAGCTTGTGTCATGAAACGAAGCTCAACCCAAATAAAGCAGTCTAGTCTACGTGGGTAGTTCTCAAAAAAAGGGATCCCTACAATGGTTGGTTTACCTTTGGCGTCTCTTGAAATACCAACCCAAAGGAGTCCACGATTTCGACAACCTCCCATCCGGCTGTCCGAATGAAATACCAAAAGGGGTCCACGAAAATTTGACCCTTCCGCCTCGAACGCTAGGCTTCCCAAGAGGCCAAGAAGGAAGACTCTCAGGGCAGGACTCGTTCTCCGCGCGATCCGCGCGATCCGCATCGCCGGGCTTCCGAAGTGAAAACCAAACCATCGTTCTTACTGATGGTTGCGAAATCCGTTCGCACCACCGTTGAAACCATGGTTGAAACCATGGGACACGTTGGTATTTACGGGGGAATCATCGGACACCAGGGTGTATTAGGTGGTGCGAACGGATTTCGTCCATCCACACTATCAATCTGTTCAACCGTCGTCCATTTGTTTCAACCATTGTCCATTCAAGTTCCCGGTCCATTCTTTTCAAGCATCCATCTTTTTGGCACAAACCGGTGGCTTCCCCTGAGATGATCAGGGTTTCCTGACAAGAAGGATCCCTGGAAGGAATGGGGAGGCTCCCCCTTAGAGCAAAGGCAATTTTAGTTGGGGGAAGGGTACCCCTTTAAAGTCAACGAGGAAGAAGCATGTGGTTTGTTCTTTCGAGGGGGGAGGGTTCCTGGTGGTTTTTGAGTCAATCAACAAAGAGGCATTGGTCCCTTATTCCAAGTCAACCAAAATGCATATCCAGCTTGGGAGTTGTTCTTCCTGTGACATCAGCCTCCCCGAAAAGCGACATCTAGTGCAAGTCAGACCAGCATCCGCAAGAGAGTTGTTTGGTCCTTGCAATTCTGTGGTTTTTTTCAGGTATCCCCCTAATTTGTGGTTTGGATTGGTGTTTCGGGGATTTGAGAGGGAAGCTGAGGTTTCTTTTCCCTTCAAAAAGACTTCCCTTTTTTGGGAAGACTAGCCAAGAGGCAGGACCTTGCGGCAACCCCCCCCCCGCCCCCCTTTAGGTGATGTTTGGGCAGAAACTTGGTTGTTTCCCCGAGATTGATGCCGGCAAAGGCAACTGGAGAACTGGGAGGTCAACCAAAGAACAAACCAAGTTCCCCTTGTCAGGCCCTTGTTAAGTAATCTTTTCCGAACGGGATTGCTTTGCAGTCCCGCATGTGGACAAAGCAAGTTCGCAACCACCAAACATGCGGAATGCGGTGGGTCTGCAGGGCCAGCAGCACAGCTCACCGCAAGCTGCGCAATTTTGCTTCCCTCTCCAGAAAGCATCCGCAGAGTTTCAGAGATCCCGCGCACGGATGCAAGGAATTTGTAAGGAAGTTCAGTGAATAGTCCATGCAAAAGCACGCTCCAGAGCGTCGCCCGAAGGGCAAGAGCACGTGAGTGATGATGAATAGCGTTTCTGGCAACAAGGTGCAAAGTTGGGCCGAGTTTAGGTAGGGGCACCTGTTGAAATCCGCGAAAGCTTTTGCAGGACCATGGAAGACCGGCGAAAGTTTGCGGATTTGCTGAGGGAGAAGCAGGCCGGGAGTAATTCCCCTGTATAGCATTGAGATGTTCGGGTATGCCATTTCTGATTTTGGGCCACCGCTTCTTCTGATTAGTTTTGTTGGGGTGGTCTTCCCTTCAATCAAAACTACCACAACAACGCCCGTCTGTTTCCATGGCCATTTGGCAAGGTGCGTATTGACTAGTATTGACATGTGTCACCCCCTAGGCGGGAGCTGAACCGTTTGCGCACAGACAAACAATATGGGAATCTCGAGTTCCATTCAAAGAGGTAAACTTAACTCGTGCTGACACTTGCAAAGATACAAGTGGCAACAAGTCTAACGAGCTCACCTTAGGGAACATGAGTTGTGAAGGGAGAACCCTGATTTCCAGCTTGCGAAATGGAAGCTAGCTGATATAAGCGCTTCAGTGCAAGTTGGGGCGAACGTTCGCACTTGGTAGACATAAACGAAAAAGTCGAATTCAGCCGTGCAATGATCAGTTGTACCGTTAGAATTTTTGGCGTTGCAGGCTGTGTCATGACACTTTCCGCGTTTAACCGGCCTTTTTGCCACACGCCGAGTGCCTCACCTTGTGCCTGGCCCTCCGGCCCAGGCGAAGAAGTTCGATCAGTGCGGCTGGCTGGTCTTGAAAGGTGGAGAAGCGACGCATACCGTGGGTGTGTCTCAACACCCACGAGTTGCTCCAAATACTCTTGTGCTCCATATTTAGCAACAAGTTGACATCATACCCGAAACAAAGTGGGGCGTTCATCGGGTGGGTCAATGTAACAAGGGCGGTGTCCGTTTGGGTGTCTCTGTGAAACAACCCAACAGCAGCGTAACACCCTATACTCAGACCCAGCTACACCAGATTCCCGAATTCTCGGCGGGGCATTCAACTGCCCAACGGCCCTCGAATTGTGCGAATCCGGACTTCCCGAACCCGCCAGCCAAACAAGGGATTCCTTGAGTTATACATCGTTATACATATATATATATATATATATACATGTATTTATAGTCTTATATATTATATGTATGTTTAAGTAATACATACAGGCCGTGTTCAATCTCGTTGAGCTTTAGACGTGCAAATCGCCAGGAGTTGTGCTCCAGGTGTCTGCAGAAATAGCTCCCACAGCCAGGCGAGTCCTGGCCAAGGGCATGTTGCATCTCCTGTGCAACAAACCACTTGCTCCTGATGGAGTACCATATTCATTTTTGATATGTATATATATATATATATACACCTGGTGGCTCCCAGCCATCCCGGTAGCTTTTTAGCTTTTTAGCTTTTTAGTGTTTTGTGGGGTTTTCCATTTGGCCCACTACAAGTTAAACCTTTAGCAGCGGATCTGAGGGCAGCCCAGATATTCATATTCATATATATATATATATATGGGTATGGGTCAAAATGAACCAACAGGGGCCAGCAGGTTGAATCGTCCATGTTTCCATTTGCCAGGGTTCCATTTTGGGTACCCATTTTTGACCCACAGCCATATATATATACCTCCACCTTCCACAGGGTGCAAGAAAACCGCCTGTTTAAGCACAAGTAGGTTTTGCTTTGGAACGGCGATCTTGTCAGGGAAGCGGCGATTCTTGATTGGGAAGCGCCGGGCGTGCCATGTCACATCGCATACTCTCAGCTGTCATGGCCCGGGCCCGTTCCTGTTGACGGCATCATTTCCGTCCCTGCATGCGCCTCTCCCACCCTCCTGCCCTTTTTCGCTCCTAGCACTACAGGTACGTGGCCGAGTGGCCATGGACCATAATTTTTGCCACTGCATGAAACAGCGAAATAAAACAGCGCCTTGCTTGCACAAAATTGGGCGGTTTTTTCAAGAATTGCCGCTTCAGAAAAGCCACATGGAAACCCACCGGTTCAAGCGTACATTCGCCTCTCGGTTTTGCCCTTCATCGCTGCTCTGGCTCCTACTGGCGACGCAGCAGCTTTTGGCTGGCCTGGGCCTTGGCTCGAGCTTTCACGAGGTAGAGTTGCAACACCCGCTTCAACAATTGCTTTTGATCTTGAAATCTTGCCAACTAGGTCTTCGTTTTGCAAACAGCTGTGTATGAGCGGGTTTGCTGTTTTGATGGCACCTTGCCTCAGGACAGCTTTGATTCCAACAAGTGTGGTTGAAAGAATGCACTTTTGGCTTCATGGCCCACCCTGCAAATTTGAGTTCCCGAAGAGCGACACCTGCCAGTTGCGCGTAAGTCTGCTGGAACTCATAGCCTGCGTGCAGCGCAGGCTTGGTCTGACGGTCTGACCAGATATAGAGCACTTGCGGGAATTCAACAGCAATCTCGCTTCCACGGCGCATCATGCGCAAGAGTGGGTGATCCAGTGGCGCTTGAATAAAGCCGCCAATGATGGCAACCAACCATTCCAAAGTAAGCATAACATCAGAGCCCTGGACATTAAACCATGGATAGCTATCCTTCGATTCAGATGGCGCACAAGGCGAGGGGAAAAGCGAAGTGGGCAAACACAAACTTGTGATACTCAGCCATCACGCGGGCCCATGTCTCAGCTGGATCACTTCAAAGTAGAGTGTGAGGTGGCCTTACTATTCCTCAGGGAACTTGCGCAGATCAATTTTGGGGACTGTGGGGACAACGGAATCCCGTACTCAATTTCTGGGGTCAGTACTCCATTTTTGAGACACTCAATTTCTCTTTGAAGGGGAAATCAGTACTCAGTTTCTGAGACAGTACTAGACCGTCAGCACTTAATTTCTGAGGGGAGTTCTGAGGGGGGTCAGTAATAGAATCCTGAGGGGAGGTACCAAAAACCCCTACTTGAGCCCCCCGAAGCCGAATGAGAAACTGCACGGGAAGCAATAGGCCCAACCATCAAATAATTGACAATTGTTTTTCGCGTCTCCTTCAAGCTTCCTTTCAAAGCAAATAATGTACAAATCCCCGATAGGGCCATGTATCAGGTAGCTATGTTTGTTCTTTCGTTTTCTTGGCCACGAAAGCCCCTTTGCAAAGTGCCGGAGAAAGAATCGTATTGTGACATTGGGAGCGCAAGTTCTGAGGGGAGTTCTGAGAGGGGGTCAGCACTAAAGTGTTGAGGGGGGGGGGGGGGTGAGTACTCAATCACATAGAAAAGTGAGGGCGATTACTCACAGTTGGTCTTTGTAGGGCCAAAGAGTTTAAACACACGCATGCACTTCCTCATGATCCTTGTGGTTCCGCGGAGACTGATTAAAGAAACTTCTTCCGCCCTGGTCACTTGCAAGCAGCTTTTTGGGGCATCCAAGAAAACAAGGAAAAAAGGGAAGCGCATGATGGTTGACCTTACTGTTTCTGTACAGTCACAGCACAAGGTCTTTCGCTGGTACTTGTCGGCAACTTGAATTGAAGGCGGCTGACATGCACCAACCCCACTACTGATTGAGCATTGTGTCCTTCGACACGAACTCTCCCTCAATGATCAACTCATTCGATTCCATTTCCATACGGGGTGGCTCGCATTCCTGCTGGAAGGACCCTAAGATCAGGGTTTGGTGCCCCCTGCCATGCAATCAGCAATGATGGCTTCGGCTCTGTGAAGGTCCCGTTTACCGCCTTCGAAGCTTTGATCGCCTCGCCGACGCCGACACCCCGGCTTTGGCTTACTTATTCTTGTTGGCAACAGCATCGTCCATGTAAGGGATTTCATCGTTGTTTTCTTCAGGCTCCTGACATTTCCCTTCATCATCTTCCGACTCACACTCATCATTCTCCCAACTGCAGCGTGGCTGCGCGATCGAGTTTGCTCTTGAGATCAACCACATCCGCCTTGGCAAGAGAAGTGGGAGATGCTTCCCTGGCCAAAGGCGTGGGCTCTGCAGGCCAGGAACCTTTGCCCAAGGGAGTCTCTTTGGCAGGGGCGGTGTGCACTTGGGTCGCAGCGAAGCTGGGCAAGGTGTAGACGGCCTGGGAAGGGCATACCCGTAGACCATAATTGCTTAACTGTTTATACCATCATGTTGCTTTTGCTCCGGGGCCAAGACACAGACTTCGAAGGACTGGGCGGAGCAAGTGGCTGAGTGTCCGTCCACTCTTTCTCTTTCTTGTTCTTCCGATTCTTGAGTTCCTGGCGTTCCTTCTGGATAGCCGGTCTTGCAAGGCAAGGCGCGTCGAGTTCCATCAGCGTGGCACTGCTCCGCCAAAGTGGGACTTTCCTCCGCACCTTTCTTGCCAACCCACGGATGCGCAGGCAAGGTGCCCCATTGCTCGACAGTTCCTCAGCGGCCACCTGAGACTCCACCTTCCTCGGGACCAGGGGTGACGGAGAGTTTCGCCAAATACATTCTATGCGTTTTTTTCACGCAAACACTCAACTTTTGAAAAAATGTGAAAAATGAAACGGCGATCTTGGGCGACCAACCGGCGATCTTTCGCGGCCAAACGGCGATCTTTCCCGAACCAGAAATTCGCAACATTTTAGGCCACGCCCGTTTGCCCTTTTGCCCTTTCTGACGGATTTGGTGGCTCAAACGGCTTCGCGCGCAACATCCTGGCGCCGAAGATCCGCTAGACCCCCCAAACACGGCAAAAAAAGGGCAAACGGGCAAAGCCACGGCTTAAAATGTTGCGAATTTCTGGTTCGGGAAAGATCGCCGTTTGGCCACGAAAGATCGCCGGTTGGTCGCCCAAGATCGCCGTTTTTTTCGCACTTTTTGGCAAGTTGAGTGTTTGCGTGAAAAAAACGCATAGAATGTATTTGGCGAAGCTCTCCGTCACCCCTGGTCCCTTTCAAGCCTGAGATTGGAAAGGGAGGGAATAACATCCGGCCGCTGAGGAAGGTGGAGTCTCAGGTGGCCGCTGAGGAACTGTCGAGCAACGGGGCACCTTGCCTGCGCATCCGTGGGTTGGCAAGAAAGCTGCCGCACTGCATCACATTGCCCAGTCATAGACGCCTACCCTTTTCCTTAGGATGCTGGAGCAGGAAAGTCCAACTTCGGCGGAGCAATGCCACGGTGATGGAACTCGAAGCGCCTTGCCTTTTCCTTGCTGGGCTGCAAGACCGGCTATCCAGAAGGAACACCAGGAACTCAAGAATTGGAAGAACGCTCATCCACTTGCTCCGCCCAGTCCTTCGGAGTCTGTGTCTTGGCCCCGGAGCAAAAGCAACATGATGGTATAAACAGTTAAGCGATTATGGTCTACGGGTATGCCCTTCCCAGGCCGTCTACACCTTGCCCAGCTTCGCTGCGACCCAAGTGCACACCGCCCCTGCCAAAGAGACTCCCTTGGGCAAAGGTTCCTGGCCTGCAGAGCCCACGCCTTTGGCCAGGGAAGCATCTCCCACTTCTCTTGCCAAGGCGGATGTGGTTGATCTCAAGAGCAAACTCGATCGCGCAGCCACGCTGCAGTTGGGAGGATGATGAGTGTGAGTCAGAAGATGATGAAGGGAACTCTCAGGAACCTGAAGCAAACAACGATGACATCCCTTACATGGACGATGCTGTTGCCAACAAGAATCAGCCAAAGCCGGGAAAATTGCACTTGTCGGCATCGGCGAGGCGATCAAGGCTTCGAAGGCGGTAAACGGGACCTTCAAAGAACCGAGGCCATCATTGCTGACTGCATGGCAGGGGGCACAAAAAAGCATTGAGAAGATCTGTGAGGTGGATTCTGCAGAGACCCTTTGCTTTCATTCGCCGTAGCCTGAAACGCCTGATCTTAGGGTCCTTCCAGCAGGCATGCGGGCCACTCCGTATAAAAATGGAATCGAATGAGCTGATCATTGCAGGAGAGTTCGTGTCGAAGGACACAATGCTCAATCAGTGGGGTTGGAACCAGCCACGTGGTGCATGTCAGCCGCCTTCAATTCAAGTTGCCGACAAGTACCGGCGAAAGACCTTGTGCTGTGCAGAAACAGAAAGGTCAACCATGATGCGCTTCCCTCTTTTCCTTGTTTTCTTGGATCCCTCAAAAACCCGCTTGCAAGTGACCAGGGCGGAAGAAGTTTCTTTAATCAGTCTCCGCGGTTCACGAGGATGACGAGGAGGTTGATGCTTGTGTTTAAACTCTTTAGCCCTACAAAGACCAACTGTGAGTAATCGCCCTCACTTTTCTATGTGATTGAGTACTCACCCCCGCCTCAGGACTTTAGTGCTGACCCCCCTCAGCACTCCTCTCAGAACTTGCGCTCCCCATGTCACAATGCGACTCTTTCGGACCAAGAGAACGCAAGAACAAAACTGGTATACATAGCTACCTGATACTTGGCTCTGTCGGGATTTGTAAACTAATTGAATTGAAAAGGAGCTTCAAGGAGACACAAAAAACAATTGTTAATTATTTGATGGTTGGCCCTATTGCTTCCCGAGCAGTTTCTCTTGCGGTTTTGGGGGACTCACGTAGGGGTTTTTGGTACCTCTTCTCAGGATTCTATTACTGACCCCACTCAGAACTCCCCTCAGGAATTGAGTATTGGTTTGCCTTTCAAAAGAAATTGAGTGCCTCAGAAATTGACCCCCCAGAAATTGAGAACGGGATTCCGTTGTCCCCACAGTCCCCAAAATTGATCTGCGCAAGTTTTGTGAGGAATAGTAAGGCCAACTATGCAGCCAGTTCAATTGACACTGTTTGTGAGCGTTTGTTTGGGTATTCATATCCTATTTTGAAGTGACCCAGCTGAGACATGGTAGCTGAGTATCACAAGTTTGTGTTTGCCCATTTCGCTTCTCCCCTCGCCTTGTGCGTCATCTGAATCGAAGGATAGCTATCCATGGTTTAATGTCCAGGGCTCTGATGTTATGCTTACTTTGGAATGGTTGGTTGCCATCATTGGCGGCTTTATTCAAGCGCCACTTGATCACCCACTCTTGCGTATGATGCGCCGTGGAAGCGAGATTGCTGTCAAATTCCCGCAAGTGCTCTATATCAGCATGGGCTTTGGTCAGACCGAGCCTGCGCTGCAAGTTCCAGCAGCCTTATGGCAACTGGCAGGTGTCGCTCTTCGGGAACTCAAATTTGCAGGGTGGGCCATGAAGCCAAAAGTGCATTCTTTCAACCACACACTTGTTGGAATCAAAGCTGTCCTGAGGCAAGGTGCCATCAAAATAGCAAACCCGCTCATACACAGCTGTGAGCAAAACGAAGACCTAGTTGGCAAGATTTCAAGATCAAAAGCAATTGTTGAAGCGGGTGTTGCAACTCTACCTCGTGAAAGCTCGAGCCCTTCACCGGAGGTATCGAGCCAAGGCCCAGGCCAGCCAAAAGCCGCTGCGGGCAAAGTAGGGGCCAGAGCAGAGATGAAGGGCAAAACCGAGAGGTTAATGTACGCTTGAACCGGCGGTTTTCCATGTGGCTTTTCTGAAGCGGCAATTCTTGAAGAAACCGCCCAATTTTGCGCAAAGCGCTGTTTTATTTCGCTGTTTCATGAAGCGGCGAAAATTGTGTACCACAAGAATGTCCAGGTATATATATATACACATGTATATGCAATTCGCATGTGCAACATGTACAACCCCAACATGTACAATCATGGGTTTGCGTAGATAGATATGTACCTGTAGCCAATGATTCAACATTGGCCTCACATTGGCACCGGCGACTTACTGGGCCTTGTTGCTTTGCCAGGACGCTCTTCGGACAGAAGCTGCGGCCGGGCTTGGCGCATGACAAGGCAGGTTTCTGCGTGGCACATGCATCGTGCATTTTGCGTTTCTCAAATGCTTCCCCGACAGACTCCTAGACCCCTCAACAGACACATGGCGCTTCAGTCTTAGTTGGAGCTTGTTGACACTTCATTACCCTTTGTCTACCGATTCTTTACTCATGATTTCAAGTCGACCTTAAGGGGTATGGTTCAGTCTCGTGGTGAACCGTTTGCGCTTCGGTCTGAGATTTGCTCCGAAAGCCCGAATTGGCACAAGGCTAGAAATTTGGCTCATGAAAAGCAGAACTCAAGGAAACCAAGCCAATGTCCCGTTCGATTTTTTGTGGCAAGGGATCCGAATCCCAAACCCCGGCGGCTGCGTTCCTCATGAGCTGGCGATGGTCGATTTTTTGCACCGGCTTTCGGTGTGGGCCCGCGTTCGATTTGCTGATGGTTGATGTTTTGGAATTTGGGTTTACTTGCCATGATTTTATGTTGGAAATTCTGCTTGATCGATTTTGCAGATACGATGGATCCTCTAATTGTTGCAGATACCTTGACACAAATCTGTTTCACTCTCTAAGTATTGAGTGCTTCAATCACACACCTGCCAAATACGAAGCAAAATCTGAACGTCTTTTGTGTATCCTGACCCCAGAAACCACGGGATATGCCGACAGGATGGGCCCGGCAAGCCCTACGCGGAGCCAGCCTGGCAGAGTTACAGTGGACAGAGTTATCCCATGGACCAAGCTTGGTGGCTCCCAGCCATCCCCTTAGCTTTTTAGCCTTTTAGTGTTTAGTGGGGGTTCCATGTAACCCACTAAAAGCTAAGCTTGTAGCAGGGGATCTGAGGGCAGCCCACTTCGCACCTGCCCGATGAAACACCCGAACGTACCGATGGCCGAGTGCTGGATTTGGTCCAAGTTCTGCCCTGGCACTGAGGCACGGATTGCAACTGGATTTGGTCATGATTTCTACTGCGGCAAAAGGCCAACAACTCGGGGGAATGCAACACGATGTGTGACCTTGCTTCTCAAGCCCCGAAGAGTGTCATCATTTTGCCAACCCTCCCGACTACCCCGCTTCGCGAGTTGCTATCCCCGTTGTAGAAGCTTCCCAAAAGTGCGGCTTACCCTACATATGACCTACTGAGCGGACTAGTTGGGACAATAGAATGCCGCGCTTGCTACCAGTGACCATCCAAGTGGAACTTGAAACGTGACAATCACTTTCAACAATCAACCATCCTTGATGGCAATGCAACTCCACATTCCTTTATCAGCCCCCACAATTGAATTTACTCCTGAGTTCCAGGTCACTTGTTGGGAAGACCATTTTGGTGATGAAATAAAAGAATCAGCCTTCTGTTGGCCATCCGCTCAGAAAGTGAGTCATGTTTCCGCTCAGCCGACGGTTTTAATCTTCCCGTCTGCTTGACCGAGCAACTTTGTCCAACTGTCTGCCCAATTTTGGAGTGGCGCTCAATTTTGAGTCCCGCTCCGCAGAATTAGATTTAACACCATAGGTTATTTGATTGCAAGAGCTTGTTACCTACCAGCTACCCAAGCGCTTCCAAAGGCTTTTGAGGACCTGCCGCGATTCGGCCTGCCAGGTACGGCACTCTGCACGACATCGACTGAGGGCAGTTTTGGACCGAGACAAGCGGCTGACCGGTGGGGTGGCCAAACCATTTTGTTTAAACCCAGACTAACGCCATGGTTGAATGTTCAAAGACAAGCCGTAGCTTCAGTTGTTAGAAAGCACGTTACCCATTCTTTTGGGTGCATTCTTTCACTGTAACAACATGAACCCAAGCAGCAGGGCTGTCAAACAGTTGTTGTTGCTGTCAATCAGAAGTATTCAGGCCTTTGTTGGGACCCTCTCACTTTGTCAACCAATCTCAGACTTTGATTCAAGTGACACCCCCCCCTTGCCCCCTTTTGGACTTCACTCCACAAAAAGAGGTTGTTTAAAATACGGGGACCTCAGACATGGTACCGCCTTCCTCATGTTTTAGCTTTAAAACCAGCCAACGAAAACAGTGCCGACGCCAAACCACATGTGTCCAAGAAGTCGAAGCCTTTTGACCGCCCCGCCCTGAGCTCGAGCGTCCGAGTAGGAAGGATTTCGCGCGGGAGGAGTTCGAGCTTCGGAAAAGGAGCGTTCATTTTGGGCCGTCCCAACATCAATGGGAAGGTGGGAGATCCCAGCTCTTCATCACCAAAGTGGGAAGCGGAAGTTTGATTGTATATTGGCTACGGCTACCAGCAAGGGCATGGCTCGGCTCTTGTTTCGATTTTCCCTTTAAAACCAAAAACCAAGAAACACAACCCAAACAAACAACAACACCCATATTGGTACCTCATAGCATGGTCCTCCCAGAGCCGAAGTTATTGATGCCACCTATATATTCACTTCCCAGAGGTGGAGAGTGAGACGTTCGTGTGAGACAAGGCTCCTCATTTGAAGAGAAGCTCATTTCAGCTGCTCACAAAAAGGGACAGCCACGGTATGTCAGCATCGGTTCCAGTACAGGACAAAATTGCGAGGGTCCCCCATGTCCTTCTCAAATAGACCAGACCAAATGATATGCCTCGTCAAAATGGGCATCCCTCAAAGGGGGCTCGGGGAAAGCGTTTTAGCTTGCCCTAAGCATAAGAAAGGATCCTCCATTGGGGTCTGGATCTCTAAAAGCATTTGGATCTAAAACATTGCTTATTTGACGTCTCAAGATTCTTTGGGTGGGGAATGCTGGGAATTTGTCACCCCCCAAATGCATGAGAGGGCAAAATAGTGCTACTTAGCTTTTTTGTGGGTATAAGGGCGGGTGCCTTTCCACCTTGGCTAGGGAAATCCAACGGAACCCTTGGCCATGCTTTTTTGGAGGGGGGTTCCCCTATGTTGGGGAATATACCCGCAGAATGTGTTTGAATTTTGGTTGCGGGGGGGATGGAGTGCGCCGTGTTTTTTGTTTCCATGCGCCCGCCTGCAGCCATTCATGTGGAAAGCATTGTCATCGCCAGACCAATTGCTTGGCTTCCTTAGCTTGTAGCCTCTTGGCCTTCCTTTTTTTCCTTTCAACCAACGAACGGCCGGAGTGGCCTCGACCAGTTGCTTGGTCCCATTGGATTAAGACAGCGACGTCATGGATCCAGTCCTCAGGTGCTAAATTCCAAGCTCCGGAGACTTGGGAGCTTCACGAGAACAATCACACCCCCAGGTTACTTTGACAAGACCATGTTGAATCCCGCCAAGAAGTGGAAGCAACCACCTTTGCATGGGCAAAAGCTTCATTGCCCAAAGAGCCTGTACCCTTATTACTGTTTGGTTTCTTGAGGAACCCGCGGAACCGCAATGCCGGGAACACTTTCCCTCCAGCTTCGACCCGAGCTTCTCAGCAATTCCCTTGGAGTTGGCAACTGGAGTGCATGGCTGGCTATGGAGGATCTGCTGAACTGCAGGCCCCGCGGCATGTAGGCGCCCTTTTTGGGGGGAAAAACACAAAATGTGCTGGGGTTCCCCTAGTTTCCCCATGAGGTTTGAGAGTCGGAACCGCGTAGGCCCCCGATCCCCACCGAAATGGCGTCAACGGGCCTGCTGTTCTCCGTGGGATGTCTCGCCATTGGCATTCTGGGGTTCAAAAGGCCTGGTCAAAGAACCTTCGGGCCCTACAATCAAAGCCTCAAAGCTGTATTGGAAGGTTAGGACCGTCCTAAGAGGTGCGGAGATCATTCAAGATGCGGTAGCCAGGTCGCCAGGTCGTTGATGGAGAAACCCGGCCTCTAACTCGCCGGCGGTTTGTAGATCTGGAGTTCGCCTACGGCTCAGGCTTAGGCACACGAAGGCCTGGCCTGTGGGCAAACTTCTCTTTTTTTTGGAGTGGCATTCTGTTTGGGTCCACGGAAACTGCTTGGAATTGTTCAGTTGTTATCTGCGCCTTTGACATATCTCGCCCTCCAAAACGTGTTGGAATGCAAAACCACACTAGTAACCAGAGAGATTATCATGTAAACAGTTAGAGGTGAGAATCCTTGGTTATTGTACCCATAAGTAGATGGTAGCTGGAAGAATGGGGGGTACCGTATGGTGCAGCAAAATCAGAATAATGACACACATATGTTGCCTTTGATCATGACGTACTTTGGGTTTAACGTCCCTTGAATTTCCATTCTAATATGGGTCTGTTTTTTAGAGGGTACCCTTTTTGGGGTTGGCTTGGAAACCAAAAGAAATCCCACCATTGGGGGGGGGGGGGTCCTATGTTAACACACCCATCACTGAGTGGAAGACTTCCCCCCCACCCCACAACTAACCTGCCCCCCACCCCCCAAAAGAACAAAAACAAATCATAAGGCCGTCTCTGTCCAGATTTCAAGACACACCCATAGCCCGTACCCTGGGATTCAAACCACCATTAAAACAATGGGGGCTCATATAACCTACCTAAGGATTGTCATCCTCCAGATTGGGTCAACCTTTCTTTTGATGGGTTGAACCCTGGGGCCACTCGGACTCGTGTTCGACGACTCGTCCGTAGGCGGAGGACTGGGAAGCCCGCAGGCGGCGAGTGCAAGCGCTGGCGAAGAGCGGCATCCCAGCGGAGAAAGCGCTGAGGCGCGGTTGGAGGGGATGGAGGGGTAGTGCAGATCCAGAGACGGGCGAAATCTGTTTCTGTTTTTTTAATGGCTGGAGTCCCCTCTAAAACCAGTGCCAAGTAGCCCATGGGTTTCTTTTTCTGTTTCATCTTTTGACACCCAGTCCAGCAGGTAATGGTTGCCCCTGTGGATTAGGGCGGGCAATTTTTCCCCAGTGAAGGGTTCTCGCTATGGGACACCCCGCAATTCATCCAGTTTCTTAAATCCGAGGTTCCCATTAACCGAAACAATTAGAAGCAAATCAACAAAACAAAAGTCGAGTTTGAAAAAAGCAGTGACTGAAGTGGGCAAATGGCGTGGCTTTTGAACAGACCAAAGGACCAAAGGCTTAAACTGTTTTATCGCTTGCCGGAGTATCCTAATTAGTGGATCCCATCGGGCTACAAACCAGGATATGTACCTGGGTTTATGGTGTTCCTGGCTGCCAACAGGGGCAAGTGGATCCATGAGTGGGTCCAGGTGGATTGTTGGGTGAAACCCCACGAATGTCGACGGATTAAACCTAATGGATCGACAGTCCTGAGCTAGCGGCTAGCATTGACCTGGAACCTGAGCAGTCGCATCGTGGGTGCGTACCACTTTCCCACCGCTCTGGGAGAAACCACTGAGGCTTGGGTGCTTTTTGGTTCAACTTCTCAACGTTTGAATGATTGGTAAATGTTTGAAATATCACTCTTTGTCCTCACAAGCCAACGTTTTGACTCTTTGAAGTTCAAAGACCTAAATGTTTTCTGGGGTGCCCAGAGCTTTCTCTCCCTCACCTCTCCAGGTGGGGGCATGAATGCGACTGACTTCCTGAGGCAGTGCTGCAAACACGTCCTTCCAAGAAGTTAATTGCGCTTTCAATTGCCACAGATCAAATCATGGTCCGACTACGATCAGATGACAACAGGAAAAGGAAGTCACAGTTCGCTTTCACGTTTCGTTGCCAAGAAGCATCAACGTTGCTTAACACAGGGAAGCTTCAGCTGAATTCCACTGGAATTCACCAGTGTCCATGTCGCACTCCTTCACTTTTGGTCATCCGACACAGTGGATCCCGGAAGCGTTTGAGCTCTTTCGCAGCACTCCGGCCTTCGTTTTGCGTTTGACTTTCTGGACAAAGACTATTTCCCCAACAAGGGCCAGCAACACCTTTGACTTCCCCCAACTGTTATGTGTCACGATTCTCACAAAAAGTGACTCTTGCCCTGCAACACGTTCCATTTTTTCCAAAAGGGTCACTTAGTCTACCCTGTTTCTTCAAATAGTCATGGAAGTGCACAGGAGGGTTTTGGACGACTATCATGATCTGACCTGCCGCAGGCAGATCATCGCACACTTGGAGGAGACGTGCAGACCGGAGACTCTTTCGACGATCAAACCGCCTGAATGTTCGCCAAAGGACTCCCCCGATAAACATAATGGCCCCTGATTTGTGCACCTTGTCATGTTGATAGTAAATAGGACGGGTTCTACCTTGATCTGGAGTCACCATTGCCCTAATTGCGTATGTCCTTTCTGAATTTGGTTTGAAACCTGGAAAGGCCATTCGAAGCGGTTTGTCTTTTGGGGGTGAGTTTGGAAATGGAAGTAGAGGGAACCCCGGCTTTACAAGGGTGAGAGCCCTGAATCAACGGATGTCCCGTCTCCGCAAGGCTCAAGGCTTTCTAGGAGCAACAAAAGAGCTCAGTTGTCCAAAGCCGACCTGAACTGACCTTTTTGGCTTTCCAGTTTTTAGCGCCAGATTTGGTCAAAGTTCCAAAGGTTAGCAACCTTTATTTCCAGGCCCTTTGGGCAAGTGAGACCAGACCCCCTGGCCATTTTCAGTAGTTTCCCCCCTGCTCGGAGGGGAATCCTTTCTATCCATGGTAGAACCAACAGGCAATAGGTGAAAAAATGGCGCCACTCACTTGCCACGGGGAAAAGGGTGCTGTTGAACCCCCTAAAAATCCCGCCTGGTGCCCAGATGCCCAGGCTGATGAAAGGCCTTCCTTTACCCATGGAACGGCAAGAACTAAGGAACCCTTGCAACCACAAAGAAGCCAGTCAAAAGGGAAAGAGGGGCCAATGCCCTGCGGTAAGTTGCGCGTAAAACACGTTTCTGAAGGGAAATCGATCGGTCCAGAACATCGGGTACAAAAGAAAGAGATCCGGCCGAGCTGTCTTTGAGGGCAACCTTGGATATCCCCCCCAAAGCTTTCTGGGGGGCGGGGGGGAAGGCGGACACAACTGACTCCCTGAGTTCCGGACTTCGTGTTTTTGGGGGGTTGGACCATTTGATTGGTCAGCAAAAAGTTAGGTTACGTGTTTTGGCCAATCCACTCTGGAAGGATACAATGAACCTTGGCTGCTCGCCTTGTACCATCAAAATCACCAGTGGCCAGTTCAAGGGAAAGGATCAACCAGTCTCTGACGTTATCCCTAGCAGTCAAAAAGATGTGCCCAGCTCTGGTGCTGGCATGCACCATAGCCCCACATAGATGGTCCGGGACGAATCTCCAAGTTAGTATCCACGGTTTCCACCAAACCTAGGGTACAAGTAGATCCTTGTGTGGGTTCCAGGTTTAACCAACTTAGCCAACTGGAACATGCAACAGCGGGTCTGTATTCACAACCCCAAATTGTACGTTTTTCCCGGTCTTCGTTTTGTTTTCTCCCAACCAAACACGTGTTTTCGGTCACGTCCCTCAAAGGACCCGCACCCGTTTTTGGGGCTGTCCACCCACACCCAGCGCTTCTGTGCCCCGGTGAGGACGCGGACGAGCAGGTCCGCCGCTGCGCGCTGGACGCCGGGGTGCGGCTCCTGATCCCCCCGCCGCCCACGGAGGACATGGAGCCCGAGGCGCCGGGGGGGGAACGGTGGGAAACGGCGGGAAACGGCGGGAAGCGCGCGGGGCGTTGGCGTCTTTTTTTTGGGCTGGGGAGGGGTCTCCTCCTTAAAACGAAGGGAAATATATGGGTGCGGCTCAAAATTACAGAGCCAGGGTTGCGCGGGTTCCAGTTTCTGCTTCCATTTACCAAGGTGCAATTTTGGTAGATTTATTTGAGCCACAGCCATGTTGTTGGGGTAGACCAAAGGGGTGCGAACATTTTAAGCAGACTTTTCAGAGATGTCAGAATTCGGGGAATGTCATGTGCACTTTTGTGGTTCCAAGTCTTGAACGCAGGTGTAGCAGTATGAAACAGAATCTGAACAATAACTTTCTGTCGGATGTTGGACAAGCTTGGCCTCCGAGACGTCACGGACAAAATCTGCTTCGAGGTGGATCCCGATGGTGGCTTCCGCTATTTCCCCCTTTTGGTGGCTTTTACAGCGCCCCAATCGAACTTAGGTTTCCTTTTGGTGGGGTGATGCTGAAGCGGGAAAGGTAGCGAGCCCTGCCAGTCCGGAGTGGATTGCGTTAGATGCTCCGTTTCCTCAAGCTCTCGATTGCTCCGTACCATTCGGAGGCTAGGCTTCTTAAGCTGTCCAGCTGTGCCTCACGCCTTTGTGTTTTGGGCCATTGGGGGAAGCAGTGCGCAGGACGCACGCCAAGCTCTTAGTCATACTTCCACACAGATCCTACGAATATGTACATACATGTGCGTACAGTGTATAAGTACGCACATAAATATACACAATTTCATACATGAAGTACAGACTCATGCATTTCTACACATTGCACCCCAATTGCCTAGTCTTGTGACGCCAGGAGGCCGCTGCAGCGTGTGCCGCACGCTTGGCAGCGCAGCAGAGCGCTCTGGGGCGAGAACTGCGGGGGAGTGTGCTCAAGCAGCTGAAGAGCGACAAGGAGCCCCGAGTCGTCGGTGTCAAGGGACGACCCGACAGATGATGGTGTTCGGTTGGTGTCATTTGAATCCAACCACTAATCCCTTTTGGGTTCCTGCTAAAGTGCTCGAATGCTTCCACCTTGGCTGGTCTTTGGTGCGACCCCAATGGCCGCTTACACCCTTAGACCCCTCAGAAACAAATGGCTATTCTATTAAACCTACAGGAGGTTAGATCTTGTGACCAGGAAAAAATCCAGAAAAGATATTGGCCGTATTTGTTTACTCAATAGTGGCTTGTGGACATACATCCCCACCTAAATGATGTCCACTAACGGGTCCCCAAATCCTGATCACGAAAGCTAGCTTTAGCTAGCTGAAGTTTCTCCTTGCGTAAGCAATGTAAGGGGCTCAAATGCCGAAAGATTGATTTTTTTCAATTATTTGAGCCGAAAAGATTGAAAAACATCAATTATTTAGCCCCCCCCCCCGCCTCCCCCCCCCCCCCGGTTTCAGGCTCGATTCCTCCCTGGTCCATCCCCCCCCCGGGCAGTGGCTCAGTGTTCAGCAGTCTCGGTTTGCCCGTTTTGGACTTGGTGCTACGAACTTTTACATGTTCCACCGATTCAGCTTGTTCATTTGAGACCTCAGTCTTCTCGGTAAACCACCTCGCAAGAATCTTTGCACACGCTGCATGCAGAACCCAGAGGTGCTTTAAGACAGCTTCTGACGCCTCTCGTTGTTTTCATTTTTCAAGGTTTGCCACGCCACCATGTGCGTTTGCGTGTCGCATCCTACGAATCTTGCCGGGCCTCTCGTTGTACACAAGCTACCTATGAATCCACTCTGTCACCGACCCATCTCATGCAACAACTGCTAGCTTTCGTTCACCCGCTCCTCAAGTGTCCCTCTGAGAAGCATCTCATGTTGTAGTCCCATGGCCATTTAAAGGGTATGGTCTGTCGAGATATCTCGTTCGTTTTGTGCCCAGTGGCCTGCACTCGGGTCCCTTGTCCTTGTTTTCCATGGGCTTCGCGCACGAACACGATCTTGCAGAAGAGAAAACCGCGAGTCAGGTTCCATGTTACTGGGAGGGTACTTCGGCCAATGCCCATTTTTCCGTTACTTTGCAATCCACTGCCCCAAAAAGCGTCCTTTGTTCCCAGGGTCACTGAGGGTCTGGGATTATGTCATGTTCTTTGCTGGGAAGGCAATTGGTTTTATCACTATCTTTGGCAAAGGACACTTTACGCCAGTTGCGCAGATTCCCTGCGCATCCCGGGACCCCAGATCAGATTTTTTCAGAGCAAGTGCTGGAAAGTTGTTGCCTTGGCCTAGTGGAGGGTCTTGCTTGATGAATGCACTCAATGGATGCCAACTCTTGTCAAAGACGGAAGCTGACAGGACTATTACTTCGTGTGCTGTGCAGCCGTAACCCAAAACTTCCAAGGGTTAGGACCGGTTAGGAGCTTTAGACCGGCCCTTTGGCCCCGTTTTTATGGCCACGACCCTTGGGAAGTCGTTAGGGTCCCGCCTTCAAAAATGGCCATCCGAGGAGATTTCAGGCTGAAGAGTACTATAATTCTTTCAAAAGCCTCTCAGCTTCCATGGTCAGTCTTCGAAGACCCTCCATTTGCTTAGGTTTGTTCGTTGGTAATATGTCTTTTTTTTGTGGTTTTAATTTGAATGAAATCCATCACTGTAACGAATTTGCCCATTTCTTCTTCAGGGGACGTATTCGCAAATGGATTTTTCCCTCCCTCGAAGGGTTCCCAAGGTCAGGGACCCTGTCACCCCTCCAACAACCCCTACCTCCCACCCCCACCTTTGCCGCCACCCGCCTCCCTATCACTTCCCCCACCATCACCTCTGCTTTGCCAGCACCTCCCCCCCCCCTCCAACAACCCCCCGGCCCTCCAACAACCCCCACCCGCCCCCACCCCCGCCCTCCAACACCCCCCCGCCCTCCAACAACCCCCACCCGCCCCCACCCCCCGCTCTCCAACACCCCCCACCCCCCCCCCTCCCCAACCACCCAATCCTCCCCTCCCCCCCTCCACCAACCCCCACCCGCCCCAGGGCCTTCTCAGCCCCGCCGTTGAGGACTGCGGGGTACGCCAAGTGGCGCTCACCGCGCTCGGCCAACTGGTGCCACGGGAGGATGAGGAGGTGCTGGCGGCACTGCAGGCGCCTCACGCTTGGTTTTGGGTTTTCACACAACAAGCAACACAGCTCTAGGGGTACCTTCCTCATTCTTTCCAGGGATCCTTCTCTCTAGAACACCTCCGGAAACCCAGGGAAAATAGCTGGTTTTTGAAAAAAAGGATGGTTGAAAATAATGTGGAATCAACCCCTAGAACAGCAACAAAAAATCTGGCGACCAGGCACAAAAACAGGTTTGTTAGTTGTTCTTGGCGTGTTTGGTTTCTGCTGTATCCATGTTGTGTTTCTGCTGTGCGATCGTGTTTTACTGCCAGAGGAAAATATAGGCATCGTTCATATCAAAAGAATTTTGAGGGCACTTCCAGTTGGGCCTAAAACTGTTTTGTTTCCACTTTTGTAGCCTGCAATGCAATTGTGCTTCCAGTTGTGGTCACCAATGCGCGGGTGCCAGTGCTTCCAGGCAAGGCGCACCACAGTAGCCTCTAGTTTCTACATGATCGGTTTCCCTTGTTACCTAGTATAGTCGAAACTGGAAGCATTGGACAAATACATTATATATATATATATATATGTATGAATGTATGTAATGTAATGTAATGTAATGTAATGTAATGTAATGTAATGTAATGTAATGTAATGTAATGTAATGTATGTATGTAATGTATGTATGTATGTATGTATGTATGTATGTATGTATGTATGTATGTATGTATGTATGTATGTATGTATGTATGTATGTATGTATGTATGTATGTATGTATGTATGTATGTATGTATGTATGTATGTATGTATGTATGTATGTATGTATGTATGTATGTATGTATGTATGTATGTATGTATGTATGTATGTATGTATGTATGTATGTATGTATGTATGTATGTATGTATGTATGTATGTATGTATGTATGTATGTATGTATGTATGTATGTATGTATGTATGTATGTATGTATGTATGTATGTATGTATGTATGTATGTATGTATGTATGTATGTATGTATGTATGTATGTATGTATGTATGTATGTGTATGTATGTATGTATGTATGTATGTATGTATGTATGTATGTATGTATGTATGTATGTATGTATGTATGTATGTATGTATGTAATGTATGTATGTATGTATGTATGTATGTATGTATGTATGTATGTATGTATGTATGTATGTATGTATGTATGTATGTATGTATGTATGTATGTATGTATGTATGTATGTATGTATGTATGTATGTATGTATGTATGTATGTATGTATGTATGTATGTATGTATGTATGTATGTATGTATGTATGTATGTATGTATGTATGTATGTATGTATGTATGTATGTATGTATGTATGTATGTATGTATGTATGTATGTATGTATGTATGTATGTATGTATGTATGTATGTATGTATGTATGTATGTATGTATGTATGTATGTATGTATGTATGTATGTATGTATGTATGTATGTATGTATGTATGTATGTATGTATGTATGTATGTATGTATGTATGTATGTATGTATGTATGTATGTATGTATGTATGTATGTATGTATGTATGTATGTATGTATGTATGTATGTATGTATGTATGTATGTATGTATGTATGTATGTATGTATGTATGTATGTATGTATGTATGTATGTATGTATGTATGTATGTATGTATGTATGTATGTATGTAATGTATGTATGTATGTATGTATGTATGTATGTATGTATGTATGTATGTATGTATGTATGTATGTATGTAATGTATGTATGTATGTATGTATGTATGTATGTATGTATGTATGTATGTATGTATGTATGTATGTATGTATGTATGTATGTATGTAATGTAATGTAATGTAATGTAATGTAATGTAATGTAATGTATGTATGTATGTATGTATGTATGTAATGTATGTATGTATGTATGTATGTATGTATGTATGTATGTATGTATGTATGTATGTATGTATGTATGTATGTATGTATGTATGTATGTATGTATGTATGTATGTATGTATGTATGTATGTATGTATGTATGTATGTATGTATGTATGTATGTATGTATGTATGTATGTATGTATGTATGTATGTTGTATGTATGTATGTATGTATGTATGTATGTATGTATGTATGTATGTATGTATGTATGTATGTATGTATGTATGTATGTATGTATGTATGTATGTATGTATGTATGTATGTATGTATGTATGTATGTATGTATGTATGTATGTATGTATGTATGTATGTATGTATGTATGTATGTATGTATGTATGTATGTATGTATGTATGTATGTATGTATGTATGTATGTATGTATGTATGTATGTATGTATGTATGTATGTATGTATGTATGTATGTATGTATGTATGTATGTATGTATGTATGTATGTATGTATGTATGTATGTATGTATGTATGTATGTATGTATGTATGTATGTATGTATGTATGTATGTATGTATGTATGTATGTATGTATGTATGTATGTATGTAATGTATGTATGTATGTATGTATGTATGTATGTATGTATGTATGTATGTATGTATGTATGTATGTATGTATGTATGTATGTATGTATGTATGTATGTATGTATGTATGTATGTATGTATGTATGTATGTATGTATGTATGTATGTATGTATGTATGTATGTAATGTATGTATGTATGTATGTATGTATGTATGTATGTATGTATGTATGTATGTATGTATGTATGTATGTATGTATGTATGTATGTATGTATGTATGTATGTATGTATGTATGTATGTATGTATGTATGTATGTATGTATGTATGTATGTATGTAATGTATGTATGTATGTATGTATGTATGTATGTATGTATGTATGTATGTATGTATGTATGTATGTAATGTATGTATGTATGTATGTATGTATGTATGTATGTATGTATGTATGTATGTATGTATGTATGTATGTATGTATGTATGTATGTGTATGTATGTATGTATGTATGTATGTATGTATGTATGTATGTATGTATGTATGTATGTATGTATGTATGTATGTATGTATGTATGTATGTATGTATGTATGTATGTATGTATGTATGTATGTATGTATGTATGTATGTATGTATGTATGTATGTATGTATGTATGTATGTATGTATGTATGTATGTATGTATGTATGTATGTATGTATGTATGTATGTATGTATGTATGTATGTATGTATGTATATATATATATATAGGTATAAACTAACACAGTTAGGGCGAAATGGTTTGGAAGGTTTTGAGCCCCAACGGCCTATTTGAGGTTCCAAGATTCTCAACGATCATTTCCCGATCGTTGCTGTGCTGATTTCCACATGGCCATGGGTCAAAATGCAAATCGTACCCCCAGTGAACATCCCAATCCAACCACTAAAATCGGAAGCCTAAAATGGGTGGTGAATTCACCTACCAGCCGAAACGGGATCCCAAAACGGTTTTGACAATCCCCACTAAAATCGGAAGCCTAAAATGGGTGCACCTACCAAAATGGGATCAACCACGGTTTTGACCACAGCCACATGGCGATTCCCTCAGTCCCCGGATCCCGGATCCCTCGGATCCCTCGGGTCCCTCGGATGCCTCAGCCCTGCCTGGCGGACGTGGACGACGACGTGCGCTCCGCCGCGGCGGCGGCACTGGGGCGTCTGGCGCCGCGGGAGGAGGAGGAGAGAGTGGTCTAGGTCCAGTGCCCTTGTACCGTTTCTTTTTTGGGGGAGATTCGGTTCCCCCACTAAAATAGACTACAGATGAAAAAAAAGCTCGGGTACCCGTATTCTAACCTCTCTGCTAAAAAACCTAGTGGTGTCGTCGAAGCCGTGGGGTCTCCTTCATTGCGCCACCTTGAAGCCATGGGAAGCTTGTTTGTTGGCATTTACAGGGGAATCAGGTCTCCTCCATAGGATTGCAAGCCATCATAGTGTGGATGGTAGCGAAATCCAGAAATCGCGCTACCTAAGAAACCATGGTTGAAACGCACTACGTTTGTTGGTATTTGCAGGCGAATCATCATTTCGGGTTCAGGTGGTGCGAACGGATTTCGTCCAAAGTCGTAGTGCTATTATAGGTGTCCTTGGTAGGGTACTTTGGTTAGAAATGGATGGCACTGATTCAGATTGGTTTTATTCCATTTACTGGGGCCATGTAGTTTCCCAAAAGATCCCCTATGATTGCTATGAAAAGCCAACAAACGCAACAAACAACAAACACAACACCATTCAAGCAACAAGATATCTGGTTTCCCTGTCGACCCCGGTCAATAGACATGGCGGATTCATACGAAGGTTAATGTGGATTGCCTTGGTATGCAGCGCAGAAATTGGAATTTCGTTGAGTTTTGTTTGGGCTGCGAAAAAAAATCAAAGAGAAAAAACAAAAGAAGCAAACATATGTTTGCTGCCTTACCAAGGTTTGGGAAGTCCAACAAAGACTGTTCTTTACCATGACCTCGTAACCCATTCACTATGCTTAACTCCCATGGGCTATAGCCAGGGTTACTGACCACATAGCTGACTCCCAGGTCCTAGAAAAAGAATGGGTGTTTCTCAAAATTGGGTACCCTAAAATGGGGGTTGTTTTGCTTTCGGGTGCCATTTGAATGCGTGCGACCCAAATTGAGTCCATCATTTTAAAAGCTCCCATACTCCCATATTTTGTGTATCCCAGACCCCCATTGCCAAATTGGATTGCTTCCTGGTTGGATTTTTATGGAGGGGGGTTCCTTCAACGCCAACTAGCGTGCCCATTTTCCCCCATTGTTTCAAATATTGCTGTTTGTTTCCACCTGGGGTGTCTTCCATCTTCCAAGCATTTTGCTGGGTAGACTATGGAGCAATGTGTTTTTGGCAGTTCACCCCAGATGTGCCAAGGGAGGCTTAGGCTCTTTTTTTTCCGGTCGCATCATGAGAACCTTGCGGATCCGGAAATTCGGACCTGCAAATGTTGATCAGCTTCCGTTTGCTGGTTAAGGGGATCCATCACTGCTGGAGACGTTGGGTTCTTTTCCAGGGGACCGCATATTTTTTAATGTTCCATTTGGGGAACCAGTCACAAAAGGGCGGCGGACACTTCCATCGATGCCCGCCATTTCGGGATTTACTGGAACCAAAAGCAGGTCCCAGGACAACTCCGCGAAAGGGGACGAGTGTTACTCCTTATGCACGCGGTTGGGGGGATCTGCGGTTTCTTTCGCATACTCGGGACCCCAAAATGAGCCCTAAGACCCCCAAAGATTGAGTGTGGTATTGGGACGAGTTCTCCATAGGAAGCCCCAGCACCCAAAACCCTCCGGTTGGAAATCTCCCGAACGGCGCCTCGCGGTTCCATATGAATTGTGGAAGCTTTTGACTTGAGCAACTAGGAGGAATACTTTA
>CAUJNA010001558.1:547500-560000 GCA_963377175.1 Effrenium voratum
ATTGCAAAGAAAATTGAATGAGTTTGGCCAAGTTGACAGGTGTTGCGTAAAGAACATCTTGCCCACCTTTCGGGGCGAGGATCTGGTTTTTGAGACTTGTCTGAAATGGGCAGTCTTAAGGGGCTCCGTGGAATCGCCTGGGATAATTGTTTGGGAAAACACCAGCCCAAGCAAAAAGTAGACATCCTCTTGGTTCGATCGACTTCAGTCTCGGACAGGCTCTTTGCCCGGTTGAGTCCAGCCGCCTTTGGGACCCACGGGTGGGTTCTTTGCGACGTTGGGTTGTCCTTCTTCGGCCTGTTTGAACAAAAATTCGGGGCCGCCGAAAAAGGAGCTCCGGTTTCCTGAGGTATGGCATATGGTTTGTCCCAGTAGGGATGGGACCTGCACACAAAAAAGCAAGCTGTACGGTGGAGTGTGCAATGTCCAAGTTGTTGGTTTTGACTTGTTTCTTGACCACCAGCCTTTCCAAACCTGCTTCTCCCACGTCTTCCCATTTCCGCTTTTGTGTCTCCTTGCACCCATCCCCTTTTCGCCGCCGACCTTTGGTCCTTCACGTTGAAGGGCTCCCGACGCGGCGCAAGTCAGGAGCTCTATGGCTTCTCGAACATCAACACCGGGGAGTGGACGGACGGCTTGGCGCGGCAGCCCGGATCGGACGGCTTGGCAACGACCGTTCCAACCGATCCCGGCGGGTGCGCGGTGCCATGGCAAAGACGCTCAATTGTGCTCTTTTGTTTGCTTTTGGGAGAACAACCAAAAGAGAGTGGTGATTGATTCATTTGTTTTCCCAGGTGGAAACCAAATGAGAATTGAGAATGGTGATTCATTTGTTTTCCCAGTTGGCGCGGGGTGTTCAATGGAGGGTTGGGGTCTTCCAGCCATAGGGGCGTTTGGACGGTTCTCTGCAAACAATCCCCAGGCCATGAATTTCAAAGGAAACCACCTCAAAAGTAATTGGTGTACATGAATCCCCACCTAAATGATGTCCACAGGGGTCCCCTAAGACTCATACCCACCTGACAAGTTGCTCCTATGAATGTTCCAGAACTCTCGTCGTTTGGATGAGTCAACTGCGTAAGCCTCGAATTCTCGGCCGACTCCGCGGAAATTTCGCGCCCAGGTGGCGCTGCTGGTGCGCGAGGCGGTCAGCGATACCTCGGACAACAAGAAGTGGGCCGCTGCCTCGGATCGATCGATCCGGCGGTTTTCGCGAAGGCTTCGGCTGCTCCAAGGGTTGGGTAAAAGATTTTGCCAAAAACCGCGGCGCCTATGGGGTTCAGCTGGCACCGGCTAAAACGAGGTTGTTTGAACAGTCTGAACATGCCTTTAAGGGGGCCCTTGACTTTCTCCGAGCCGTTAGATGACATAAAGCTCAAGTTGCTAGAGTTTCAGGAAGATGCTAAACTGTTTCTTGGTGCTCCTTTTTCCGGGATCCTGTTTTTTGTGTACGGGATTTCTGAGCAACGCCTGCAGCGATTTGGAGCTGCCGGCGCTTTCTCCCACTTTCTGAGGTGGTCTCACACCCGACCCCGGCCCCAAAAGACCTTTGGAGAATAGCTTTCTCGATCGGTTCCATGAAGCCTGGGGTTGTCGACCTGTTGCTCGAGAAGGGGCCGAAAAAGAAGGGACCAACCCAGGAAGGGGCCACGGAATTGGAACGGCAGAGGGCAATGTTTTAGGGCCAGTTGCGATGATTACCTTTGCGTCATCCCCTTGCGGTCCCAGCGACGGCCCATGTTTTTCTCATAAAGGGTCGCTCTGCGCAAGGGGTTCTCTGTCGGACACACCCGCATGCTTTCTATGCCCATGTCCCAGGATTGCCGCAGACAACAGCAGCTGGATGTCCAAAAAAAGGGTGGCCCAAGTTAGACGTTGAGGCACGGCTTCATGGGACTGAGTCTTTGCCTCTTCTGTGGCTCGAGAGCACAACTTCCATCAACTCACATGGTGCGAATATGAAGATACATGCAGCGGTCAATAAGCCAACAGAAACCTGCAGAACCAGGGAACGTCTTGGACGCTGCAAGCAGAACCTGCAACTACACAAAGTGCGGTGCAGCATTGATCTCACTCTTGTTTTTGCATGTGCACTCAAGCAGTATGGCTCCAAACCAGCCACTTCTATTGGTCGATGCTGGAAGAAAAGAAACATGGAAGCAATTATTTGAAGGGATTCCTAGTTTTGACACATTCTATAGGGTGGATTCTCCATTAATTTCAATCATCTTCAACAACCGGCCGTTTTTTCAGCGCTTTTCTTAAAAGAAGGGCTCCTGGAAAGACCAGGCCAGGTTGCCCATAGGCACACTCCCAAGGGCAACTGATCGGTTTTCTTGACACCATGCGTGGGTAAGCGGGTTAGCGACTTGCATCGCACAATCAAGAGATGCAGGATTTTCCACTGGCCAAGTTCTATTAGATGCTCAGGTGCTCTTTGATGGCCCTGTTGATGCCATTTGGATCGAGAACATGAACACGGCGGGAGCTTGTGTTTGATGTCGGGCGACGGGTTGGGGCGGGGCACCGGGTGCCGGAAATGAAGAAACCGGACCCTGTGCTGGATTTTGGCCTTGGTTTCCTTTGCCCATGGCAGACCAGAGTCTCCAGAGGCTCCTGTCTCCTTTGGGTTTCCCTTTCACAAGATCTTTGGGTCCTTGGCAGTTTCCTTGGCCCTTCCCTTTGGTTCCTTTTGGCTCCCTTTGGTGCTTTGAGTATCTTTGAGTTGTCTCAGATCTTCTTTTTTTGTCTCAGAACATGTCTTTTTTGGTGCAATGTTGATTTGCAGGAGAGCATTTGTTGTTTGATGTCAACTTTCTGACGACCCTGGCGATGACCCAGTGAATCCGGTGACAGGTGGACATTGGAGATGGTGGGACACATTGACATGTCCACTGAGCTATGAGTTTGTTTGGCGACGCGTGGGGCATGCGATACGTAGTTCATGAGTTCACAGTTCAATGGTCATTGGCAGTGCATGTTGTGGTCTCTGGCTAGACATCATGTTTGCATATAACAATGGTTCGAGCATTTGGGTGGTCGCAGACAACTTGGCCATTGTTGCACACGCTGGTAGGTTCTTCTCTTGTTGTCCACGTGAAACTGAGCCAGGCTCGTCGCTCACACATATGGCTGATCGCACTCGATGTAATCCGACACGGAGTTTATACCAGCGCCGATGCCTCTTGGAGCAGAAACAATAGTCTTGCACATGGAGTTAACCAGCATTGCACGCTGTCGACAAGCTGATTGCTTGGCTGGACGTGGCTGGACTCAATCAAATGCGCAGTCTAGTCGAAGAGGCCCGTGGTATGCTGGACGCCTTCTAAAGCGTCCGGCATGATCATAGACTCCTTGAAGTCGTTGACTGGATGCCGAAAAAGATACATTGTTTGTTTGAATGGGCTCAGGATCTGAAAAAGTGGAGTGCGCTCCTTTGTAAGGATTCAGACAAAACTTAACATATCTCGGCAACCTTCTTTAGCGTTGGAGTCTGCCTGAGGTCAGATGAGTTTGGTGGGAGATCCCTTCCGGGGCCAACATTCACTTGGCTTATGTGTCGCCAAGTTGCTGTTATCCAAATGCCCTACATTCAAGAGACCCTTTCAAGGGGTTGGTCTACCAGGAAACCAAAAGAACAAAGCCCAATCTGTGGATTCCTCTGCCCAATTGGTCAGCGCTCCAAAGCCCCATTGGCCATTTCAGTGTGCTTTCTACTCCCTGGCTTACTTGGGATTCCAGAACAGCTAAAAGGAAGCCCCATTGGCCATTTTAGCGTTTTTTTTTACTACCTAAAGCTAGCAGAGCCCAAAGACCAGAAGTCTGGTTGGTTTTGCCCGCTCCTTTCGAGGGAAGCGGCCAGGTCTTGGACGACAACAAGATGCTGTGCCTGGCCAATGGCGAGCGCATCAAGCCGGGGGCTCAAAGCGCCTTTGGCCCCGGTGGCCATGTCGCGAAGCGCCCAAAGCAGAGAGGGGACGTGGGGAAAGCGAAGGACAAACACGGCGGTTCCACGTGGGCGTTTCTTTTTGGGGTACCTTGTTCTTGTGGCTTGAGAGGGAAGCCAAACGGAAGGCCGCGACACCCATCCTTTTGCCAAATGGCTCTCAATTGGTGTCAGGATGTAAACAAACCCACGGCTTGACTACTTTTTGTTTTTGTGTGGCGGGTGCGGGCTTTCCTATTGCACTTTTTGCAATAGGAGGGGGTTTCTCAAAGGAAACCAACAGATGGTGGTTCTGGTTTTCCTTTGAATACGAAAAGGAGGTCCAAGCGCTATGAGCAGCGCCCATTTGGGCTAAGAAAACGAAAGCGAGGCCGCAAGCTGGCCAGATGTTCGACCCTTGGATCGTGAAATGTTCATTGCGTGACAGGCGTCTTCTTCTGGGGTGCCTCAACTACCTTGTCTACGCATCAGCATCCGCTCGACCCGTGCTCTTGCGAGATTCCTTCATGTTCCCTTTTCTCCGGCAAGCCATCAACATGACATGTTTTGTTTTTTCCCCCATTTTTTTCCGCGGGGTCCAAGTCCGTCTCGCCAAGGTCTCACCTGCTTCTGGCCAGGTTTTACCCTTAACCCCGAACCGAACCGCCTAATCTTAGCCCGCCGAAGCCCTGGCCCTTGGTGGATGGTGGGCGTTTCTACGGCAAGGGTTTCCTTTTGGTGTCACTTTGACTTTGAATTACAAACCAACCAACAACCGAGTCAAAACACCATGTGAGAAGCCCTCATTTTTTGTTTATTGTATTTTTTTTAAATGATAGCATTCCCCCTCCCCAACTGACCCAACACCCCTTATGCCCTAAGCCCCGAACCCGAACCACAAGACAACTCCTAGCCCATCATGCGGGACCGGCGTCATTAGGCTGCCTCCCACCATGACCATGCTCTTCGAAGTGCAGGACCTCAAGGCACACGCCTCGATTTTCTGACGGCTGGGAACTTATTCCCCCCCCCCCCACCCCAAAGAAGGCTCAACCCTGGGGGGGTCTTTTGGCAGGTACTCCTGAATTGGTTTCGGGAGTACTGGCTTGCGGTTTTGGAGCTATGAGGGGTCGCTTTTGGGGGTAATGGACACCATTTTCTTGATATTGTCTTGCCTGTCGAGCTGGCAAGCTCTCGCAACTTTTGCTGATTGAGTCAATGTCCGAAAAACTTCGTCACTTGGGCAGTCAACTCAGCGAGTCATGTCAACCCGGGTTCTTGTTGGGGGCAAATGGGAAGGTACCCCCTACCCCCCAGCCACAGTTCTTGGATGCGGTTTGGATGCGGAATCCTCAGAATCCTAGAGTACTAGTCAATTGCTTGCTTACTTCGATTTTTGGAGGAGGTAAACCCCTTTAAAATTAACTACACCGAAAAAGAGTGCTGATCCTCTTTTTTTGTCTTGGAATCCACGGGGGAGCTCGGACTAGAGTGCAAGGAAGAAAGCGCAAAAGCCAACCCAGCTTCGGGTACCCGGCCTATCGATCCTCGACACGGCTTAGGTGAAGTGGATGCAGCGTCGTGTTTGTTCGAAGGGAGAAGCTGGCAAGCTTCGATCTGGTAGGATTCGGTAAGAGCCATCAACTTCAGGTTCATTTAAGAGTCAACTGATTCCGTAAGAGCCATCAGTTTGGAGTGGTGAATGATTGTCCGTCAATCAAGTTTGACCTTTTGCTGGTTGCTTCACGTCAACTGAACAGTAGACTGGAATCAGTTCCCTTGATTTTTGTTCATACGCACGGACCCGGCTGATATTCGCGGCTTCCGACTTTCTGGGTCCCAGTTTGGTCCCGTTGACCTGGGACTTTTTTTTAAAGCGTTTTTTTGGTCAAAAGCAGTATCCAATCCCAGAGACAGGATACCTATTAGTATCCAACCCCCAGAAGCTTTCTCTGCCTGGCGAATACTAGTTGTCATACTGGTTTCCCTGATCATTTGCATGTCTGAGATCCATTCAAAAACGTGCCAACGAAGACACCCCAGAGGGGGGTTGAGTCCCTACTGATACCAAGATAGGGGGGTTTTGGAAGGTGTCTTGTCCTTGGGTTTCTGCTCAGTTTCCTTCAGTATCTCGTTTTTATTCAAGCAACTTTTTGCGTAGCTGTGACATTCAGGGCTTTGTCAGTGTGGGTTTTGGAGGCATGGGTGCTAATGTACTATTCCAACGCAGTATATTGGCCTCTTGTACTGGTGTATAACCTCCATAATTATCTTTTTGGTGCCAATATAAAAAAAACATATTGCGCAGTACACTGTGTATTCCCTCAGTAGTCGTATATGGCTGTGGGTCAAAACCAATGGTACCATTTTGGGGTGGGTGCACCACCCATTTAGTCTATTTTAGTGGGGATTGGGATGTTTATTGGGGGTACGATTTGGGTTTTGACCCATGGCCATATAACCTCCATGTCTTTTAAAGCCCGCGGTTCAGGCTGGCCTCGATAAATCCTGGGACGCTTGGGCTTCAGGTGGCATCGCCTGCCACCATCAGCCGCTGCGGTATGGCCCGAAACTGAGATTCCTCACCCGAAACGGATCTCCGGAAGTAGTCATGGTTCTTGTCGGGAAGCATGTCTTCATTTTTGCTTATTGTGGTTTAGTGGGACATCCCCCACTGAACTACTAAAATTTCAATGCTTGCTCCCCTTGCAACGTCAACCAAGTAATGACACCTGATGGATACTGTACCAGTTAACGTGGAACCTGACTTTCGGGGGGTCCTAAAGGGATCATTTCCCTGTCAGGTTCTATGTTAATTGGTGGGCGGGTAACCCCTCAGTTATGAATGAGGGGTGTCCCCTTGGAAGAAAGGAATTGCCTGCTTAAAAGAGAATCCCTTGATGAATAACTAGGGGGGAGGGGTAATTTATTCCTTGGGGGTCAGAAGTGCTTGGTATGTTCAGCTTTGCACGTTGGGCGAGGTCACACAGATGGCAACAGCTCAGGTAGACACGGCGCGTTTTTGTTCAGGTGACCCACGGGTTCCGTTGCTGCCGAGAGAACTGAACTCAGCCTGTTGGCATTTGTCCGTTGCGAAGGAGGGGGAAGTACATCTAGGTTTTTCAGCTAGGTGCCCTTTCTCACCCCTTTTTGGGGGGAGGGTTCCCCTAACATAGACTACAGAAAAAAGGTACCCTTAGTAGCCCTTATTCTAACCTCTCTACTGGAGGTCCTAGTGATTGATACCGTGGATGGACGAAGGATGGACGAAACCCTGTAAAATACAGAGATAGGCTACCCGGCGCAGGAATTTGCCCATCAACCCCTCCCAATCCCCTTCCCCTGAAGACAATCCGGATAATTACTATGGTAGGACGAAGAACGGATCCTGCTTGGTTCCGGGGGTCTGACAGGCAACTAAACGAAATAAAAGATGAATCCCCGGTTCATGTAGGGGGATGCCATTCGAGCGATTTGCTGTTTGAGCGTAGAAACCCACGAAGGTCCCACTGGATTTTCGCCCAAACGGTCAAAAGTACGACGCTGGACCTGACATCTTCGAAGCTTGTGCCCTAACCAGTTTGCGGCTTGGCTGGTTCCGCAGCGACTGGGCGCCCCAGATGAATAAATTCGTCCAAATGCAAAAGGTGTTACCACAAAAGTGATCCGAACTCCCACTAAAAGGGGACACCCCGATCAAAATCAAGGGCTGCAGCTGAATCCGGAGTTTCCATGAGGGCTTTTGGGAATCTAAGGCGAGGTGCACAGAACTTCGCGGCTTCTAGCTTGGACCTGTGGTGTGAGGGATCGAATGAATTGCTATACCTGTCACACAGGTTTTACTGGCAAGTGCTCAGTGAAGCACTAAAATATTGTTGTATTCAAATGGAACCACTATGAAAAGATTGCATTCAAATTACCCAGGTAGAGGAACGTCTACAGGGTGTCGGCCCAAATACCCCTTCAAGGTGTACCTTTTCTACCTCTTCATGCAAAGAGTATCCAGAAATCTTCCACTGGCTATGCATCTTCATGACGACCATGGTTGTTGGAGAATACTAAGACGGTCGATGTCCGCCAAATGGCTCCTCAATCGCAAATTATTTCCAAGTAAGCACCACGTGCGTCTCACCATTGTCTAGTAAAGTGAGTGACATGGAGGCGTGCACTCCCCAACTTTCCATATGCCCATCCGTAATTGAACCAATCAGAAGCACGGGAGGATTAGCAACAAATCTGAAGAGTCCCACATAGGTTGAACCTAAATTGTCATTTGTTTTTCCTAAATGAAAAGCCCAATGGAATTCCCGGTCTGTGTGTCTCCAAATAGAACCTCTACAACAATGTAGTTCCTTAAAACCACCCCAAGCGCACCCAACAAAACAGGGAGGCTCGCAAAAATGCTTGTTTTCTTTTGGTCGCGCTTTGACACCCACCCCTTTTGGGTGCTGCCATCGAAAACGGGACGCGCTTCCAGGTGTATCTGGAGCCAGTGCACTTGGGCTGGAAGCCGCTGGTCGTTAGCTGGGCGGAGAACTTCAGGAAGCGGTGCGCCAGTCGCAGGAGGAGTCTAGGTCCCCCACTGGGTTTTTCAGCTAGGTGCCCTTTCTCACCCCTTTTTTGGTTGGGAGGGTTCCCCTGCTAAAATGGACTACAGAAAAAGGGTATCCTTATTCTATCCTCTCTACTGGAGGACCTAGGGGTAAACCCCTAACAAGTGACGCCGGTGATGCTGGGCCGAAGGAAAGAAGTAAGACCTCTACCAACCCCTATCTCAACCCTGTGGCTTGCTCTTGCTTCCTTTTGCCTCGGTTTCTGTTACTTGAAGGGGTGGGCCAGACCTGGCGATATCCCCAACAGCCCCTGAACCCTCTGGAATCCCTCGCTTTTGAACTCTCGGCTATAGCTATCAGATGGGGAGGAAGAGTGCCGATCCTTTGTCCCACGAGTGGCTTCCTTGAAACCTTTGGCCCAGTCAGTTTTTTTTGCAGGGGTTCCCCCCCCAGTTTTCGTCGTTGTTCGGCGCTTTCTGTTGGGGAGAGTCAGAACGGAAATGCTTGGGCTTCGAATATGTGGAGACACGCGCGCCCTCAAGCTTGAGAGTTTTGCACGGTAATTCGCCCACACCCACCGGACACCTACCCCCGACGCTCTCAAGATCTGACAGTCTGAGTACTGGCACGGCTTGATCCCCCACACAGACCCGACAAGCGTCCTTTCATTTGTTCAACTTGTGCAGACAGCATAGCTTTGCCTCTATTTGTGCAGGTGTCACTCAGTCAAATCTCAATGGCTTGTTGGCGCTGTCAAATGTTTCCCAGATGTCATTCCAGGTTCTCTTTGGTTATTTGTCTATGAAAGGTGGGATGCCAAATCCACCCGTGGATTCCTTTTTGAACTTGCTGAGCTGTTGCCAACAATTGGTGGAATCCACAGGTGGGGTACTCAAGCACCTCAGTTGCCCGACGCCGACCTTTTGACCTGTTGGTTGTAGAGTTTGATGATTTTTGCTCATGGCCCCAAAAGGTAAACCCTTTTTTCCTAGATCCTTTGTGAAAGGTTCTTTACTCAGAGGTCCCTATATTTCCCTTTTTGGCGGTTTTAAACATCACCTTTTTGGCCCATGAAAGGTGAGTGTCCCTTGGTGGGGGTGATGTTTTAAGGGGAAATGTATGGAGCCCTGTTACTTGGAGGTTCTGTTTGTTCTTCCTTTGCCTTCCCCAAGTGGGGCTGCCTTCAATGTCGGGCTCAATCACGTGCCGACTGTCGTGGGCATTCCTGCGATACCCAAATCGAGATGTTGGATGTGATTATTTTGGTGTGATATTTGTTCGTGACATACTAGTATGCCCTGTATTAGATTATTAGATGTTTTTAATCTCAGGCCAGGGACAACCACAGGTATCAGGTAGTCCTTCATTGGTTTGGATTTGACCCCCTTGGTTTCTGAAGTCAGCTGGGGGGCAACTCAGTCTCCAAAAGTCCATAATACCAATTGGATTTGTGGTACCCTCCATCCAGCAATGGAATTTGACAAGATTCTGGAAGAAAAATTACCCTCCCACCAGTAAGCCTGGAATCTGACAGGGGGTCTCTTTAAAAGGAACATGCTCTTCCAGGACCCCCCAAACGTCAGGTTCCTTGTTGGTTCCTTTCTCCATGTTGAGGGCAAGCCGTCAGATTTCAGATTTCTCCGTTGGCTCGCAGTGAACTCCAGGTATCCGGCCCACTGCGAAAACCTCAAGAAGTGGGTCACCGACATTTGCGACAAAGCGCTGCCATTCATCCGGGAGGCGAAAGACGCTGCACACGCAGCGCGGGCACGCGACATACATTTCGTGGTTTCCCCTATTTTTTTGCGGGCGCTTGAACAGGGCTCCTAAAAAGATACATGTTGCCCTTTTGAAACATGACTTTTTCCGCTAAAATAAGGGGACACCACCATTGACAAGGCAGTGTTCAGGTGTATAACGTAAGGATCCCTGTTGAAGCTACCACTGGTTTTGAGCGAGGTTCCTTCGGACGTCAGAGCTGCAAGGAAAAACAAAGAGCCAGACGGTGGTTTAGAGCGTTCCGTTGCTGGTCTGTTTAAGGCGCTATGAAAAGTCAGAAAGCTGGGGGTCACGTCTCTTAAACCTGTTGAATAAGGAGGGCTGACTGTTGAGTGAGTTTCCTTTTGTCGAACACATGCGAACAGGAGCATCGCGAGAGAACATGTTGAAGGATCCTAGGATGTCGCCTTTGAGTGAACCTATATTCTCCACTGCTGTGGGCAAAAAGCCTGCAGACATAGAGGTGTGCTTTGGTGGCTGTACGCTTGTGCATGCATGCATAGAAGCGCGTTGCCAAACACAGGGGTTGAAAGCTGAAACCATATAGACTATTTCGTAGTTCAGTTTGCGTTTGGTGCTTGTCAGCTGTCCGTGCAAATTCACATGCAACCCAAACAAACTGCCCTTGTTGGAGGAACCTCCAAAGGAGGACTCCCGGCCCCTTTTTGGGATCCACGTCTGGGGCTTGGAGCAACCCTGTTCTAAAGGGTTTCCGTAGGTTCTGGGGCTTTCCTGAGCTTGCACCTAATCGACGGGCTCGCCTTAGACTGAACTCAGTCCAACTCAGGTCTTTCAACCTGGGCTTTCCCGTTTCCGGCATGAGCCATGGTGCTAAACCAGGCTCTTGTTTGAGACTATTTTGCATGGGCAGGTGTTTCAAGCTTGGCTTCGAGTTGCAAGGGCACTGCAGGATTCACATGAAGCCTTGACATGGGTTGTACAAGTTGTTTGGTGCATCGAGGAAGTCTGGGGAGCTTTTTTCCATGTCGAGTATGGCGGGTGTTTATTTGACCGTGTCTTGACCATGAAAGGACGGGCTGGCGCTCAACTGTTGACAACATGTCCTTGACAAGGCTATGAGTTTCATGAAGTCTCACCCTCTCAAATGTTTGGCGGACGTCAATTTCTCCACGTAAATGGCGCCCACAAAAGAGTCTCTACTTGAAAGCCAGACCCATACCTGTAAGCTCAACATGTTTGTTGTACGTGTGCCTGCGCGTAGCTGAAGTCGGAAACTGGAAGGACGTTCCACAGTATCCCAATATTTCAAAGGGCTCATTTTGTTGGGCCCCAGTCAGGGCAACAAGAGTCCTACAGTAGCAGTCAGTCGCCATGTTTTGCACTGATTGAAAGGTCCAGGCAACATATAAAACGGAAACAATCATGGGAGTGAAGGTGGATTCGGTTTCCTCTTGGAGGTATGACACACTTGCAAACCAAATCATGCGTTTGCAAAAGGACACCATCCTGGTCCCATTTCTCATGATCAGGTTGGTAATTAAGTTGCCCCCTCAAGCCTCCAGCTCCACTCATCTCCCTGGACTCGGAAGCTTGCAGGAGTTCCACTCATTTCCCTGGAGCCCTTGGATGTCACTTCGAAACAAAACGACGCGGAGCAGGTACCCCGATGGGTTCTACCCGAACGGCTCCTTTTCGGGGGGCCAGACGAGTGAATCTCGGAGAATCCGGTGGATCCGAGCCAGGAGTGCAAGGAGGCCCCGGGCATCCCCTCGGTGGATTCCAACCTGGCGCGGGCCTCAAGCTCCAAGTGGGCTCGGACCTTGGCCCCCACTTGGTCTTGGAAAACTAGGTCCCCCAGGTGCCCTTTCTCACCCCTTTTTTGGTTGGGAGGGTTCCCCTACAAAAATAGACTACCAAAAAAAAGGGTACCCTTATTCTATCCTCTCTACTGGAGGACCTAGAAGTGAATCATGTTACTGATCCCTTAGCTTAATCCCAGACCATCCAAACAAAGACCCCCCAAGCGTTGAGAGAATTGGGGCTGCAAGGAAAGGCTGATGAATGGGTTCCAAATCAAACAGCCCAAGCCTGGCCCTGACACGGCTAGCCTGTTGAACAAATGCAAGCTCCAGCTCAGGCCTGGACTTATTACAGAGAATGCCCCGGGTTTTCCTTGTCATTTCGTGGTGTCTGTTTTGATGGTACCATTTTTGGTCGGCTTCTGAAGGGAAATCAACAGGAACCATGGAACAACAGCCACACATTTTGGGATCCCATAACCT
>CAUJNA010001558.1:565000-595000 GCA_963377175.1 Effrenium voratum
GGGGTTGTGGGGTTGTGGGGTTGTGGGGTTGTGGGGTTGTGGGGTTGTGGGGTTGTGGGGTTGTGGGGTTGTGGGGCAATGGGAAGCCCGGGCTGAAGTAGAACCACTAGCTGATTTTCATTGGGGGGTGTCCCCTTTTCGTGAGAGTTCAGACCACTTTTGTGGGTTCCACCCCTATAAGTAGGACGGGTTCTACTTAGATCCGGGGTGAACATTGTGTACCCGAAAGCGTAGAAGGCCAACTGCCTGAAAATGCCCAGGCAATGGGAGCCAGGGCCAAAATTATTGGAACGGGATGGGGTAACTTCAGCTCGTGTGTGTGTGTGTGCGTGATGATTTAGCCTCTTGTACTACGGTCCAGTTGTTCAGCTTCTCCCTTCGTGACAAAGTAGTCATAAGGATGCCCACATTTCTCACAGAAAGGGTTTGCACAACCATGTTTTGTGGGGGTGTCGGAATCAACGAACTGAAAAGGGGAACCAAGGAAAACCAGAAGGAGAACCACAATTCTTTGGCTTGCCCCTATGTTGAGACATACCCAAGTAGCCTGCTTAACCATGTCTGCCTGGACGAGTGTGGCCATTTCCGGGTGTGTTGGTGGGTGAGATCTTGCCAAGAGCTCCAAAGCTCAAGAAAATTGGTGGTAGTCTAAACCTGGGGTTGATAGCGGCGCGGGCGTTTCTTGAGCTTGTGGATTTGAGTGAGAAAGAAAAAACAGAAAACCACTACTTTCGGGGTGCGTCACAGAGTTTTGGTTCATGGCTCCCCTTTGGGTTAGTTAGTGGTTCCTGTTCCTTGAACCGTGGGGGTTCGGTTCTTGAAATGAACCAGGCGTTTCATTACAAGCTCGTGTTCCCAGGACGCGATGAAGGGTTTACTTGACCAGGTCCCCAGTAGTGCCCTTTCTCACCCTTTTTTGGCAGGAGGGTTCCCCTACTAAAATAGGCAGAACAAAAAACGAAAAAGAAACATACCCTTATTCCAACCTGTCCGCTGGAGGACCTCATTGAGGGCAAGTTTCGACCCCGTTGAATCGAAGCAAGCCGCGAGCGGCTGCGCCAGGCCTCGAGGAAGAAGTTTCAGGAGCGATTCGGCGCTTCGGCGCTCGGAGCCAAACACAGCAATTCAGTATATGTCACGTGTATTTGTTTGCTTGTTAACAATTAATAGACGTGTGCATATACGTATTATATATATACATATCCGTATATACACCTGTTTCATGTCTTGATCACGTACGTATGCAACATGTTTATTAACGGCAACTAGTTGAGATAAGAACTTGCACAAAAGAAGAACAGTCCCAGAAAGGTCAGGTTGTACCTTCCCAACGACCTCTCGAGCGTCGGCTCAAGCTTAAGTCATTAGTTCTAGGAGGGTCCTTAAGATTCGGACCCGTCCAAGCTTCAGAAGCCCCTCAAAACGGGACCCGGAATCTACAAGTTTTGTGTCTCAGGGTCGTGTGTGGCAGCATCAATGCACCCAGAGGAGCTTTCCTGTGCCATGAAGGTGCATGTGCACTTGCCCAGCGGAGATGGTTACTCCGTGGAAGTCTCACCAGAGACGCCCATCAGCAAGCTGAAGGCTGCAGCACAGCAGCACTTCCAACGCCGATTGAGGCTAATTGCGAAAGGCCAGCAGCTCGATTTAACAGCCACGCTGAGTGAGGCTGGCTTGCAAGATGGTGATGTTGTGGTGGCTGCTGTTGTGCAGCTTGGCGACCTGGCGGCTACTGGTAGGGCATTTGCTTGGTTTGGCCACGGGGGCGAGGTTGTGACCTGGGGTGATCCGAATCGTGGCGCAGACAGCAGCCAGGTGAAAGAGCTGCTGAGGAACGTCCAGTGCATCCAAGCAATTAACTGGGGTGCTTTCGCAGCCATTCTTGAATCTGGGGATGTTGTGACCTGGGGGTTTCCACAATATGGCGGAGACAGCAGACAGGTGCAAGAGCAGCTGCGGAATGTCCGGTGCATCCAAGCAACCGCCACTGGTGCTTTTGCGGCTATTCTTGAATCTGGGGCTGTTGTGACCTGGGGTGATCCAGAACGCGGCGGAGACAGCAGACAGGTGCAAGAGCAGTTGAGGAATGTCCAGCACATCCAAGCAACTCAGTATGCTTTTGCTGCCATTCTTGAATCTGGGGATGTTGTGACCTGGGGTCAACCAGAATATGGCGGAGACAGCAGCGAGGTGCAAGAGCAGCTGCGGAATGTCCGGCGCATCCAAGCAAATGGCCTCGCTTTTGCTGCCATTCTTGAATCTGGGGCTGTTGTGACCTGGGGTGCGGCGACATATGGCGGGGACAGCAGTCAGGTGCAAGAGCAGCTGAGCAACGTCCATTTCATCCAAGCAGCCACCAATGGTGCCTTTGCGGCTATTCTTGAATCTGGGGCTGTTGTGACCTGGGGTTTGCCAGATCGCGGCGGAGCCAGCAGAAAGGTGCAAGAGAAGCTGAGAAACGTCCAGCGCATTCATGCAAATGGCCTTGCTTTTGCTGCCATTCTTGAGTCTGGGGATGTTGTGACCTGGGGTCTGCCAGCTCACGGCGGAGACAGCAGACAGGTGCAAGAGCAGCTGCGGAATGTGCAGCACATCCAGGCAACTGGCTTTGCTTTTGCTGCCATTCTTGAATCTGGGGCTGTTGTGACCTGGGGTTGTGCGGCAAATGGCGGGGACAGCCGTCAGGTGCAAGAGCAGCTGAGGAACGTCCAGTGCATCCAAGCAACTGCCAACGGTGCTTTTGCGGCCATTCTTGAATCTGGGGATGTTGTTACCTGGGGTAATGCGGCATATGGCGGGGACAGCCGTCAGGTGCAAGGGCAGCTGAGGAACGTCCAGCGCATCCAAGCAACTGGCAACGGTGCTTTTGCGGCCATGCTTGATTCTGGGGCTGTTGTGACCTGGGGTCACCCAGAATACGGCGGAAGGCTGCCAGGAGAGCTGAGCTTGTGATTTGCTTTTGTTTCACTTCCTGCTGTACGCGCCCAAAAATATAATTTCTGAAGCCAGACGGATGGATCCCAATTTCTCATGTTTTCATTGCCCATTTGTTCAACTATTTCAGGGAGGACTCTTACTAACATATCACTGGTAAGCAATGGTTGCGTAAGACATGTCCATGTTGTTATACTGGCTGGAACACCCTCCAAAACGGTTGGCGGACATAGATCAGCGGGGTCCACACAGGCTCGGAGGAAAGGCTGTATCACGGGACTTGTTTTGATATCCCCAGACTGGTCCCCCCTGTGTAAGCTATGCTTGCCAGGCCATCCAGACACATGCAGAGAATTGTTCAGGCCTCCGACGTTGGGGGTACCTACCTGGCAGGCATTGGTAAGTTCCATCATTGCCAGATCTGTGCGGACCTTTTTGCCACCTGTACTGAACCATTGGCCGGCAACATAAATCTATGCTTGGTGCTGGCGGTCTGAGAGCGGCGACTTTATCCAGATGCTGCTCACCCGCTAATCAAGTGGCGGGCCCCTCTCTCCGCACTTGAAATGACCAAACAGGACTGTGTGCCCTGTTTTCGCCATTGCCGACTTGGTTAATCCTTTGTACATACCGGTTTGAAGAGGAAGTTGCTATTTACTGTAGGTCAATGAGACTTTCAATGCAGGGCAACTGTTGTCAGTGTGGTTTGCTGCACTGAGGCAGTATAAACAAATGCGACATGCTGTGTAGTATTATCAGGCCGAGATGACGTTTGTTTGCAGGTGGCAAACCAGCAACATTGACGTGAGTTGCGTGATGCGTCCACCGTGTAAAAGCTGTGTTTGATCCCATGTATATGTGTGCACGCGCATGCATGCAAGCTCACCCAAGATGAGGGATCGTAGATTGGGCTGTAAGAACTCATATTGTTGAATGCGTGCACATATTCTTACGTTTGTTCATTGCGGACTTTGTAGCTGAGGACTGGGTTTGCCACTGGCTACTTGGCGATTGCCTGCGTTTTGCATACTTTTTGCCATGACACTACTTCCCTCCAACAATCATGGGCGCTGAAAGCAGGGGTTCGCAGACTACTTTCCTGGGGAAGCCCCTTGTCCACCTCCGTGGGTATGCTTTCCAAGATGGGGTTGCACAGACCCTTTGATCATACCTTTTCCCGGTGACCAGCTGAACTGCCAAGCTGGTTTTGGCGATGTGGGCAAGAAACCAGACTCTTGGTCATGTTCCAGGGCACGTCCAAGGGGTATGTAGAAATCACAATGATTTCGACTGGACTCCGGTTCCTTGTGGGGTGTTCTCAAAATGGTGGACCCCTTTTTGGGTGCAATCCAAGGGAGTCCAAAAGGACACCAACCTTTTTGGGAGACCCCAATCTTGAGAAAGCCCTGAATGCTCCGATCGAAGCTTGAGCACCAGACTCGTGCTTCCCCCAAATCATGAGTGACTTCTCTGTGTTCCCCCCGTTCGAGCGCCTGCGGTGATCATGCTCGGTTGTGTGACCCAAAAACTCCATTTGGCATGGACACCAATATTCTATTTTGCAGCACCGAGCCCTAGCACACCCAATGGCCTAAACTGGGATCTCTTTCGAAAACAATCACTTCGTCTCCTAACCTTCCTTTGGTTTCCCCAAAATGGTACCCCCTAATGAGGCCTTCTGAATTCCTTATCGAGGCAAGCCGTCTGATTCAGAGCCATAGGGGAAGAGTCTGAGTACTAGTCCTGAATGCCCTCAAGGCACTAAGACCATAAGGGCCTGAAGAATTGGAATGTGGTTTCCACGGGGACACTTTCACACTCGTGTTAGTCTTGAAGTATCTAGCTCTCTATGACTTGGTCACTAATCGTCACTCTTCAGCTGCAGCACTTGTTACGGCTCCGATGTGGGTTGGATCCCCCAAAAAAGCAGACACCTGGCACTTGGGAGGACTTCTTGCGGGCGCCTCTGCAGAGCTTTTGCCCCGAGGTGAGCAATGAGGAGCTGCGTCTAGCTGCAGGATTTGAAGGTAACATACACGAAATGAACAAGCCCAACCTCTGAATCGGCCATGAGTTTCAATAGGGAACCGCCGCGAGTTGGACACAATCAAAGCCCCACATGATGTCCACCACAAAGTCCCCAGTTAGATTTCATACCCGGAAAAAGCCGGAGGTTTGACATGATAAGATTGAATGAGATGGCCCCATTGGACAACCTGCATCCCAGCGCTGGCCGAAGGGCCACGATCCTGATCCGACAGGCAAAATGCCCGAGGTCAAGCGGAACGAGGATGTGCTTTTTTCGAAGGTAGCCTTTTAGGGTTGGTTGAGGACAACCGCATGTTCATAGGTAATTAACCTATTGCTCACATGCCCATTCGTTCTTTTGCAGAGTGATTGATGATTTGGCTCCGCCAATTGATCAGATGTCTAGAACTGACTTGAACTGGTGCACGCCTGAACTGGTGCCTCGAGTTGACTGCTGGCACGGTTTCAGACATGCGGAAGCAGAGCAATGTGGGCCTTTACGTCTGTGGGATTTGGGGCTAGTGCCAAATTGAATTGTTGCTGGTATGCTTGGCTAGCTGCAAGATATGCAAGCATGGCTCGGCAGGGCTGACAGGATGAAATGGATATTCTCGTAAGGTCCGAGCCTGTGGCTATGATTCGACGTAAAAGACTTTGATCCTGACGGGGCTGGAGCGTTGACACAAGAAGTGGACGTTTTGTGGCTTTGTGTCGGTCATGTTGGTCGTGATGTATCTTTGTCGCCTTGCGGAGTGACGGGCTGCTTGACTGGTACTAATAAAAGCTGGTGCACGCTTGATCTAATGTCTAGAGTTGACTGCTGGCACGGTTTTTGACATGCTGAAGCAGAGTAGTGTGGGCCTTTACGGTCTGTCGGTTTTGGGGTCAGTGTCACCATGCTTCGTTGCCGGCATGCTTGGGTAGCTGCAAGATTTGCAAGCATGGCTCGACAGGGCTGACAGGATGAAATGGATATTCTCGTAAGGTCCGAGCCTGTGGCTATGATTCGACATAAGAGACTTTGATCCTGACGCGGCTGGAGCAATGACACGGAACGTGGAGGATTTGTGGCTTGTGTGTTGGTCCTGTTGGTTCTGTTCTCATGTTGGTCGCCTTGTGATTGTGGGCTTGACTGGTTCTGGTGAAAGATGGTGAATGCTTGAACTGAGTTGACTGCTTGCATGGTTTCAGACATGCTGAGGCAGAGCAATGTGTGGCTGTGGGTTTTGGGGTCAGTGCCACCATGCTTTGTTGCCGGCATGCTTGGCTAGCTGCAAGATATGCAAGCATGGCTCGGCAGGGCTGACAGGATGAAATGGATATTCTCGTAAGGTCCGAGCCTGTGGCTATGATTCGACACAAAAGACTTTGATCCTGACGCGGCTGGAGCAGTGACACGAGAAGTGGACGATGTGTGGATTTGTGTTGACCATATGATGGCTCTGTTCTCATTTTGGTCGCCTTGTGGGCTTGACTGGTTCTGGTGAAAGATGGTGAATGCTTGAGCTGAGTTGACTGCTTGCAGGGTTTCAGACATGCTGAAGCAGAGCAATGTGGGGCTGTGGGTCGGGTTTTGGGGTCAGTGTCACCATGCTTTGTTGCCGGCATGCTTGGGTAGCTGCAAGATCTGCAAGCATGGCTCGACAGGGCTGACAGGATGAAACAAGTATTCTCGTAAGGTCCGAGCCTGTGGCTATGATTCGACACAAAAGACTTTGATCCTCACGCGGCTGGAGAGTGACACGAGAAGTGGACGATGTGTGGATTTGTGTTGACCATATGATGGCTCTGTTCTCATTTTGGTCGCCTTGTGGGCTTGACTGGTTCTGGTGAAAGATGGTGAATGCTTGAGCTGAGTTGACTGCTTGCACGGTTTCAGACATGCTGAAGCAGAGCAATGTGGGGCTGTGGGTCGGGTTTTGGGGTCAGTGTCACCATGCTTTGTTGCTGGCATGCTTGGCTAGCTGCAAGATATGCAAGCATGGCTCGACAGGGCTGACAGGATGAAACAAGTATTCTCGTAAGGTCCGAGCCTGTGGCTATGATTCGACACAAAAGACTTTGATCCTGACGCGGCTGGAGCAGTGACACAAGAAGTGGACGTTTTGTGGCTTTGTGTCGGTCATGTTGGTCGTGATGTATCTTTGTCGCCTTGCGGAGTGACGGGCTGCTTGACTGGTACTAATAAAAGCTGGTGCACGCTTGATCTAATGTCTAGAGTTGACTGCTGGCACGGTTTTTGACATGCTGAAGCAGAGTAGTGTGGGCCTTTACGTCTGTCGGTTTTGGGGTCAGTGTCACCATGCTTCGTTGCCGGCATGCTTGGGTAGCTGCAAGATCTGCAAGCATGGCTCGACAGGGCTGACAGGATGAAATGATATTCTCGTAAGGTCCCAGCCTGTGGCTATGATTCGACATACAAGACTTTGATCCTGACACGGCTGGAGCAGTGACACGAGAAGTGGACGATGTGTGGGTTTGTGTTGACCATATGATGGTTCTGTTCTCATGTTGGTCGCCTTGCGGGCTTGACTGGTTCTGGTGAAAGATGGTGAATGCTTGAACTGAGTTGACTGCTTGCACGGTTTCAGACATGCTGAGGCAGAGCAATGTGGGCCTTTACGTCTGTGGGATTTGGGGCTAGTGCCACCTTGAATTGTTGCTGGCATGCTTGGCTAGCTGCAAGATATGCAAGCATGGCTCGGCAGGGCTGACAGGATGAAATGGATATTCTCGTAAGGTCCGAGCCTGTGGCTATGATTCGACGCAAAAGACTTTGATCCTGACGGGGCTGGAGCGTTGACACAAGAAGTGGACGTTTTGTGGCTTTGTGCTGGTCATGTTGGTCGTGTTGTATCTTTGTCGCCTTGCGGAGTGACGGGCTGCTTGACTGACACTAATACAAGCTGGTGCACGCTTGATTTAATGTCTAGAGTTGACTGCTGGCACGGTTTTTGACATGCTGAAGCAGAGTAGTGTGGGCCTTTACGTCTGTCGGTTTTGGGGTCAGTGTCACCATGCTTCGTTGCCGGCATGCTTGGGTGGCTGCAAGATCTGGAAGCATGGCTCGACAGGGCTGACAGGATGAAACGGATATTCTCGTAAGGTCCGAGCCTGTGGCTATGATTCGACACAAAAGACTTTGATCCTGACGCGGCTGGAGCAGTGACACGAGAAGTGGACGATGTGTGGGTTTGTGTTGACCATATGATGGTTCTGTTCTCATGTTGGTCGCTTTGCGGGCTTGACTGGTTCTGGTGAAAGATGGTGAATGCTTGAACTGAGTTGACTGCTTGCACGGTTTCAGACATGCTGAGGCAGAGCAATGTGGGCCTTTACGTCTGTGGGATTTGGGGCTAGTGCCACCTTGAATTGTTGCTGGCATGCTTGGCTAGCTGCAAGATATGCAAGCATGGCTCGGCAGGGCTGACAGGATGAAATGGATATTCTCGTAAGGTCCGAGCCTGTGGCTATGATTCGACACAAAAGACTTTGATCCTGACGCGGCTGGAGCAGTGACACGAGAAGTGGACGATGTGTGGGTTTGTGTTGACCATATGATGGTTCTGTTCTCATGTTGGTCGCTTTGCGGGCTTGACTGGTTCTGGTGAAAGATGGTGAACGCTTGAACTGAGTTGACTGCTTGCACGGTTTCAGACATGCTCACGCAGAGCAATGTGGGGCTGTGGGTTTTGGGGTCAGTATGGTCAGTGCCACGGTGCTTTTTGTTGTTAGCGTGCCTGGCTATTTGCAAGATATTGAAGCATGGCTCGGCAGGGCTGACAGGATGAAATGAATTTTCTCGTAAGGTCCGAGCCTGTGGCTATGATTCGACACAAAAGACTTTGATCCTGACGCGGCTAGAGCGCTGACACAAGAAGTGGACGATGTGTGGATTTGTGTTGACCATATGATGGTGCTGTTCTCATGTTGGTTGCCTTGTGGGCTTGACTTGTTCTGGTGAAAGATGGTGAATGCTGGAACTGAGTTGACTTCTTGCACGGTTTCAGACATGCTGAGGCAGAGCAATGTGGGCCTTGACGTCTGTGGGATTTGGGGCTAGTGCCACCTTGAATTGTTGCTGGCATGCTTGGCTAGTTGCAAGATATGCAAGCATGGCTCGGCAGGGCTGACAGGATGAAATGGATATTCTCGTAAGGTCCGAGCCTGTGGCTATGATTCGACGTAAAAGACTTTGATCCTGACGGGGCTGGAGCAGTGACACGAGAAGTGGACGATGTGGGTTTGTGTTGACCATATGATGGTTCTGTTCTCATGTTGGTCGCCTTGCGGGCTTGACTGGTTCTGGTGAAAGATGGTGAATGCTTGAACTGAGTTGACTGCTTGCACGGTTTCAGACATGCTGAGGCAGAGCAATGTGGGCCTTTACGTCTGTGTGATTTGGGGCTAGTGCCACCTTGAATTGTTGCTGGCATGCTTGGCTAGCTGCAAGATATGCAAGCATGGCTCGGCAGGGCTGACAGGATGAAATGGATATTCTCGTAAGGTCCGAGCCTGTGGCTATGATTCGACACAAAAGACTTTGATCCTGACGCGGCTGGAGCAGTGACACGAGAAGTGGACGATGTGTGGGTTTGTGTTGACCATATGATGGTTCTGTTCTCATGTTGGTCGCATAGTGGGCTTGACTGGTTCTGGTGAAAGATGGTGAACGCTTGAACTGAGTTGACTGCTTGCACGGTTTCAGACATGCTCACGCAGAGCAATGTGGGGCTGTGGGTTTTGGGGTCAGTATGGTCAGTGCCACGGTGCTTTTTGTTGTTAGCGTGCCTGGCTATTTTGCAAGATATTGAAGCATGGCTCGGCAGGGCTGACAGGATGAAATGATTTTTCTCGTAAGGTCCGAGCCTGTGGCTATGATTCGACACAAAAGACTTTGATCCTGACGCGGCTAGAGCGCTGACACAAGAAGTGGACGATGTGTGGATTTGTGTTGACCATATGATGGTGCTGTTCTCATGTTGGTTGCCTTGTGGGCTTGACTTGTTCTGGTGAAAGATGGTGAATGCTGGAACTGAGTTGACTTCTTGCACGGTTTCAGACATGCTGAGGCAGAGCAATGTGGGCCTTGACGTCTGTGGGATTTGGGGCTAGTGCCACCTTGAATTGTTGCTGGCATGCTTGGCTAGTTGCAAGATATGCAAGCATGGCTCGGCAGGGCTGACAGGATAAAATGGATATTCTCGTAAGGTCCGAGCCTGTGGCTATGATTCGACGTAAAAGACTTTGATCCTGACGCGGCTGGAGCAGTGACACGAGAAGTGGACGATGTGGGTTTGTGTTGACCATATGATGGTTCTGTTCTCATGTTGGTCGCCTTGCGGGCTTGACTGGTTCTGGTGAAAGATGGTGAATGCTTGAACTGAGTTGACTGCTTGCACGGTTTCAGACATGCTGAGGCAGAGCAATGTGGGCCTTTACGTCTGTGGGACTTGGGGCTAGTGCCACCTTGAATTGTTGCTGGCATGCTTGGCTAGCTGCAAGATATGCAAGCATGGCTCGGCAGGGCTGACAGGATGAAATGGATATTCTCGTAAGGTCAGTGCATCGTCTGTACACGCGGAATTCGGATCGTCTGTACACGCGGGACCGGATCGTCTCTGCACGCGGGCCTTTTTTGCCCCGGATCGTTTGTACACGCAGTGCTTACTGCTATGCGCAAGAAGGGACAGGGGCGTTGCGTGAGCAGGTGCCCCACCCCGGACCCAACCCCCACCCCCACCCCCACCCCCACCCCACCCCCCCTCCCCAATACCCCACCCCATCTGTTACACGTGAGCGGGTGCGCTTGCTAGGTGGCAGGCATGTGCGCAGTGCTGGGCGGGCGTGTGTGAGCGGGTGTGCCCCACCCCACCCCAACCTCCCCAAAGCCTGACCCCAGCCATTAAGGCGGCAGGCATGTGTTGCACGTGAGTGGGCGTGCTTATCAGGTGGCAGGCATGCGTGCAGCGCTGGGCGGGCGCGCGTGAGCGGGTGTGCTTAGTAGGTGGTAAGCGTGGATGCAGCGCTAGGCGGACGCGCGTGAGCGGGTGTGCCCCACCCCGCCCCGCCCCAGCCCCCACCCCCACCCCACCCTTCCCCAATACCGCACCCCATCTGTTGCACGTGAGCGGGTATGCTTATTAGGTGGCAGGCATGTGCTTACCATTCCCCCGCCTCCCCACCCACCCCCCACCCCTTCGGGCTACTCTTCCGCATGCGTGGAAACAGCGCTGAGCGGGTGCACTTGAGCGGGTGTGCTTACCATTCCCCCCTCCCCCCCACCACCCCCCCCCCCCACAGTGCTGAGCGGGCGCACTTGAGCGGGTGTGCTTACCAATCCCCCCCCCCCCACCCCCCCACCCTGCCAAAAGTGTGTGTGTGTACAGATGAGCCAGATGACAGAAACCTTGTGTGCGCAGATGATCCAGAGTGCATGGCGCAATAAGTGAGGAAAGCCTGTGTGTACAGATGATCCAGATTTGTGTGCGCAGATGATCCCCTGCCCTTCTCGGGAGGTCCGAGCCTGTGGCTATGATTCGACACAAAAGACTTTGATCCTGACGCGGCTGGAGCGTTGACACGAGAAGTGGACGATGTGTGGGTTTGTGTTGACCATATGATGGTTCTGTTCTCATGTTGGTCGCATAGTGGGCTTGACTGGTTCTGGTGAAATATGGTGAACGCTTGAACTGAGTTGACTGCTTGCACGGTTTCAGACATGCTCAAGCAGAGCAATGTGGGGCTGTGGGTTTTGGGGTCAGTATGGTCAGTGCCACGGTGCTTTTTGTTGTTAGCGTGCCTGGCTATTTGCAAGATATTGAAGCATGGCTCGGCAGGGCTGACAGGATGAAATGAATATTCTCGTAAGGTCCGAGCCTGTGGCTATGATTCGACACAAAAGACTTTGATCCTGACGCGGCTAGAGCGCTGACACAAGAAGTGGACGATGTGTGGATTTGTGTTGACCATATGATGATGCTGTTCTCATGTTGGTCGCCTTGTGGGCTTGACTTGTTCTGGTGAAAGATGGTGAAAGCTGGAACTGAGTTGACTTCTTGCACGGTTTCAGACATGCTGAGGCAGAGCAATGTGGGCCTTTACGTCTGTCGGATTTGGGGCTAGTGCCACCTTGAATTGTTGCTGGCATGCTTGGCTAGTTGCAAGATATGCAAGCATGGCTCGGCAGGGCTGCCAGGATGAAATGGATATTCTCGTAAGGTCCGAGCCTGTGGCTATGATTCGACGTAAAAGACTTTGATCCTGACGCGGCTGGAGCAGTGACACGAGAAGTGGACGATGTGGGTTTGTGTTGACCATATGATGGTTTTGTTCTCATGTTGGTCGCATTGTGGGCTTACTGGTTCTGGTGAAATGGTGAATGCTGGAACTGCGTTGACTGCTTGCACGGTTTCAGACATGCTGAGGCAGAGCAATGTGGGCCTTTACGTCTGTGGGATTTGGGGCTAGTGCCAAATTGAATTGTTGCTGGTATGCTTGGCTAGCTGCAAGATATGCAAGCATGGCTCGGCAGGGCTGACAGGATGAAATGGATATTCTCGTAAGGTCCGAGCCTGTGGCTATGATTCGACACAAAAGACTTTGATCCTGACGCGGCTGGAGCGTTGACACAAGAAGTGGATGTGTTGTGGCTTTGTGTTGGTCAAGGTTGGTTCTGTTTTCATGATGGTCGCCTTGTGGAGAGATTGGCTGCTAGCTGCTTGACTGGCAGTAAACACAGATGTTGCACGCTTGACTGATGCCTAAAGTTGACTGCTTGCACGGTTTCAGACATGTTGAGGCAGAGCAATGTGGGCCTTCAGGTCTGTGGGATTTGGGGGTAGCTGCAGCATACGCAAGCAGGGCTCGGCAGTGCTGACAGGATGAAATGGATATTCTCTTAATGTCCGAGCCTGTGGCTATGATTCGACACAAAAGACTTTGATCCTGACGCGGCTGGAGCAGTGACACAAGAAGTGGACGATTTGTGTTTTTGTGTTTTCATGTTGGTCGCCTTGTGGATTGTTTGGCTGCTTTGCTGATGCTAAGAATAATAAGAAGAAGAAGGTGCGCACATAGAACTGAGGCCTAGAGTTGACGCTTGCAGGGGTTCAGACATGCTGAAGCAGAGTGGTGTGGGCCTTTACGTTTGTGGGTTTCGGGGTCACTGCCACCTTGCTTTGTTGTTGGCGATCTGCAAGCATGGCTAGGCAGAGCTGAGGATGAAATCGAGATTCAGGCCCTTGGGAATCCATCCAAGACAGTCCAAACGAAGCATCCATCCATTTGGACATACCTCAGCTGTTCAGTGGCACCCTGTTTCCCATTTTTCTTGGTGGCTGCCCCACTAAAAATGGCCTTTCCCCAAAAAGGGTTCCCTTTTTTTCCAGGGTCACTGAACAACTGAGATACACCAAGGGGCGATTCGCCTGAGGTCGAGAATCCCTCTTGACGCAATAGAACCCTTGGCACCCGCACCTGATCCGGCTGCCATCCTTGGGTCTTTGACCTCATAGGGATACCTCAACTCGGCCGACATGCCCCCGACGGAAGGTACAATTTGGAAGATGTAAATATGTATATAAAGCATATATATATATATATATAAATATAAAGACATGTGAATTTCTATAAATTTCTACATATATATATATATATATATTCATACATACATATGTACACATGTATGTCACATGTATAACATGTTGTGTATATATATATATATATATATGTAGCTATATATATATATACACATAATATGCCCAAATTGGCGCCCAGGACGAGACCTTCATTGCAGTTGCCATGTCGTGTTGATTGGCAGGACTTATACTCGCTGTGCGTCAACGACAAGGAGGCAGCAGAACTTACTTGTGGCTTCGGCCAAGATTAACTAGGGCCCCAGTAGTGCCCCTTTACCCTTTTTTTGAAGAGGGTTCCCCTACTAAAGTAGACTACAGAAAAAGCGTACCCTTATTGTAACCTCGCTACTGGAGGACCTAGTTAAGCATTTTGTAAGGAGGTTTCTTCACCGCTTTAGTTAAGGCCTCCCTTCAGACAAACATTGAACTTAATGATCCATGGATTCTTGTTTGAGGAATCTGCATGGCGCTTTTCTTTGGGTCCCCTGTCAATTTGTCTTCGGGGGTACTCAGATTCCAGCAATCTTAGGCGGTCCGACAAATCGCTTAGGCGCTACAATTGGGAGAGCTCCATGCGGAACATGGGGTTTTAGGATGCCGTGCGCTGTACTTTCAACAGTCACCCGCACAGTGGTTGGTGTTGTCATCCAACTTCGGTGATAGTTGCAGAGCGTTGGGCCCACTGGCAAGGCACATCCACTTCGGCATCACAAAAAGTCGATTGCCGATGTTAGTACTTGTTCTACTGTGTTGTACTCCCTGGCTCATAGAGTTTTAAGTTTACAGCAAGCTTGTTGACACTGAATGGTGGTCCATGCACAGTCCAAAAACGTCTGTTGTAAACCAAGTTGGCTACGGATGCAGACACATGTTTCTTGGGTGTCAAGCAAGGTCAAATGCAACCCATGTGTCACGGATTGAGGATTGAAAAACCAGTCAAAATGAAAAATTGAGCTGTTTCGGGGTGGGAACGTGAGTTGTCGGTGGCACTAGTTTTCTTGGCTTCCCTTCAACTAAAGTCTAAAACACCACTACAGGCTTATTGTTTAATCCGCATAGCCACTCGGCAATTCCGCGTAGTGTTTGCAGGTAAGCCAACCACAAACCATGATCGATTAATTTATGGGGAACACATTTATGGCCTCCCTAGAAGTGAGCTTTTTCTCTGCGAGGTACACCAACCATCTTGTTTGGACCTGGAGTCTCCATTGTACCATTAATTTTGGGGTCACACTAACAAAATGGCATTTTTGTTTGCGAAAAGGCGTTTTTTTCCGGATCGCTATAATGTGACCTTTTTTGGTTCATACTGCGCTAAGAAGACATTTGTCTTAAAAGAAAAAAGAAACAGCATCACCCTGCGGCAACTCACTGGAGCTTCTTGTATGCTGACCAAACGGGTTGCTTTGACAAGCGTCTTCTTTCACGTAAGGCGATGGCACAGCCTGAATCTGCATTCATCTACAGCGTTTGCCCAAAGCCCGCACGCTTGCCTGTAAGCACTAGGACATTCAACATTTGCGTAATATGCAGATTCGCACAGTATGCGGACACGGTGGCGCAGGCTGGTGCCAAGAAGCAGATGAGCATGTCCCTTACTTTCACAAAGAAACTTCAGTTATGTGCTTGCGGGCGACAAGGGTATGGTTTCAAGGGTGAGCTGGCGCGCGCCAAACTTGCTATCAGACAGTCGCTTAAAGAAAGCAAGCGCCCGTCAGAGTTCTGAAGTGCTTGTTTGCCCGCAGCCTTGGCTCAAAAATGCTTTCTGGCTTTGTGGGGGTTCGGGAAGAACAAAGAAAATTCCGAAGGCCAGAACTACAAAAGCATACATGCTTGTAAGGAAGATGAACTGCTTGCATCCAAACGAGGTAACTTTTTTCACAAATGTGTGTATTTTGAGCCACCTCTAGGCAATCAACCGCTTGAAGCTGGCTGTTCATGCAGATCTAGAGCGGGCCTGCTGTGCGCATCTGAAACGCTGGTTTTACAAGACCTTCCGGCTCGAGTGAAGATTTGACAGCCAAATACGCTCAAAAGTTGCAACCGCTGAAAGGCAGATTGTTCTGTCCATCCGTCTTTCATCCGCCTTCCATCCGCTTTGTGACGTCCGCCGTCCGTCCGCCCGTCCGTTGTCCGTCCACTCTTCTGCTTCAGCCCCCAAAGGACAGCAGAGCTGGAACTAACTTTTCGCAATAATTAGTCCCATGGCACGCGCGGGAGCATTTCTGGCGTTGACCTTCGTACTCAATGCTTGGCCCCGTCCATTTTATGGTTTGATTGGCGTAAAACACTTGCGTGACAGAGCGCGCCTAGGAAGATGGAGTTCACTGTGTTGCTTCGTCCCTCGTTGCGTCGGAGTGACCGCTCTGTTTGGAAACATTGAGTATATCCAATGCATTGCAGCGGCTTTGGGCTTCAACACCTGGGTTGGCGGTTTTCACTAGCACCGCTGTCTAGGAGCACTGATAGCGTTGCACATGTGTGACTACAGTGTGGGAGCGGCCGCGCTGTTTTATATCGTTTGCTGCGGCGCCCCAGATCATGTCAAAGTACGCACTTAGCGCTGGCACGCCTGCTGTCGTAATCGTGTGAAATGAACTAATTTTGGCCAACAGAGGTTAACCCCTTCGTTGCGAGTAACAAAGTGTGCCCAGAGCACTGCCGTGCTCGCTATACGTAGTTCAAGGCTGTAGCTTTGCCCCTTTGGCGTAGCAAAATGTGACTACCCCAGCGTGATGCATGCTTTGGTGTAAGTCCGACTTTTGCAGGTACGAAAGTAAGCAGACTACATGTCACAGCAAGAGAAAACATTCATAAGTTCCTTGTTCAAAGCCAGACCCTGACACACTAATGATTGCAGCTACTGACGGCGCTGTTTTTCGCCCTAGCCCACACCCCGTGCACATCAATGCGGCAGCCACAATGTCAAGCAGAAAAGAATCGCGCACGTGACCCCTTTTTGCGCCGAAGAGGTTTTTTTTGCACTCGTGACCCCAAGACAAAAAGGGGTCACGGAAAAAAGTTGAAAAACGAAGGGTCACGGAGAGTCCAGGGAAGAAGAATCCTCTCTGAGATAATGTTAAGTTGCCGAAAGTCGGATCCCTTAGCAGTCCCTTGAAGGTGGCATGGGTTTCACTGCTGACCCCTGACGTGCCAGATGTTTGAAACGAGCCCCCAAGGCGAAAGAACAAAGCGTCCGCTTCGGTTTCCCTTTGCCAGCGTCCCAGGACTCCTGGGGTTTCCTACTAAGGCTCTTGAACAAGTCGAGGGTTCTCAAGTGCTGGTGTCCTGTTCGAGGTATGCACACGTTCAAAAAATGGTGCGAGAAAGATTTCACCCACTCCGAGGGGAAAGGCCTGCGTGAAGCGCATGATGGGTACAGAGGATGGTAAAGGTATATGAGCCACAATCAAAACCCGGCTGGATCAAGGTTAGTAAGGGACAATCCCAACCACAAATAGCTGCGGCCGCCTTCTTAACTCTTTACATGGTTCTGGGTCGACCATTTCAATACCAGGTTTTGATGGTGACTCATATATATGTTGTTTTTGTTGTTTCTTGCAGAATAGGGCATCGCAAGAATTGGTGAAACTCGTTAGAGATGCAACAACTCTACGGTAAAATGTTACCTTGTCAATCCACACCAGCCCATGATAATGTGAGTTGCCCAGGCGCACAACAGCATTTGGGCAAAGCACAACGTGGATTTGCCCAGTGATCATGCGGTTCTGACATACCTGGGTCGACCGGTTGACCCGAATCAATCTCCTGAACTGTGCAGGAAATTATTTCTTGCTTGTCCGAAGTCAACCCTTTGAGTTTTTTGCTTGCTTTGTTTGGCGCCTTCAAAAGGGGGGCTTTCATTGTCAGGTCCTTCGAGTGCGGAACAAACGACTACTGTATCCGTTCAAGTCTGTTTGTTTGAATCGGTGCACTGATGTTGCTTGTGTTCGGCTTGAGGCTTACACCATGTGCTGCAGATGAACTGCCTCTCACTTGCATGAGACCTTGCCACGCCGCTGACCACACATCAAAGCAGATGGATTGCCGCCCAGATCGGTGCTACCTATGTTATCCACAATCTGCAGGATGGATATGACTTACCAAGTGATTTTTAGAACTTCTAGCCTTTATCCAACCGTCATGGTTGTCCACTTCCATGATTGGACAAAAGCTAGTGGATACCAACACCGCCTTGCAAGGTGACTCATGCTTGCGTTGTTTTCGGATGACACACTATCGCCATCCTTTGCCCAGTTACATCGCTGCCCGCCACTTCAAAATTGTTCATCACCAACTTCGGAAAACTCCCTGTCTGCGACCTTGCCTTTGTTTACAGACGAAAGCAACACCTGTTGCCATGGAAAGAACAGCTTTGCCTCGGTGTTTTGTTTGGTGGTGCAAAACTTACCGGGCGCCCTCGCTTGCCCCGTTCGCTGCACGCTGCTTTTTGATCCTCTGATCCTTGGACATGGTGCCGAAATCCAAGACAGCGCGGCGCCCGAGAACCGGAGCTTGGCTGCGGGTACCCTTTTCAGGTTGGCTTGGGAAATGAGAAAGAAAGCCACCATGTTGGTGGGTTCATGTGGGTTCCCAATTTTGACACATCCATTTGTTGCGTGACACGCGGGAGCAGTATTTCTGGGGGTGAAAGTCAGAAACTGGGGCTCTGCTTGATTCCGCTTAGGTGAGGTTTTTGATGGCCGAGCAATTGGACCAGTTCCTCGATCCAAGTTCCTTTTTTGTTTGGTGGGGTGCACAATTGTGCCCACTAATTTAGTCTTAACGTCGGATTAATCCGGAGCCTACTGTCGGAGGGATTCTCGAAAATAGATCATTTGCCACGAGAACCCTGAGTACGGTCCTTCGGATCAATCCGATATGGCTGTGGGTCAAAACCAATGGGATCCCATTTTGGGGTAGGCCCCCCCCCCCAAAAGGGCTGATACATGTATATCAGGCGAGACCGAATCCACCCTGGACCACCTCCGCTGGGGATAGTCGAATGTTCTATTTCCATTGGCTCGCTCGGTGTCAAAAGATGTTCGAACTTGGACTCGCAGACCAATTAATCAAACGCCATCCACCGGCTTTTACCCACTACGCGCTTCCCAAAAGCTTCAAAGTGAACAATGCGCTTTGTTCATTCTTAATCCCAGGGCCATCTTTGATTCGAGAGACCCCACGCACTTGTTCAACCACTGAAGCTTTTGCTCACTACGCGCTTCCCCGAAGGTTAAAGATGAACAATGCGCTCTGTTCATTCTTAATCCCGTGACCATCGTTGATTCAAGAGACCCCACACACCTGTTCAAACACTGAAGCTGTTACCCATTATGCGCTTCCCAAAAGATGAAAGATGAACAATCCGCTTTGTTCATTCTTAACCCCAGGCCATTTTTGATTGGAAGCAGCATTGATTAGCGGGTTTCGGATTGCGCGGTTTACGGATTAGCTCATGCGGCCTGCGGACTGCAGATTATGGGTTGCGGGTATTGGATCAAGTTTGGAATAACGCTTGGCGCAAGTATGGCACGCTTCGGAAACGACCGACTCAGATTATGTCAAAAGCCTTTCTAGAAGCTAACTTGGGCTATCTGGCTGTAAAAGCTTAACTTCCCCAGGGCTTAGAGTTTTAATGGGGTAAGTCCTATGTTGTAGGACCAGATTGCCCTGCAAGGGGCACAAGCGAAACAACACACGATGAAATGGCATGAGTGGAGGCCAGAACTGACCACGGACACGCCGATACCTTGCCGCACGCTAGCTCTCGTTCCCTGCTTCTCAAGTTCACTGAAGGTACGGGATCTTGACCCATGGCCATATAATGGGCAGCCCCGTTCCCTTTAGCTAGGGCCACTGGGCAACTGGCGAGCATCCCGCGATGAGAAACCCGACCACGACCAGAAACGAGGTTGCGCGAGCATCGTGTCAGAGGCAGCAGCGCAATCCCAAGAATTCCAGCTACCAGGAAGACAGGCTACTACCCGAAGCCAACCTTCCACGCGTTTTGGCCGTGCTGGGACAATGTCAAAAAGGGACAGTATTTGGTTACCTGCTCGTAAGTGGGAACTGGAAGTTAAGTCGCTTAGGCCGTTTGGTGCCACGTTTGGTCCAGGGTGAGTGACCTTCGCCAAACGGCATGGCCGATGGCTTGTTGGTCCTGGGAGCCTGACATGGTTTGGCAGGTAGGCAGTTTGCTACGCAGAAATGGCTGGAGAGCAAAACCAGGTGGTTACTCAGTGAACAGGAACTTACAACCATGGCAAGTGGGTAACCATGGATAGGCACTTAGCGATTCGTCTCAGGGCTTATACCTGACAACTCCAGAGCGAGGTTCATTTTGACCGCTGGGGATAACATCAGAACCTGGCTGGTCATTTCCCTTGAACCTGCCATTTTGTGTCATTGTGATGGTAACGAACAAGGGAATCACGCGGTCCATTGTTCTTCCGTAAAAGCTGACGGCTGTTTGGTTTTGCCCAAGCTGGCTCCAGAGCGGGGGTTCTGGAACCCGGTATCTGTTGTGGATCCTTTGGACGGACAAAATCCTGTAAGAGTTGGAAAGTGGTTTATCCCGGTACTAGGCTTAATCTATCTCAACTGGTGCGAAGTAGATGTCCATCCACCGTACCGGGGCTATGCCGTGCTTGCCAGCATAGGTGGATATGGCCTTCTTCCAGCGACTCTGGGAGGATGCAGGAGGGCAGTTCGGATGCTTGACTTGGCTTCTTGAGCCTGATTCCGTTGCCCGTGTGGGGGGCACCATGAAAGCCAAAAGTCCTGTTTTAACACGCGCCCATGCATGCATGCAGAAATACATACATCCCACGTGACATGGGACGCACCAAAACAATACGGAGAACATCCCGGATAAACTCCAGGCAACATTTGTTCGTCACTATTTCCTTGCGCCTAGCCACTGGGCGACCTCTTTCTACCTTGAGAAGCCACTGGGCAGAGTGGAAGGTCAGAGGAGCGGCAATCGTAGAGGGAACGGAACGGTAGCGGAGAATTGGGTGGGTTGCCACGAAGATGTGGTATAGGGAGGGGGTCTACATCCATGGGATGGAGAATATTGAAAACCCCGGGGGCGGCCTCATGGAGGACGACTAGGTCTCCCAGCAGTGCCCTTTTACCTTTTTTCGGGGCAGGGTTCCCCTACTAAAATAGACTACAGAAAAAAGGGCGCCCTTATTCTAACCTCTCTACTGGAGGACCTAGACAAGTTTTCCAGGAACATCTGGCCGATAGCTTGAGCTCAATCCGGCTGCACGACCCGAAAGTCGCGCGTGGCGCGCGAGTTCCAGCGACGCTGATGCCATGTGGCCTGGCCGGCGAGGCATTGCCACCAGCAAGGCAGGACTGAAGCCTTGACTGCTATTGGGTTGGATCTGTAGACTTTAATTTTTTGGGAAATCAAGTTGGGTTTTCCACTATTTTTGAAGGGGGGTCAACAGCAACCAAGAAGCCAAGAGCTTTGTGGTTGTTTTGAGGGTAGCCTTCTCCTTGGAGGTCTCCGAAACGAATTGTTGACTTCGGATTAAACCCTCCCCCCCTCCAGAAGGTCAAGCATCATTTTTGAAGGCTCCGGGGGGGGAAGGTGGTCTGCGCGAGAAGGCAGTTGTAGGTGGCCGCTCTGTGGGATGGAAGATGCATCTAGAATCTAGATAAAGTCTAAGGGGAAAGTGGTTCCACCGAACGCACCGTACTAATTGGGGTGCCTGCGTCAGAGTTTAGAATTGTTTTAAAGTATTTGATGCCAAAAACGCGCCTTAGTTATCAATGGCATTTATTTCTCCAATATCAACATCTTGATTTATTTTAGGGTAGACAAAATATCAAACACTATCAGATAGTCTTATGTTCCATGCTCTCCAGATGTGGGCCTTGGCACCAGCGGTGGTTGTTTTGAGGGTACCACTTCAGAGGTTTGGGTTTTGGGGGTATGGACGTCATAAGCCATGTATACTGACTTACAACTTGTATTGGTGAAAAATAAGCATCCTCCAAAACGCTATACCACAAGCCTGGAATAGCCATTCCCCCGCTGCTTCTGTGGGGAAAAAAATAGATACACGGTTTGATGTGGTGAGGCTGGCAAGGCGGCGCTGTTTGTGGATGCCTTCTTGGCATCTCTGCAGGACAGGGATGCATGGTTGTTGTTTTCTTTCTGTCGTTTTTTTTTGGGGGGGTTCCCCTGCAAAACTATGTTTCTTAGGGTAGACCAAGTATGAAACATAAGTAGAACATAGCATTTGTGTGTGCGTGTACCCCAGATGGCCACGCTATGGCTATCAATTTCATCCGGATTCCCGTCAAATGGTTCCGTGGACAGAAATCCCGACTTAAATCATATCCACGAAAGGGTATAGAGTTCACACCCATAGGTATATGTGCCAAAACAGTCGGACCAAAAAGATGGTGGCCATCGTTTTGTTTTCCCTTGTTGGGACGCGTGGTGTTGGTGGGAAACCATTTGCCTCCAATGCTTTGATATTATATTTGATCATATCGAGCACACAATTTGGGGGGTAGCACGAGCTCCCCCATTATGAATGTGTGCGTGTGTGCGTTTGCTTCCGGATTCCGTAATTCAGGTTCGTGACAACAATTTCAACAAACTCCTTTGGAACGGTGTTTCATTTGAAAGCATTGCGCAGCATGAAAGTCAACTAGGTCGGTGAAAGATAGTTATTTCAGCAGAGGCATGGTTTAGACCACAGCTGTGTCAGCTGACACCTTTGCCTTCCCTTTCTACAAATCGTGCGGGCTGAGTTCCCATGGTTGTCAAGGATGCCCCCCCCCCCTCCGAGGCCCCCCCAAACAAAAACAAATTGGTAAAGGAACTCAATAGGCCTTGCCAGTTGCGCAAAAGTCGCCCCTATCGGGACTGGGAGGGGTTCTTGACGACCCCCTCTCCCGCTTTTTTTGGAGGAGAACCGACAGCAGCAGCGTGAGGGCAGCCATCTGCTGGGGCCCAACGGTCTGGGCATTTGGCAGGACCCCTGGGAGGATACGCCATCCTTGAAGGAGAAGCTGTCGAATCTCAAGCATCAGGCAGGGGCCATGCGCCTGGTCCAAGGGGTCGTTTCCAAGGGCTGATAAGCGAAGCACGCTTGGGCCACTCTTGAACCTTGTGAAGCTTTTAATTCTTGCATGTGGGGGTTGTGGGGTGTGTGGGGAGCGTGGGGTGTGTGTGGGTGTCGGGTGCGGCTGTGTGGGGGTGCTGGGGTGTGGGGGGTGTGGGGGGTGTCGGGGTTGGGGGGTTGGGGTGTGTGTGGGGTGGGTGTGTGGGGGGTGGGGGTGGTGTGATGCATGCAAGTTGGATGTGCTTTTCAAAAAGGCGAAGTAGTAAGTTTCCTGTGGTTTGTGAGAGGTTCCTCAAAAAAAGCACACGTTACTACTAAGAAGAGGTCGAGAATTTCAAGTGGCAGCCGCTTAGGAAAGCCTTATTGGCCCCCCTTTAGTAGGACTTACCAAGCAAGGTTCAGAACCCCCACTGGAAGCTTCCCTTTATTCCCTAAGGCCATTGGTTTCTTACTTCCCCGCCAGACACGCCAAAGCCAACGCATGTTTTTTGCCCCGAGTTGGGTGAGATCCGTCCCTACGATCTGTCGGAGCTGCTGTGTGAGCTGAGCTTGGTGATCTGGCAGCTCAGATCCTTGGCCTGACATTTTCTTTTGACGACTCCAGTTGCTGAACTACATTTTATGAAGTGTGTTCTGTTTGTTTTCATAGGGACCCTACCCAAATATGTTTATATATATATATATATGTTTCTTTATATACATCTGTTTCCAGGGGCTTAAGCGAATGGAGGCAGCAAGAGATGCTCAGAATTCTGTAGCCGTTATGTTCCCACGAAGGGGGGGGTTGCCACGACTCGTGGATGGAAAGCCCGCATGCACGTGGGTTCTATCCCTGCTTGCCTATTTGAAAGCGTTTCTGCATGTCGGCGTATTTTTGTTTGTGTCTTTGCGTACTTTGGTGGGTTCCACCTTAAATTTCACCTCCTGCCCGTTTCTGGGAAACCCGAATTGCTGCCATTTGAATGAGTTGAAGCTTCGCCTTCCCTATGAATATGTGTGAAACTAGGGCTAGGGGGGTTCCCTACAAACCAACGCAAACAAGGGTCAAACAGAACACACACCCCTCTGCCCAGGGCATTGGTTTTTTGGCACGATGTGCAGTGGATGAAATTTAATTGAGCTCCCCTATAGGGATGCTTGGGGAGCAGTCAGAGACGTGTGTCAAAATCAGGGTCCTACTTAAATTGTTGTTGTATTTTCACGTGTCTTCCCTTTTTTTGAGTGGGCGAAAGCACAAGTCTTTCGTGTGAGACGGAGAGAATCCGAAGCCTGAAGATGATTCGATGGATGGGACCGCATCGAAGCACCAGGAGCCTGGTTCACCATCAGCTCAGCCGACTTGGTTCTGGAGCGCCTCGGCGATTCTTGGGTGGCAGCGCCGAGGACTGACTGCATGTTGCTATACCCCCAACAAGGGTTGCTTTCCCTTTGGAGTTTCTCGGAGAAAAAGAACGTCGAAAAAGGGGTAGCCTCAAAAGCAGTATGCGCCCTGATACGACGCAACGTGTTTCCCGGACAAAAGAAACATCCCGGTGGTATCCCCAGCACCCTTCGAGACCCCTGGAAGCTGCTCCGGAGATGTGCGAGCCGAAGGCCATGTGACCTATGGAGGAAACCTGTGGCGAGAAAGGATTTGGATCTCATTTCGAAGGACGCGTTCTGTAGGCTTTTTCGTGAGCCCTAAGAAGCTGTATTCGGGTACCCGGCTTCGTTGTTGTCAAGACAAGTGACTAAGTGTATGTTTGTTTGTGGCTAAAAGCGTCTCCCTTGACCAGTTTCGTGAAACTTTGACAGATCAGTTTAGTTGACAGTTGACAACAATGATTCCGTGGACAAGTGACAAAACCAAACAAGTGGCAACAAGTGACAACAAGTGACAACATTGGATAGTTTGTTTGTTTTTTGACGAATCCACTCGATCGGAAGTGAGGTCCACAAACAAGGATTCCGGGCTGGATCCGAGTCGGGGTAGACTCGGTCGGAGATGAGCTGTGGGAGATGCGTTTTGAGGCTTACGCTCTTTCCCTGGTGACGGAAAAAGGGAAAATGCGCTTGTCTCAAAAATCTGAGGACACCCAAAATAGTTGTGTCCAAACCGGACAAATAATATTCCTCCACAAACATACGGCATCCAAGTGGGAGTGTGCTTTTGTCCAGGAAGCCACCCATTTGAGTGGTCCCTTGGGCACAAAAATGGGACGCCCACATGGGAATCCGGTGTTTGACCCTCAACTTGCTTTTTTTGGCCATCAAACAACTGGTAAAATGGCAAGCGCAAAGCCGGGTGGGGGTTGGAAAACCCGGATCCCCAGACACTCAGTGCCCTTTCTTGACTTTTCGGAGGAGTAAACCCCATTAATCAAAAGGGTTGATTCCCCATTCTTTGCAACCATCGTTCTTCCAAAAACCGGATCCGTTTTCCCTGGGTTTCCAGAGGTTTTCTAGAAGAAGGATCCCTGGAAAGAATGGAAATGGACGGTACCCCTAAAAACAGCCCTTTCTTGATTCTTTGGAGGAGTAAACTCCCCTAAAATTCCTTCCAAGTTGATTTTTTGGAGGAGTAAACCCCATTAAAAGGACACCGATATATGTTTTTTGGGTCCCCTAACATTCCTTCCAAGTTGATTTTTCGGAGGAGTAAACCCCATTAAAAGGACACCAATCCTTTTTTGGGGTCCCCTAACATTCCTTCCAAGTTGATTTTTCGGAGGAGTAAGCCCCATGAAAAGGACACCGATCCTTTTTTGGGGTCCCCTAAAATTCCTTCCAAGTTGAATTTTTGGAGGAGTAAACCCCATGAAAAGGACACCGATCCTTTTCTGGAGTCTACAGTTCCTAAGGATCCTGAAGAAGGTGCACCAGATGTCCGGGCGCCTACCTGAGACCACCTCGGGGGGAGACCCGGGCCTGGCGGTTCTGCGGCTGCTGGAGGGCTATATCTTCTTCTACGCCGCCCGCCAGGCCTACCGAGCGGGTCGGGTCGCGCCGCTTGGCTTTCGGATGCCCTCCCGAACTCAGAGCTCCAGCGGAGCTTCTAGGTCCCCCTGCTAGGTGCCCTTTGACCGTTTCTTTTTTGGGGGAGATTCGGTTCCCCTACTAAAATAGACTGCGGAAAAAGGGTACCCTTATTCTAACCTCTCTACTGGAGGACCTAGGTTTGCTACCAAAAAAAGTGTGCCCTCTTTTACCCATGGCCACCGAACTCAACCAGAACAGGGATCTCACACGGTTGCTGAGTCAAGGAGACCTTGTCCCATGCCTCTCCCAGACTTGTGGATTCCGAGCTTAGAGCTTCATAGTCAAGCCAAAAGGGTCGAGATCCCTCTCTCCTGGCGAATGTAGGTCTTGTTTGGCGGTCAGAACGCAATTTTTCTGGAATTGGCCTCAGAGGAACGCAGCTTCAAAAAGGAAAGAAGAAACCTGCTTGAAGAAAGCTGCTTGGAAATTGATTCGGTTCGGCTGGTTGTTTTTTGAGGCACAGACGGAAGCGTTCCTGAGACTACTCGATTCATGTTTGGAGGACTCCTTTTGGGTACTATGTTCCGCGTTGTTTTTTGAGGGGTTGGTTGGGGTAGCCAAACCACGAAGGCCCATCAAGAAAGGGGTCTCCCCGCAAAAACGATGAATTGTTTTTCAAGTCCGTGTTTTTATTGCTGGAGAGCCGGGCAGAGGGAACGGGAAACATGCAACAATTGCGAGATGACCCGCCTGGACCCGTTTCCACTGAAACAAACAATTGGACCCCTTGAGCGAACACACCGATAGAGGGTGTCCGTTGGGGGGATATTTTAGCCTGCGTGCAGGTTTCAACCGGGCGTTGTTACTAGTCCCACTCACACGACCTTCAAGGGACATGGTGCGTGTGATTCTCCTTCAGGACCCTAACCGGATCTCAAAACTGGCCCACATTTTCAGAACCCGCGGAGCTGTTTCATGTTCACGTCCGCGAGTAAGGTTCACTGATCCGGAGAACACACGGTTGTCCAGTCTGGACAGTGATCAAATGTGCGTGCCCTCAGCACAGCCAGCAAACACCACAAAGTCAGAGTAGCCGCAACGGAGGGCCTTGGCCTCAGATGGGTTTGTAAGGCTTGTAAGGGAAGCACCCCCAAGCCTTTCCTTGAAGGAAGTTTCATTTGGAGTGTTCCTGGGAGTAGCTTGGTTTTCACCAACGCCAACAAAAATCCGCACGTCGCTGCGCACCGCTGAAGGTTGACCCCGGGAGCTATATTATAGGGAAACCGTTCGTGGTATTTTTATCTACAAAAAGAATACAAGCCAACTGTTACCTTGTAGAAGTCTCATCCAACTCTCCATCCCCGAAAAGGGGGGCTGGGGTAGCACATGTGTCTATCCCGGCCCATCCAACTATAGGTAACTAGTGGAAACCATCATTTCATGGAACATCTCTTTGGCGGCCCCGCCCCGGCACACCAGCAAAAAGTGCCTCAAGGGGGAAAAAACAGACTGGCCTGTCAGGTCCTCGTCTCGAGGCCCCTGAGTTGCAGGGGTGTTTCGGGTTGCAATTGCTGTCTTTGATACTTATCCCTCCTCCCTCCTCTTCCAGGCATCCCTCCCTCCTTCCTCCTCCCACTGGGTGCCTGGAAGACCAACTTCCAATGTCAGGGACCCTCATATGAGGCTGCCATGTTGCCAGGGAGCGTGTCCAGGGCAACGTCCCCCGGGCATTCATTGGTCTTGTTCAGACACCAATTCATTTTCTGAGGGTTTACGCACAACTGTCGGAAGAGATGAACCCGGTTGGCACAGAACGGGGAGGGCACGGCTACTAGCTCGAGGTGTTTTGGTGACTCACCCCGCCCGGCCTTGGAGGTTGAAAAGCTCATGCACGATGTTGCTCAACGTTGGGATTCCTCATGTTGTGACACGGCTGTGGCTCAAAATTAAACCGGAGGGGCAAACCGCGGGTTTTGGTCCATGTTTCCACTTACCAAGGTTCCATTTTGGTACCGGTTTTTTGAGCCACAGCCACATGTACATTGTGTGATTTATAGATTGTGAAGACATTTGCCTGGCGCGGAAGAGCGCATCTTCAATCTTGGAGATGTCTTTTTTCGCCCACGTGTGGATAAACAGCTGCACTTATATCAGAGGCTGCTGTTACTTCTGAGGGTGTTCCCCTTGCCCCAGACATGTAATTTATTTGTATGTTTTGCCACAGGAGTGGCTATGGTGACTCAAATCGCTCGGCTTACTCATAGGATCCACCCTCGACTCCCTAACCGTTACAAGTCCTTAAGACCTGTGGATGGACCAAATCCTGCACCAGCTGAGATGGATGAAACCCTATGAACACTGGAACAAACCGCCCACCAAATGGTGCAGTATTGCGTCCATCCGCAATATGACATTTCCTTCACACTCGCTCGTGCGGCGACGAACATCTCTTGCAGGAGAAGCTCAAGGAAAAAGTCCAGCAGGTGGTCGCGAAAATTGTACATAAGAAGCGGCTGCCTCCTTGTACGCTAGCCCCCCGGACCTCATCACATGCGATCTCGAGTTGGGCCAAAGCTTACCTTCTTCCCACAAACAGAAGCTACCTGTGGGAGCAATAAGCAGACTTGCGGTATGGGTCTCAGTGTGGCCCAGATCACAGTGTGAATTTTGGCCGCCTGTTTGGCGGATCCGGAACCCACCAGCAAGAAAATCGACTTCAAAACAGGTCTCTGTTTTTGTTCTGCCAGAGCTTCTGGACAGCTAGGCCATAGTTCTTCATAGCTCAAGGGTCCACTGGCTACCAATATCAGCCATTGACCCACCACCCTATGAACCCATCAACCATCGAGTGCTGGGTCAGCTTCAGAGGCGATTTCCGAGGCCAGAGAAATCGGACGTGTCAGCGTCCGAGATAGAAACCCGTTCAACGGGTAAGAAAAGGGTTCCGATCGCTTAGCTTCAAAGGATTATGTGTGTAGACCCATTTGGGCTTGTGTTTTCAGAGTGCCTCCTGTTCGTGTTTCAAGTTGAAACCAAAAGGAAAACCACCCAATTTAGGCGCAGCTCTAGATTGAAGAACCCACAAACAAACGGGGCGGCTTGAAGGGCTTTTTTAGGGATATCTAAGGTACGCGTGGAGGCCGCCTTAGTCTGCTTGGGCATCCTCAAGGAGCCCCCCTGCCCTGGGCTTCAGGAGAGAGACGTGTCGTAAGCGCGAAACCTTGCCTCCGAAATGGGTTCTGAGCTTGTGGACGGAATGTATCAAACCCCTTACACATTAGACAATTTGTTTTCCCCAAAAGTGAAGGCGGGAACCCCGGATCTAAGTACCCCGAGTTGATTAGGGGGTGCCCCCTTGAGTGGGGATTCTTCACTTTGGAGGGAAACACCCCTATAGGATGGGTTTATTAATCCGGTTCATCAACTAGGGGTTTATGATCCCAGGGTCAGCGTTAGTTGGCAGACTGAGAAACTTTGTGTGGGCAGAGTTTTCTCCATCAAGTTGAGACGTGTTTGGTCAGCCCTGGCAACTCTTTTGGCAAGTTTTGCTTTTTGGATTCGTGTTCCTTACGTCCAGGTTCCAGACTTGGAGTCAATGGTGCAGATAGGTGTCATTCTTCGGTTGAGTTGCTGACAAAACGGATGGCTTCCCCCGGTTTTGGTTGGGTGGCTTCCCACTTCCCAGCCAGCCTCGGTTTTGACCGTGACCACATATATGTGTTCACAACATCAAGCCGTTACAAGACCCAAGTTCGATTCAGAGCTTCAAGCCAATCAGTCTGCACAGCCTCCCCTTGCTATGGTGGATGACTTGGGGCACACTCGCCAATATTACTCACCAACATGCCATCACAAACACGGGGGTGACACCTCACCTAAAATTCATCATGTCAGTTGGAGTCATTTGCTGAATGTCTCTATGAGAAACCTCCAACATCACTTGATAACCTGATGTTTGCTTTGTGTCCTTTTTTTGAACCCCTGGCTTTTGTAGGGATTAATGGGACAACCCCCCCCGAGCACCAAGCTACCCTTTGGGGAAGATACTGTGGATGGACGAAATCCTGCATCACCTAGGAAACCTTGGAATGATGTTTGCCCTGCAACTACCAGCAAAGAATGGTTTCAACCATGGTTTCTTAGCTGGTGCGAAATGGAGGTTCTTAGCCGGTGCAGGATTTCGTCCATCCACAGTATGGTGCAACCTAGGGTAATCAGCAAAGTGGATGACTTGGGGCACGCCAACAGAACTCAGCAACATGCCATCACAAACACGCTGACACCTTTGGGGAAGATACTCTGGTTTGGTCAAGGAGACGGTGGGCGATGTCCTTTTGGACTCCTTGGCG
>CAUJNA010001558.1:602500-605000 GCA_963377175.1 Effrenium voratum
TTCTGGGCCAAGAGCCGAAATGTGAACGAAGCATTGGAGGCAGGGCTTGCGGAAAGAGTCCTTTGGACATAAACGTTGCCCCATTTTGCGTTTTTTTGCGCTTTTTTGCCTCATTTTGGTTGCACCCTTTTGGTCCTTTTGGTTGCATTAGCGCACTTTTTGGTGCCCCTTGTTGGTCTGCTGTGGTTTGACCATTTTCCAGTGTTGCCATGTTGGGTGTCCTTTGTTTTTGTTTTGAGTTGAGGTTTCCCAAACCAACTTTGAAGTGTGTAGCAGAAAGTGCACGTTTGCAGGTCTGAGTTTGGCAGGTTGCTTCAAAGGAAACCAGACTTTCAGCGATGCCCGGTTTTTTAGTGTTGTTTATTCTTTGGAGCGTTTTTTTCTCAAGAAAACCTGCCCTGAAAAACAACAGGGCCACTATTGTTCAGGAAGGTGTTGAACAATCGACCCGAGCAACCTCCAAACCACGAAGGCCGTTGGTCTTAGTTGGCCTTTGTTTACCTCAACAAGGCTTGATTTACCCCCATTCAAAATTTCTTCGGGGGGGGGCGGTGCAAGTTTGTTTTGCTGAGCAAAAGTAGTTTCAATGATGCTCACATGTTCCCCGAGACCTCACGGGCTGAGTTGAAAACCCGGGGGAAAGGACGACTTCCCTTGCAGTTTTGCAACTCTGTAGGTTCAAACAAAAAGTTGCCACGTTTGCAGATGGAAAATGGAGGGTACTGAAGCGCTTCTTCCATTTGACACGAAGATGTGTTTTCTTATCCTTGTTGGTTTTTAAGGGGAATCTATGACTGGACGTATCCTTATGTTTGTCCAAAAAAAGATGTTGGTCCAGGGGACGAAAAAAGAAACACATGGACAGATCCCATTCAAAGAGGTCACAGCAACCCCAGGGGACGCTGTCGTCCTACTCCCACTGCCTGCTTCTGATCGCCTACCTGCAGAGGGCCACTGGATCTTGAAGAAAAAACAGCGGAGTCCGATGTAAGGTGCATGTGTGTTTGTTGGTCCGTTTCTCGCTTCTCGAGTTCCTGGACTTGAGTCAAGACTTGTTGGGAAGACCATTTTGGTGGTTAACAGTTCAGACTTGTTATGGCCAATCCACTGAACAAGTATGCTTTTGTTGGTAGTCACAGGTTTGTTGAGGAATGGCCCTATCGCACAATGATAAGCGAGGTGGCACATTTGTTGTGTTTGGTGGGCATGTTTACCTTGGAGGGGGGGGTAATTACCAGACCTTGTGTTGGTTGGGTGGCCATTTGTGAGTGATTTTATGCGAATGGTTGATGTCTAATGGATCAGGAGAATTCAAGGAATATGGTTGTCAATCTTATTGCAAGGAGTTTGTTTAAGGAGGGAGGGGGCATTTGTTCAATGCTACAATTCTACACAAATCGAATTGTTTGCCACCAGGTTGCTGCTTTTGATTCTATCCGGCAATTCCAGACAAAAGATAGGGCAGTGCTTTTCTGAACAGCGATAGATTGCAAAATCATCAAGATGTCAGAACCAGTAGACCCCTTACGGCAGATACCAACAAATGTTGAATGTTGAATGTTGTTAAGCCCTTCAACGTTTTACAGCAACAGGTTTGCCACTTACCACCGGAAAGCTGATTTCCAACATGTACCCTGGGCAAAAGGCGGTTACTTGGAGCATAGTATTTCAACCACTTTTTTGGGTGACCGGGTCAGCTCGTGTCAGCTCAGGAGCACATTGTCCCGGTGCTTCAAAGGAACACCGAGGGAAGGGTGGAGATGTTCGATGATATCCACGACGTCTACTTCCTGGACCCTAGGAATTTCGGATGAAATTCAATCACCTTTAAGTTGCGACCATCGGACTTCGATAACTTATTACATAAGAACACGGAAGCCAAAAAACATTTTTCTTCGAGAAACATCCGTTTGGGAGACCTGCTTTTCGTAAGTCGGAGATACCCCATGCAATCCACATGCGAGTAGTGTTCCAAGTCAAGCACCCCTTTAGTACGCCCATAGTTTTGAGGCTGAACAAAGTCCGCTTTGCATTTGATGAAATAGCAACCACTATTTAAGTCGGGCTTCATCCATCCCAACTGAAGCATGTTGTCCATCCACCGGCTTTCTTTGACTCCAAGCCGTTTCTTTTTCGGCGTACGCATCATGGCAAAAAAAACAGCTTTCCCATCCAAAGCTCGAGCCGTTCTGCTCGCTTCTGCCGTGCCCGGCAGGCGGGACCTGCACGCGGAGAGCCCGCAGTGGAAGGAGTGGATGGCGAAGCGGCCCGAGGCCACGCTGGCGGGCTTGCTGGTGGGCTTCTTCCGGTTCCTGGCCTACCAGCTGCCGGCGCACTCCCAGGCAACCGACCAAAACCGAGAAAAGAGAGAGAGAGAGAGGGACAGGGATGCCAAGAGGGCCAAGGAAAAAGTAAAAAACTGAAAACAACAACAACGACAAAAGAGAAAATGGGAGACAGGGATTGCCAGGGCCAACAAAAGGTAAGTTGCTCTACTGTT
>CAUJNA010001558.1:610000-617500 GCA_963377175.1 Effrenium voratum
GCGTTTGCGTGTTTGTGTTTGATGTTTCTTGCCCGCCGTTGTTCGTTTCATGTGCTTCTGTAGTTTGGATGCATAGGGTAGTTGATGATGATGATGAGGAAGAGGAGGAGGAGCAGGAGGAGGAGGGAACATGTGTTTTGTGTGTTGTTGCTTGGCATTCCACTGTTTGCTTGCTGATTTGCTGGCTTTCTTGTCTACTTGTTTGTTTGGGCAAATGTTACTCAGCGGTTCTAGAGCCTGTATCGCAGGTAGCCACTTGTATTTTCAGTCAGGTTTGAGATTGTTGTTTCCTTGCACCCCTTCTCTGGTAAGTGGAGCCTTGGCTATTCTGTTTTCTCCCACAAAGCCTATGGCTGTGGAGTGAATGACATTGAGAAAGAGCCACAAAGACGGTCCAAGCCAACCCGTGGATGGGGCATGAGTGAAGCTTTCCAGGCCGCATCTAAACCATCATGAAACTCCAAGGGGCCTATGGCGGCGGGGGGGACGATTATGGATGCTAAGCTCCGCGAAAGTGATCATGACAAAACCCATGCCCGCGAAAGTGAAACGTGTGGCCGCGAAAGCATCGTGAAAGGTTCCGCGAAAGTGGTTTGTTTGTAGAGGGTTTTATGTACCCTATTTTTGGCACTGCTCACATGTTTACATATGTGAACGTGTCGCTTCTGTGAATGCCTCTACAGTGGTGAATAGTTACATATTTGGCTGTGTTGCATTATAAAAAAGAGAGAGACAAAACACATAGAAGCTGCAGGGGGGGTTGGAATGCCATGTTTTGGAAGAGGCCTTTTTGGGTTTTTCTTGGTCTTTCAAAGTCCTTTCGATGCGAAACCCTGTTTTTTGTTTATTTCCCCCCGCCAGTTGGTCAGTTGGTCAGCAAGAAACGCGTCGACCTATTGCCAGGAAGACGAAGAGCTCCTGAAGACGGAGTCCCAGCTCTCGGCGCCCTCCGCGGCCTCTCCCAGCCTCGGCCCGGAAGCTTCGCCGACTCCGGCGGAGTTCGAGCCGCCGGCGCAGCAGCTCGGACGTGCGGGGGTCGGGGAGAATTCGGAGTTCGGCCGGAGATGCTGGGGAAAACCAAAACCCCCCCCCCCCCTCCCCGCCCCACAGGAAGAACTAGCAACCAACCCCCCCCCCCCCAAGAAAAAAAGCCCCCCCCCCCCCAAAAAGCAACAACAACATGGAGTAATAATGACCCCCCTTTCAGGCGCCAAATGAAGAACTACCAAACTCCTTCCCAATCCCCTCCCCCCAACAAAGGCTGTGAAATGCTCCCATAATAATTAGCCCACAATTGCCCCAAGGAAGGTGTGGCTAAACCATCTGACCGCCGTTGTGGTTGTGGAATGGGCTCTTTGCTTTTTTGGTACCTGGTGCTTCCCAGGGTGAAAGTAGACGCAAACTAATTCCCTTTGTGTAAGAGGGGGGCGATTAGAAGGTGGGATTTGTGCTAAGCGGGGAAGCCTCAGCTTAGGCCCTATGCAAATCCCAGGTGCAAGGGCAGCAACTCAAAGTCTCACTGCCTTAGCTAGGCTAGAAGCTCCCGCAAGAGCAGGAACTCAGTTCTCCAGAAGCGACTTGAACTGACCTTTTGGTTTTCCAACCTTCCATTTGTCAAGTTGTCCTTTTATTTCCAGGTCCTTTGGGCATCTGAGAACCCCTTGCAGTAGGTGGTTCTACTCTTAGGTTTAGAGGGGAGTGTAGCAAGGCATGGTAAAACCAACCGTCACTGGGTGAAACGGGCGACGCTCAGTCAGGGGAAAATGCCGGAAATGTTCGAGCAAGCCTGTTCTCTTTGCGTACTGACCCCTGTCCGCCGGAGTCCCTTATTCAAAGGAGACACCTGATGAGTGGTGAAACATGTGGTTTGATGTTTGATGCAACCATGGGGGCTCCGGACAAATGGCTTACCAAGCCTTACTCAGAAGGCTATCTGGCCAACCAGCCCCCTTCTACACCGCCCCAGCTGTGCGGGCACTCGCTTCATGCGTAGCGCAAGCCTGGCCCGGCCGGAGCCCCCGATCAATGTTCGGAGGAAGTACAAGCTGCCGCCGGAGGAGCACGAACTGCAGCAAGCCATGTCCACCCGGCAGGTGCCCTCGCGATTGAACGTTCGGCTTCCCCTCAATGTGTGTGTGTGTGTGTGTGTGTGTGTGTGTGACTGTTTGTGTGCTTTGTTATTTTGAGGGTCTTTTTTTGGTTTCGAGGGTCCACTTTTCACGAAAGCTAGCTTTAGCTAGCTGAAGTTTCTCCTTGCGTAAGCAAGGTAAGGGGCTCAAATGCCGAAAGATTGATTTTTTCAATTATTTGAGCCGAAAAGATTGAAAAACATCAATTATTTAGACCCCCCCCCCCCTCCCCCCCCCCTCAGGCTCGATTCCTCCCTGGTCCATCCCCCCCCCCCCGGGCAGTGGCTCAGTGTTCAGCAGTCTCGGTTTGCCCGTTTTGGACTTGGTGCTACGAACTTTTACGTGTTCCACCGATTCAGCTTGTTCACTTGAGACCTCAGTCTTCTCGGTAAACCACCTCGCAAGAATCTTTGCACACGCTGCATGCAGAACCCAGAGGTGCTTTAAAACAGCTTCTGACGCCTCTCGTTGTTTTCATTTTTCAAGGTTTGCCACGCCACCATGTGCGTTTGTCGCATCCTACGAATCTTGCCGGGCCTCTCGTTGTACACAAGCTACCTATAAGCTACCTATGAATCCACGCTGTCACCGACCCATCTCATGCAACAACTGCTAGCTTTCGTTCACCCGCTCCTCAAGTTTGTTATTTCAAAGAAAACCAAGAGGAAAACCACCGTTTGTGACTCTGTGTGTGAGTGTGTCTTCGTTTGTTGGGGGTACGACACGTTTGTCGTCAGGAAAACCACCATGGTGTGGTCCCCTAAACAAGACCCCCCTATGTTCCCCTCTTTTTTGATTTATTGGATTCAATCGAATCCGCCTCCAAGCTCCTGCCCCAGTTTCCTACGGCCGTAAGGCAAGAACGCGTCTCTGTCGCTAAGAGTAACCGGCAACCACCCGCAATGAACTTGCGGAGTTTGATCCGTGGCTCAACTCGAGCTCGGCTCAGTTCCGCACTGATTTCCTTTATTTCAGAATTTCAGGCGTGTGAATTGTTGTGTTTTTCCAGAACACTGCTTCCCTGCGTGCCATTTGGGCTTGGTTTGGTTAATCACCTGCGAGCGTGTTTTTCGAGGCTCCTTACCGTTTTCACCTAACGGAAACCAAAAGCGGAAATCCGCTTGTTGGGTCCATATCTTTTGTTTTTTTTGACACAAAGCCTTTCTTTTCTCCGTCCCCAAAGGCTTTCCAGTTTTGTATCAGGTCCGAGGTCAGCCATCGACAGGGGTCTCTGCATTCCTCTTTTTAAAGCATCACCTTTTTGTCCTCACTTGTTTTTCTTCTTGAAAGGTGGGTGTCCCTTATGGGCTGATTTGGCGATCCTTTCTTTTCGGCGAGTTTCCCAGAACGGGGTAACCCAGTTTGCTTCGAAAAGTGGAAGCCGCCTCGGGAGCTCGGACCGAAGGGCTTCTTCGCGAGATCCGTTGGGATCGCTGATCGCGAGGTGCTGTGCATCGACGACCCGATGGAGCTGGGCCGATCCCTGGGCTGTTCCTTCCAGGGCTTCGAGCGGCTCTGCTTCGAGTGGCGCCGTGCCTTTCAGCTGCTGCCCCTCGCATGGCGACGCGGGAGGGGAGATCGGACGGACGGGATGGGGCGGGAGGGGAGGGCCTGGACGGGCGTGAGCGTTCGCACTGTGGGCGGTTGTGGTGTTTTGCTGAGCGGTTGATTGGTTGGGCTTCGTGTGTTTGATTTGTTGTTTTGTCTACTTGCCGTGTTTTGTTGTTGTTTTGTTTATGTGTTGAGTGTTCTGTGTTGTGTGGTGTGTGTTGTGTTTTGTGCGTTGTCTGTTGTGTGTTGTCTTGCTTGCTTGCTTGCTTGCTTGCTTGCTTGCTTGCTTGGTTGCTTGGTTGCTTGGTTGCTTGGTTGCTTGGTTGCTTGGTTGCTTGGTTGCTTGGTTGCTTGGTTGTCTGGTTGTCAGGTGGTCTGTGTGTTTCTTTGTTTGTTTGTTTGTTTGTTTGTTTGTTCGTTTGTTTGTTTGTTTGTTTGTTTGTTTGTTTGCTTCTTTTGCTTGGTCTTGTGTTGGGTATGTGTTTAGTTTGATATGTTTTGACATGTCTGTTTGTGTGTGTGTAAGTTTGCTTGCTTGCTTGCTTGCTTGCTTGCTTGCTTGCTTGCTTGCTTGCTTGCTTGCTTGCTTGCTTGCTTGCTTGCTGGTGTGGATGTTTAGGGCGGATACATATGGAGGCAACGATCCAACAAGCCCCAAGGGTCACCCTGCCCTGTGTCCACTTTCACCCAGTCCAAGCTCAACGGCCCGCCCCATGTCGGGAGCATCCAGAGGTCGGTGGTGAGGACGCTGGAGGAGGTGCGCGAGGTCTTTCACGCCTCCTCCCTGGGGTCCAAGGGCATCTACAACTTGGCACCTCGGATGCGGAGCCAAAGTCATTTCCAAAGTCAATCCTCCTGGCTTGCTGAAAGGGGGAGGTTTCTGGGTGTTATTCATATCAAGTGGAATCCAAGTAGATCTTGGTCCCAGACATGTGGCTTGCTTCCTGGTTTCGGATTCCTTTTTGGATCCCTTCATCGAGAAAAAAAGAAGGAAGCAAATCTCTGCCCTCTGTGGGTCTGTGAGCTGCCACAAATGGCCCGGCCCTTGGGCTCAGGGTGAATATCGCAAGCTGATTTGGATCATCCCCTGTGGGCGGTTCTCACAACAAGGGCTTGGAATGCGATTTTGGTGTGGCTTCACTTTAAATGCCAACTACAAGCGATCCACAGTTTCAGAACTCCCTTGTCAGTCTGGTGCTGTGTGCATGTATTTGGTGGGGAACGTTGGCCAATGGCTTGGTGACCAGACACTGAGTGGAGGTCCCACACAGGGGGAGATAAACAACGCCTTGGCCGGGTTTGGAGCAATTTCCCCAGAGAAAATGCAGAAAACCTCTACAAGCAGGCCCGACCTTTCTCTGGCCGTTCTCACCAGGAAAGCACCATTTTTGGCTGGTTCTTTGGTGTGACCCAATCGCCCCGGAGAGACAGTTTGGAAACAAAAGGTGTTTCCACACCAAAAGATGATCCACATGTTGCTCAACCCAAAAGAATTCAGGGACAGGTATCTCAAGAGACTCCCAGGGCCTATGAACTTCGAAGAAATGCGTGCCATGTCGCAGGAGAAGCACAGGAACTTCCCCTCACTGGTGGATGAGTTCCTTGAGAAGTCGAACAAGATACCCAGGTCGGCGAGCCGCAACTTGCTGGTTCTGAGTAGGGAATCAACGGGGGTTTGGGGAATGAACCTGGGTACAAGGATCATTCCCTTGCCGAACACCGATTCCCAGCGGCGATTTTAGTAGTACTATACCCGGCGTCATAAGGGTTATAGCAAGGCCCAAAGCAACCATTATAGCTATGTTGGTAGAACCAACAAATCAATGGGCTTTGGGTGCGGCTCAATTGAATCTCAGGCCAGCTTACTGTGATACCAATGGCCATAGGGCGGTCCACTGGTGTTGTTTGGCGTCACGAAAACACATAGACATACACAAACTGTTTCTTTTTCAGAATCACGCCCCTTTGCAGCTCCTACATGTGTGGCTCAGACCGGGGTACTTGATCATATTCTATGTTTATTTTGTTTAGGTGTTGTTATTTTGGGCTGCAAAAATAAAAGAATTGAGTTTCGGCTAACATACCATCCGCTGAAGGTGTGTCGGGTTGTTCGCGTGTTGACTTGAGATAGATATCACCATTGTCATGGCCCGCAAGCTTGTTGCCCCGTGACCCCATTTATCCAAACAAATGAGCGACAGGTAAATACAAGACAATCCAATACAGTGTTGTAATGGAGCCGCACTTGTGTTTGACACGCTTTGGCAAACATCATTTGGGGCCTTCGGTTTGAAGGCAGTGCATGAATTGTCAGTTGCCGCCCTGGGGAGTTGTTTGGGCGAGCAGACTGCCAGAAGAGCGCATTTCGCAGTTGTAATAGTTAGTGCAGATGATGAACAATAAGTGGCAGGTACTGATTATTTGCAACAATTTTACTTGCGGCAGGAGACTCGCTTGGCAGGTCAAACCAAGCGTCCCTTTATTGGGTTCAACTAAAAACCAGTTGGTTCGAGCGCCAAAACCCGGCTCTAGGGACTGGGGCCAGGCAGCTTTGGACTGGGTACTCGACTACCGGCCGTTCTTGGCACAGTGGCTGGAAGAATGACCGTGAAGAGGCCAACGGCGAGCGTAGAGCCTTGGCCGTTCCAGGTGTTGCGTTTTTTTTGTTGGCTTTGTTCATTGCCAGACTCAACTCAGCCTTTTAGCCCCTTTGCCCTTTGGGGGTTCCTTCAGCATGTGTTTGTCCCATGCGGCGACAGATATGGCGCCAATTGCCAATCCAAATTTGCGGCACGGAACAAAGTCCTCGTACAAACAGCTCACCTGCATTTTGATTGCCTTTTCTTCCCTTTTTGATTCTCGATTTGAGCACAAAGTTGGTCCCACAAGAAATGTGGAGCATTTACCCAGGTACGTCGTCTTTGTTTTTACAAATGGCCGCGGATCCAAGGCCCCACAGAGATTTGTTAGGCCGGCCTCCAGGTCACTTTGGGGAATTGAAAAAAGTGAATCCTTGAAGAGGGGGGTGTCCCCACGAACCAAGCTGTTTTCTTTGAAGCGAACGATGGTTGAACATAGTGGAAAAGGATGAAACAGGAACTAGCTTGATTTGAATCCAAGGGATCACACTAAACACCTTTAGCAACCCTCCCTCCAACAATCATGGAAGCTGACAGGAGGGTTTTGGAAGACAACTTTCCTTTTTGGGGAAGCCCCAAAACGTCCACCTCCATGATCTCACTCCCAGGAAGTGAGGCATTGGATAGTGGGTAAGTTGGACATTTAGCCTTAGACTCGGATTTCCGTACGCTTCGCTTTTCAGGACCCAGCGCGAAGCCCTCGGCGTCTCAAAGCTCGTCAAGGGACTGGGATGGCGGCGGAAGGCGGTGGGGCCATGACCGGGACTATGACACTGGCCCCGGTTTGCATTCATTTTTCTCGTCTGTTCTATGTTTGTATATGTGTTTGCTTGCTTGTTTTGCTGCTTTTCTGTTTGCTTGCTTCTTGTTCTTTTTTGGGCTGTTTGGCTGTGTGCTTGCTTGGTGGTTTGGTTGTTTGAGTTCTTGTTTGCTTGCCTGGATGGTTGTTTGTTTGCTTGGTTGGTTGGTTGCTTGCCTACCTACCTGCCCGCGGCCTGCCTGCCTGCCTGCCTGCCTGCCTGCCTGCCTGCCTGCCTGCCTGCCTGCCTGCCTGCCTGCCTGCCTGCCTGCTTGCTTGCTTGCTTGCTTGCTTGCTTGCTTGCTTGCTTGCTTGCTTGCTTGGTCGCTTGGTCGCTTGGTCGCTTGGTCGCTTGGTCGCTTGCTCGGTTTTGGTTGGTTGG